>QRFJ01001766.1:170210-187258 GCA_006176705.1 Cocos nucifera
CTAGTCTTAAGTTGCCCATAGATACCTATCATTTGGACTATCCCTAGGTTTTTGGCATTCACATTTTCTCAATATTAAAATAGATGACATCAATATGTAACTGATAAAGACATTAATATAGGAAACCACTTGCAATTTTATTCTTTTCATAAAGAATGTTACAAGTCCTTAAGAAAAACTAATTACATAGCCTTCTAGTGCTAGGCATGAAACAGAAAATCAAATTCTGCTCACAGGCACATCAATAATGTTTTAATACTAAGTTCTAAAACTAGATGGTAGTCGAAGAGGATATTTCCACCGACACTGCAAGCAACTCTTGTTTCATTTTCGAGTGCAGGATTATCTCACCATCCCTCAGCCTCTGCTATCTCAAGACCCTGCATAGAAAGTGCAACAATGAGCACTAGAACTAGAGTCAAGCACCCAACTGGATGCAGAAGAAACAAAGGTTAGACTCAATAACGAGTCATACCTCTAGAAGGACTGCCTGCTTCTTTGTTCTTTCAGGTGGCCAGTAAAGTAGGCAAGTTTCACTTCTATGCCATCATGTTGCAATGGAAATACTTTTCTTTTTCGACGTCTTCTTCTTCAGCTCTCCTTTTCTTCTTTCCTCCTTCCACCTTCTCTCTTTGCACAATTTCTTTTTCTTTCAAAAGACTTTCTCTTGGAAGACTCCTGTTCCATAGCAAGCAACTGAGCCTTAGAACCTTTCAGAAAGCTCAGCAGTGAACAGCAGTTCATAAGTCGTCCAGAAATTTTAAGTTTATGCATATGAGATAGTTCATGATGAATATCCATAGCATCAGTCAGGATTGAGAATTATATCATTCTGCAGATCCAGATTCAACTTCACACCGAGCTTCTCAAGCTCTTTTAAGTCCTTGATCATCACAGATAATGATCTTGGACTAACTATCCATCATGCATTTTAGCCTTGAAAAGTTATTAGTGACTTGATACTTAGCTCGCGACTCTGTTACCAAACATCTATATAGGTGAACCAACATTTTGGGAGTCTTCGATATCTTCATGTTGGTGCTGAAGCTCATCAGACATCGAGCTCCAAACATGTAATATCTGACCTTGTTACTTCGTTCCATCCATTTTTTAAGAGATGCCTCTCTGTTCAGTGCGATGGACAATTGCTGGTATGGTGGAGGTTCCTGGTCAATACATGAGTTAACTTCTCAAAATCTAAAATAATTTTGAAGTTCCAGAGCCAATCTTGTAATTGGATCCGATCAGTCTTGGTGTCCGGATCTGCTATGGTGGATGCAGAATTTTTCTGTAAGAGTCAAAGTTCTAGTTAGATATTGTAATTAAGACTTGACCAATTTATTTAGGAATTTTATTTTTAAACAAATTAGCTCCCACTATTTTCTGGATCCCTACACTCTCTCTGTAGAGATTGTAAAATCTCACGATTAATGATTTCTAGTGGTGTGTGCAGTCCCACAACTGACTCATCATCTCTCACCTAAAGTTATTGGTGATGGGTTAGCCAATGAGTGAACAATCTTGTTCAATGATTTTCTAATCATGGTGCACCAAACTTGGTCTCTAATTCATGAATCTCACGTGCCGAAATATGATCCACTCCTTAGTAAGTCAACCTACCATTTGCAAGATTGGATTCTAATTGAGTCTCTTCATATCCAAAATATTGAGCCCAATCATCCTTCAGCTTAGCATCAATGCCTAATAGAATGGTTGCTCTTTCGGCTGCAACTGACCATATACCAGTCGAGAACAATCAACCCTGGAAGGGCCGCACATTACAATGGTGAAGACCTTCAGACTTAATCTTTTCTTTAGGAGATTGATTTAGGTCTCATTAAACTAGACTTGTCAATAGTCATAACATAGACTAAACCTAGTGGCATGGGTTAGCTTGGATTATTGACCACCTCAATCAAGACTGAGTACAAAGATATGGCCAGTAAGTGAGATCGTGGAAGGGATATGCATTAACTCGTAAGAACGCATTTCAAAGTAGCTCCAATTAAAAACTCAGTCGTCGTATCTACCAAACTTACCTTAGACACCAAATTTTGAGCCAGACCAATGATTAGCCTACAATCCAGACTCTAACCTCTGAGCTAATTAGGCTTGCTTGTCGTATATGTGACTCGATCTTGACCCAGACTTAATCCTATTAGCTGGTCAATTTAAGCATTTATCCCATCTAACCAACTCTTGATCGATTTGATCAACGCTTAACCAATTGAGCTACCAAGGCCTGAACCATTTATGAATATGTCTTAGATTTGAATTCTAATTTTAGACCTAACAAATATTTCATAATCTTAATTTTAATTAAGTAGGGTTCACAAACAAAATATGCAAATAAATCCTAGGGTTTCAGATCTAGGATTTTGCAGAAAGTAAGTTTGGATTTTGATTAAGGACGAAAACGCAGCACCCTACACATCATAAGAACACCATCGATGGAGGAGAGGGCTTTAAATCCTACTCTTATTCTTATGACCGGACGTTAAGGGAATGCCTTAATCAGAAATATACAATACTACAAACAGTTTTAGATCTATATCATATATTCTCATATACAAAAATTGATCTAACTATCATATTTTGCATACATTCATGTATCAATCATGCATTTTTTAAATCTAAATTATTCTCATAATTATCTAAAAAATTAGATTTAAATTGATACATCAAAATAAATTTAATCTAGAAATCTATGTAAACATTCTACAACTAGTCTAGACATGCATAATCTCATATGAAAAATTAAATAATTTTATTTATTTTATTTTTAGATTTATTATAATAATTATAAATAAAAAATAGTAAATAAATAGATCTAAAATATGATTAATCAAATTAAATTATAAACATGCAAGACTATTATAGAACTAATTCTATTTTAAACTAGTCATGCATTTTTAACTTAATCAATTCATTTAATATTAATTTTTTTTGATTTAGATCTAATCACATCTTATATGACATTAAAATTCACTATTTTATTAGACAAAATAATTTAAATTAGATCTAAATAATTTAGAACCTACTTGATACCATTGAAGGAAAATCCTGATTTCCTGGGTAGGTTCGTTCAGATCTAATCGGATCAAGAGAATATTTCAAAAATTTCTCTTTGATCCAGAATCAGATCTAAGATATTTCAGATCTAATTTATAATTAATAAATAAAAATAAAATTAAATTAATTTAATTTAATTTAATTTGTATAGTCTTGATGTTGGAGTAATCAGATTTATCCTATTGATGATATTCTGAATTTCTTTTTTTTTTATCTAATTGCCTGAGGTTCTGGATCTAGCCACGCAAAGCGCACTGACTCTACAGGTATCACTCAGGGCTGAATCTTAAAGATCTTCTTTCTTTTTTAATCTCATCTTTTAATATCAGATCTGATCTGATTTGGAGCATCTTCCAAAACTCTTTTGAGATCTAAGAAATCGTCTCTTGCAGCCAGTGCTGCCTTCTTCCTTTCTCGTCATCTTTCTCTTGCCTGGATTGCACCTAACTGGAGGCCCAATTCCCTTAGGCATGGAGAGGAGAGAGAGGACTAGTAGATGGCATGGAGGAGGAGGAGGGGCAGCCTTGGGTCATGGGCTAAGAGAGAACTTCTTTAAAGCTAGGCACAGATAGGATTTATATACATCTCTGCTGCGCCATGCAGTGCCACATCATCCCAGCCAATCACGTCGCTACATGCAATCAGATCTAAATCTGATTGGTGGGATGACATCATCTAATCCAATCAGATGAGAGCCCCCTTAAAAATCATCCTTAGGTGGCACCAAGACTGGTCAAAGCTGAGTCCTTAGGCGCCTACCTAAGTTTGATTTCAAGAAGCAACCTGGAGTCCCCATCCATATTACTGGGGACGTCCAGGCATCCCTATCCATGGCATGCCATGCCTTCCTAGGCAATGCGCCCCTCCTTTCCAATTTTAGTAAGGGATAAGTCCTATCTTACTCTCCTATGGGTGCATTGACTTATATGGGCAGATGTCTAAGTGTCAAAGGTCAACGTTTGGACCAAAGTCAAAAGACAAGATTAGCAGGTGATGGAAAATGAATAGGTTGTTGTCTCAAATTTATCTCATAAATTAAGGCAACCCTTTTTTGACCTGGACAAGCTCCAGTCAGACCAAGTAAAGGTACCTGAGTGAGCACAAACATATTTGCCTCAGTCGAGATAACTTTTAATGATAGTCGAAGGAGAATGTTAGGCTTAATCCTGTGCTAGCACGATTTTCTTGAATCATATTCAAATCAATTGAATTGGATTAGTCCAGTTGATGATATCTAGATCCAAACTCTTGTTTGTGTGACCCAGTTAGGTTTAGTTCTATATGGTAATGGGATATGTCATGATCTCTATCATCGACATCATCAAAACACCTTTCGATAGATCAAAACTTATTCTGATTCATACAACTAGAGTGATCAATCATCCAAATCATTCTAATTGCTTCCAAAATCCATCAGTGACACCTAGCAGTATATGGTGGCAACCCATCAAAACTAAAAATGAACCTCTCGGTGTAGCTACCTATGTGATTAAGTTCTTCTATCCTGATCTTCGATCAGATTAGGATTAAAGTGAACTCGTCAAACCCTAATTTTCATCATATGATTTAATCATTCGATTCAAGTCTGATGTGAAAACCTTAGTAGAAACTCTTTCTATTATTTCACTCTACCATGCCCATGGGCTTAAGGACTTGATTCTCATAATTATCATAGGGCTGCTCCTCATCCATCGAGGTAGATAGATTCCCTCTTGGTGTAATCCAATTCCTACAATGAACATGCTATAGCCAACATACACCTCAGGATTTCGAATGGCTAGGAGACCGAGTCATGGTGTAGTCAAACTATAACATCATCCAGGTGAACTGCCAATGCACCTTAGGTCAAAGAATCAGACACACCACTGCAGCTTCTAGCCAATCATCGATAACAAGGTAGACTTTCTTATGACTGCTCGAGGTGGTCACGCTCAGTGCCCTCATTCTCTAACGAGTATCTGTACTCTCACTCCGATGTCTCTGAAGGAAAATCCTGATTTTCTAGACCAGGTTCGTTTAGATCTGATTGGATATATTTCAAAAACTTTTCCCTTTGATCTAAATCAGATCTAGGATATTTCAGATCTAATTTTTATTATTCTAATAATTAAAATAAAATATAGATAAATTAAATTAGATTTAATTTACCTTGATGTAGGATAATCCTATTACCCATTGATGATCTTGTAAGCAGTGGAAGGTTCTGGATCTAGCCACATAAGTGCCTGGCCTCTACTGGTATCCACTCAAACTAGATCTAAAGATCCTCTTCTTCTCTATAATGTCTCCAAAAATTACATCTGAATCTAATTTGGAGGATCTTCAAAATAGCTTTCGAAGATCAGCAGTTGTCCTTTGCAGCAGCGCAGCCTTCTAGCTTTCTATCGCCTTTCTCTCATCCTAGATTGCACCAACTGAGATCCCAAACTTCTTTGGGTGTGGAGAGGAGAGGGAGAAGATGAACTTGGCATGGAGGAGGAAGAGAGAGGCAGCCTTGGGGCGTGGAGAATTGTTCTCCTCTTTGAGTTGGGCGCAGGGTCTTATTTATAGACTATGCGTGATCCAACTCCTCTTCTTCCCAACCAATCACAACCCTTTATGAAATCAGATCTAAATCTGATTGGTGGGAATAGAGTCCCTTGGATTCCTCCTTAGATGGTGCCTAAGATCAGTCAAAGTTGGTTCTTAGGAGAAGTCTAATCGGAATCCAAAAAGGAGATGGAGTCCCTGTCCAACAGGGACTCCTGGGCGCCTCCAAGCTTGGGCACACGCCAAGGGTGGCGTGCGCCCTCCTCCTTGCCAGGTTCTGGCAGGGGGACAAGCCCCCACCAGCTCTCCAATAGGTGCATGACACATGGACAAGAAGTCAAAGTATCAATGGTCAACATTTGACCAGTCAAAGGTCAACTTTTGACCAAAGTCAAAGGATGAGAAATGGCAGGTGACCAAAAATGGTAGGTATTGTCTTACAAAATAAGACAACCCTTTTCTGACCTGGACAAGGCTCCAGTCAGACCAAGTGAAGGCCTCTGATGAGCACAAACTCCTTTGGCTCAGTCAGGACAACTATTTATGATAGTAAAAGAAGAACGTTAGGTTCAATCGAGTGCTAGCACGATTTTCTTGAACCTAATTGAATCTCATTCAGATCAATTGAACTGGATCAGTTCAATTGATGATCACCAGATTCAAACCCTTGTTTGTGTGATCCAGTTAGGTTCAGTTCTGTATGGTAATGGGATATGTCATGATCTCTATCATCGACATCATCGAAACTCCTTTCGATGGATCAGAACTCTTCTGATTCGAACAGCTAGAATGATCGATCATCTAAATCATTCTAATTGCTCCCAAAATCCACCAGTGACACCTAGCAGTATATGGTGGCAACCCATCAGAGCTGAATGCGAACCTCTTGGTGCAGCTACCTGTGTGATTAAGTTCTTCTATCTTGAGCCCCGATCAGATTAGGGTTAAGGTGAACTCGTCAAACCCTAGTTTCTGTCATATGATGTAATCATTCGATTCAAGTCCGATGTGAAAACCTAAATAGAAACTCTTTCTATTATTTCACTCTGCCATGGCCATGGGCTTCTGGACTTGATTCTCATGATCATCATAGGGCTGCTCCTCTACCACCGAGGTAGATAGATTCCATCTTGATGCAATCCAGTTCCTACAATGAACATGCTATAGCCAACATACACCTCAGGGATTCCGATATGGCTAGGAGACCGAGTAATGGTGTAGTCAAACTATAACACCCTCAAGGTGAACTATCGATGCACCTCAGGTCAAAGAACCAGACACACTACTGCAGCATCGAGTCAGTCATTGACGAGAAGGTAGACTTCCTAATGACTACTCGAGGTGGTCACGCTCAGTGCCCTCGTTCTCTAACGAGTACCTGTACTCTCGCTCCGGTGTCTCCACACCGTAGACTCAAGACTCATCTACTAAAGAGAAGCGATTGTACACCAACCTTCCGGATCAATCACCATCCTCGTGATGATCCTATGGTCGGGAGCATTTTATGAGTTAATAATGATTATTCATGTCTTAAATTTTCAACTCTTGAAAATATGAATTATCATTACCATTAACTCAAAGGATGTATCACAGACACTAAATACACATATGTGATAGAAAATAACCCATTTTATTGATTATAGTCAAAATTATAATTTTGCCCCTAGAAGTGTATTACAAGTGTCAGCCAATTCTGGCTTCTAGGGCACATATATCTAACAATCTCCCACTTGTCCTAAAGCCAATTGGCTACAAGTCTAAGTCCCATCTTCTCAAGGTGGGCTTCGATCTTCTGCTGGCCCAACGGCTTTGTAAGTGGGTCTGCCACATTATCTGTGGAGTTGACTCTCTTGACCTCGACGTAACCCTTCTCGAGGTAATCGCGGATGAGGTGGTATCGCCGCTCAATGTGCTTGGATTTTTGGTGAGACCTCGGCTCCTTAGCAAGGGCTATGGTGCCATTGTTGTCGCAGTATAGAGGAATGGCATCTGATGGCATTACTCCAATTTCTGCAGCAAACTTCTTGTACCAGAATGCTTCCTTCGCAGCCTCTGATGCAGCGATATATTCTGCTTCCATGGTGGAATCTGCTATCACGTTTGCTTGGAACTCTTCCAGCTGACAGCACCACCATTGCACACAAACAGACTCCCAGATGTCGACTTTCGATCATCTATATCGGACATGAAATCCGAGTCTGTGTATCCCTGGACTTGGAGTTCTCCATTACCAAAGACCAACATCATATCCTTAGTTCTTCTCAAGTACTTAAGGATACATTTCACAGAAGTCCAGTGTTCTTCACCTGGATTTGACTGATATCTGCTTGTGACACTCACAGCATGGGCTATATCAGGTCGTGTACATAGCATGGCATACATGAGGCTCCCTATTGCAGAAGCATAAGGGATCTTGCTCATGCATTCTATTTCCTCAGGTGTGCTAGGGCACATCTTCTTGGAAAGATGAATACCATGTCTGAAGGGTATTAATCCCCTCTTAGAGTTTTCCATACTAAACCTCTTTAGTACTTCCTCTATGTACATCTTCTGTGAAAGTCCTAGCATCCTATTCGGTCTATCCCTATAGACCTTAATTCCTAGAATAAAGGATGCTTCACCTAGGTCTTTCATGGAGAATTCCTTGGACAACCATAATTTTGACTGATGTCAACATGGGAATATCATTCCCAATAAGGAGGATGTCATCCACGTACAATACGAGGAAGACAACAGCGCTCCCACTGACCCTTTTTGAAAGACACATGGTTCCTCTTCATTTTTGATGAAACCAAACTTTTTGATCACATCATTGAAATGAGTGTTCCAGCTCCGAGATGCTTGCTTAAGTCCATATATGGACCTTTGCAGCTTGCAAACCTTGTGATCAGTATCACTGGATGTGAAACCTAGCGGCTGTTCCATATAGATATCTTCCTCAAGATATCCATTTAAGAATGCCGTTTTCACGTCCATTTGCCATATTTCATAATCGAAATAGGCTGCAACGGCAAGCAATGTGCGGATGGATTTTAGCATAGCCACTGGGGAAAAGGTATCCTGATAGTCAATGCCTTCGCGTTGACTATAACCTTTTGCCACTAGTCTAGCCTTGAATGTCTCCACATTCCCATCTGCACCAATCTTTCTCTTGAAGATCCATTTACACCCAATAGGTACTATACCTTCTGGTGGATCTACCAAGGTCCAGACTTGGTTTGAGTGCATCGAGTCAATTTCTGACTGCATTGCCTCTAGCCATTTCTCGGAGTCGATATCTGATATCGCCTCGTTGTAGGTTTTGGGATCATCACCATGAGCACCATTACCTACGAGGAACATTTTCTCTACTTCCTCTGAAATAATACCTAAGTATCTTTCAGGGGGATGGAAAACTCTTTCCGATCTACGAGGTGGAGGAGGTAGTGTTCTTATTGGCTCAACCTGATTTGGTTCCAATTGGTCCTTAGCTCGTTGTACTTGTGAGACTTTCTCATCAAGCTTAATCTGCTTTCCAATGCCGCTATCTTGAATAAACTATTTTTCAAGAAAGATGGCATGTCGACTCACAATCACATTGTGGTCTTCTGGAATGTAGAAATAGTATCCTAATGACTCTTTAGGATATCCTATGAATCGAGCTCTGAAGGACCTAAACTCTAACTTGTCCGCTTGTTGTCTTTTGACATGAGCCGGACAACCCCAAATTCTGAGATGACTCAGACTTGGTTTCTTACCGTGCCATATCTCATACGGTGTGGTAGGAACGGTTTTAGAGGGAACCCTATTCAGTAGATAAATTGAAGTTAACAATGAGTGTCCCAAAGAAAATCAGGGAGGTCTGTGAAGCTCATCATGGATCGAACCATATCCAATAGAGTCCGATTTCTCCATTCTGAAACCCCGTTGAGTTGAGGTGTTCCTGGTGGAGTCCATTGAGAGACTATGCCATTTTTCTTGAGATAGTCTAGGAATTTCTGGCTAAGGTATTCACCTCCTCGATCTGATCGAAGAACCTTAATGGGTTTTTCAGTTTATTTTTCTACTTCATGTCTGAATTCTTTGAACTTTTCAAAAGCTTCAGACTTGTGTCTCATAAGATACACATACCCATACCTAGACAGATCATCGGATAAAGGTAATGAAGTAGACAAAATTGCCTCTAGCCGGCACATCAAATGGGCCGCACACATCAGTATGTACTAGGGCAAGGAGATCTGTGGCCCTTTCCCCATGTCCTACAAAAGGGAGTTTAGTCATTTTGCCTTGAAGACAAGATTCACAAGTTGGATATGACTCAAAAGTCAATGGACTCAATAGCCCATTTTTCTCCAATTTGTTGATCCTATCTTCTGCTATATGACCTAATCTCAGGTGCCATAGATATCTATCGTTTGGACTATCCCTAGGTCGTTTGGCATTCACGTTTTGCTCGATAGTTAGAACAGGTACATCAATATGTAGCTGATAAAGACCATTAATAAGGAAACCATTTGCAATTTTATTTCTTTCATAAAGAATGTTACAATGGTCCTTAAAGAAGGTAATCACATAGCCTTCTAGTGCTAAGCATGAAACAGAAATCAAATTCCTGCTAGCTGCAGGCACATAATAACAGTCTTTCAAAACTAAGTCTAAACCAGATGGTAATCGAAGAGGGTATGTTCCCACCGCCACTGCAGCAACTCTTGCTCCATTACCGATGCGTAGGATCATGTCTCCATCCCTCAGCCTCCTGCTATCCTCAAGACCCTGCATGGAAGTGCACAGATGAGCACTAGAACCAGAGTCAAGCACCCAACTGGATGCAGAAGAAATCGTAAGGTTAGACTCAATAACGAGCATACCTCCAGAAGGACCTTCCTTCTTGTTCTTCAGGGTGGCCAGGTAAGTAGGGCAGTTTCGCTTCCAAGTGGCCGTCGCTGTTGCAATGGAAACACTTTCCTTTGATAGCGGCCTTCTTCTTCGGCTCTGCCTTCTTCTTCTTTCCTCCTTCCACCTTCTGCTTTTTCACAGACTTCTTTTTCTTTCCAGAAGACTTTCTTTTGGAAGAAGTCCGTTCCATAGCAAGAACTGAGCCTTTAGAACCTTTCATAGAAAGCTCAGCGGTGACCAGCATGTTCATTAATTCGGCCAAGGAATTTTGAAGTTTATGCATGTGGTAATTCATGATGAATTGCCCATATGCATCAGTCAAGGATTGCAAGAATAACATCATTCTACAGATCCAAGTCTAACTTCACACCGAGCTTCTCAAGCACTTCCAAGTCCTTGATTATCATCAGATAGTGATCTTGGACTGACTGCTCGTCATGTATCTTAGCCTTAAAAAGTCATTTCATGACTTGATACTTGGCTGCGTGACTCTGTTCACTAAACAACTCTTGCAGGTGAGCCAACATTTGGTGAGCAGTCCTGATATCATCATGTTGGTATTAGAGGTCATCAGACATCGAGCCCAACATGTAATATCTGGCCTTATTATCTTCGTCTATCCATTTTTCAGAGATGCTCTCTACTCAGTGGATGGATGGGCTAGTAAGGTGGGAAGGTCCTGATCTAATACATGGGTTAACTGTTAGATATATGTGCCCTAGAAGCTAGAATTGGCTGACACTTGTAATACACTTTTAGGGGCAAAATTGTAATTTTGACTATTATTAATAAAATGAGTTATTTTCTATCATCATATGTGTATTTAGTGTCTGTGATACATCCTTTGAGTTAATGGTAATGATAATTCATATTTTCAAGAGTTGAAAATTTAAGACATGAATAATCATTATTAACTCATAAAATGCTTCCGACCATAGGATCATCACAAGGATGGTGATTGATCCAGAAGGTTGGTGTACAATTGCTTTTCTTTAGTAGATGAGTCTTGAGTCTATGGTGTGGAGACACCAGAGCGAGAGTACAGGTACTCGTTAGAGAATGAGGGCACTGAGCGTGACCACCTCGAGTAGTCATTAGGAAGTCTACCTTCTCGTCAATGACTGACTCGATGCTGCAGTAGTGTGTCTGGTTCTTTGACCTGAGGTGCATCGGCAGTTCACCTTGAGGGTGTTATAGTTTGACTACACCATTACTCGGATCTCCTAGCCATATGGAACCCTGAGGTGTATGTTGGCTATAGCATGTTCATTGTAGGAACTGGATTGCATCAAGATGGAATCTATCTACCTCGGTGGTAGAGGAGCAGCCCTATGATGATCATGAGAATCAAGTCCAGAAGCCCATGGCCATGGTAGAGTGAAATAATAGAAAGAGTTTCTATTTAGATTTTCACATCGGACTCGAATCGAATGATTACATCATATGACAGAGACTAGGGTTTGACGAGTTCACCTTAACCCTAATCTGATCGGGGCTCAAGATAGAAGAACTTAATCACACAAGTAGCTGCACCAAGAGGTTCGCATTCAGCTCTGATGGGTTGCCACCATATACTGCTAGGTGTCACTGGTGGATTTTGGGAGCAATTAGAATGATTTAGATGATCGATCATTCTAGCTGTTCGAATCAGAAGAGTTCTGATCCATCGAAAGGAGTTTCGATGATGTCGATGATAGAGATCATGACATATCCCATTACCATACAGAACTGAACCTAACTGGGTCACACAAACAAGGGTTTGAATCTAGTGATCATCAATTGAACTAATCCAGTTCAATTGATCTGAATGAGATTCAATTAGGTTTAAGAAAATCATGCTAGCACTCGATTAAACCTAACATTCTTCTTTTACTATCATAAATAGTTGTCCTGACTGAGCCAAAAGAGTTTGTGCTCAATCAGAGGCCTTCACTTTGTCTAACTGGAGCCTGTCCAAGTCCAAAAAGGTTGTCTTATTTTGTAAGATAATATCTGCCATTTTTGATCACCTGCCATTTCTCGTCCTTTGACTTTGGTCAAAAGTTGACTTTTGACTGGTCAAATGTTGACCATTGATACTTTGACTTCTGTCCATGTGTCACACACCTATTGAAGAGCTGGTGGGAGCTTGTCCCCCTGCCAGAACCTAGCAAGGAGGAGGGCGCATGCCACCCTTGGCGTGTGCCCAAGCAGGAGGCGCCCGGGAGTTCCTGTTGCACAGGAACTCCATCTCCTTTCTGGATTTTGATTAGAGTTCTCCTAAAAATCAAGTTTGACTGATCTTAGGCACCATCTAAGGAGGAATCCAGGGGACTCTATTTCCATAATCAGATTTGGATCTGATTTTACAAAGGATTGTGATTGATTGGGAAGAAGAGGAGTTGGATCACAGATAGTCTATAAATAAGACCCTACGCCCAACTCAAGAAAAAGAAGAAAATCCCCATGCCCCAAGGCTTCCTCTCCTCTCCTCCTCCATGCCAAAACATCTTCTCCCTCTCCTCTCCATGCCCAAAGTATTTTGGGTTCTTGGTTGGTGCAATCCAGACAAGAGAAAGGCGATAGAAAGCTAGAAGGCTGCGCTGCTGCAAAGGACAACTACTGATCTTCAAAAGGTATTTTGAAGATCCTCCAGATCAGATTTAGATTTAATTTTTGAAGATGTGATAGAGAAGAAGAGGATCTCTAGATCTAGCCCGAGTGGATATCGGTAGAGGCCAGGCACTTGCGTGGCTAGATCCAGAACCTTTCGCTACTTACAGGATCATCAATGGGTAATAGGATTATCCATTTATCTAAATTTATTTTAATTATTAAAATAATAATAATCAAATCTAAAACTTTTTAGATCTAATCTAGATTAAAGAAAAAAATTTTAAAATATATCTCTTGATCCGATTAGATCTGAACGAACCTGATTCAGGAAATCAGGATTTTCCCTTCAACTGATATCAGAGATAAGGTTCTATAGTATTTAGATCTAATTTAAATTTTATTTTAATCAAAAAATAAGTGATTTTAGATGTCATATAAGATGTGATCAGATCTAAAATCAGAAAAATTAAAATTAAATGATTTGGATCTAAGATTAGAAAATATGCATGACTAGTTCTAAAATAGAATAGTTCTATAGAATAGTCTTGCATGTTTTTAATTTAATTTAATTAAATCATATTTTAGATCTATTTATTTACTATTTTTTGATATTATAATTATTATAATAACATCTAAAAAATAGCAAATAAAAATTATTTAATTTTAAATATCATATGAGATATGATTGATGCATGTCTAGACTAGTTGTAGAATAGTTCTACATAATTGTCTAGATTAGAATTTATTTTGATGAGATCAATTTAAATCTAATTTTTTAGATTATTATGAGATAATTTAGATCTAAAAATATGCATGTTAAATTTGATACATGAGATGTATGCAAAATATGCCATGATTAGATCTAATCTTTGTATATGAGATATATGATATAGATCTAAAACTGTTTTGTAGTATTGCATGTTCCTGATTAAGGCATTCCTCTTGGCCGTCCGGTCATAAGAATGAAGAAGGGTTTAAAGGCCCTCTCTTTCCCATTCGATGGGGTGTTCTTATGATGTGTAGGGGTGCTGCGTGTTCGTCCTTAATCAGAAATTCCAAAACTTACTTTCTGCAAAATCCTAGATCCTGAAATCCTAGGATTTATTGTGCATATTTTGTTTATGAACCCTACTTAATTAAAAATTAAGATTATGAAATATTAATTAGGTCTAAAATTAAGAATTTTAGATCTAAGACATATTCATAATACTGGGTTCGGGCTTGGGTAGCTCAATTAGGTCTAAGCGGTTGATCAAACCGAATCAAGAGTTGGTTAGATGGGATCAACAATGCTTAAATTGACCAGCCTAATAGGATTAAGTCTGGGTCAAGATCGAGTCACGATCAAGCAAGACCTAATTAGGCTCAGAGGTTAGAGTCTGGATTGTAGGCTAACCCAATTGGTTCTGGCTCAACAATTTGGTGTCTAAGGTAAGTTTGGCACATACGACCGACTGGTTTTTAATTGGAAGCTACTCGACCTGAATGCATTCTTGTACGAGTTAATGGCATATTCCTTCCACCGGATCTCACTTACCTGGCCATATCTGTTGACACAGTTCTGATCTGAGGTGGTCAATAATTTGAGCTAACCCATGCCACTAGGTTAGTCATAATTGTTATGACTAAGCCAAGTCTAGTTTAATGAGACCTGAATCAATTCTCCCTAAGAAAAGATTAAGTCTGAGGTCTTCCACCATTGTAGATGTGCGGGCCCTTCCCGGGGTTGATTGTTCTCGGCTGGATACAGTGGCTCAGTTGCACCGGGAAAGATGCAACCATGTCTATTAGGCATTGGATGCTATGGGCTGGAGGATGAGTTGGGCTCAATATTTTGGATACGGTGAGAGACTCAATTAGGAATCCCAGTCTATGCAAATGGTGGGTCTGACTTAACTAAGGAGTGGATCAATATTCCGGATACGGTGAGATTCATGAATTAGAGACCAAGTTTGGGTGCACCATGATTAGAGAATCATTGAACAAGAGTTGTTCACTCATTGGCTAACCCATCACCAATAACTGTTAGGTGAGGTGATGAGTCAGTTGGTGAGACCGCACCACCCACTAGAAATCATTAATCATGGAGATTTTTCGCATCTCTACAGAGGGAGTGTAGGGATCCGAGAAAATAGTGGGAGCTAATTTGTTTAAAAATAAAATTCCTAAATAAATTGGTCAAGTCATAATTACAGTATCTAACTAGAATCTTTGACTCTCTATAGGAAAAATATCTGCGTCCAACCCATTGGCACGTATCCTGGACACACATAGACTGACCGGACCCAATTATAAAGATTGGCTCAGGAACTACAAAATTAGTTTTGGGTTTCGAGAAGTTAACCCATGTATTGGACCAGGACCCTCCCACCTTACCAGCCCGTCCATCCATTGAACAGAGAGCGTCTCTGAAAAAATGGATAGACGAAGATAATAAGGCCAGATATTACATGTTGGGCTCGATGTCTGATGAGCTCCAGCGCCAACATGAAGATATCGGGACTGCTCGCCAAATGTTGGCTCACCTACAGGAGATGTTTGGTGAACAGAGTCGCGCAGCCAAATATCAAGTCACGAAATGACTTTTTAAGGCTAAGATGCGTGATGGGCAGTCAGTCCAAGATCACTGTCTGATGCAATGATCAAGGACATGGAAGAGCTTGAGAAGCTCGGTGTGAAGTTAGACTTGGATCTGCAGAATGATATTATTCTGCAATCCTTGACTGATGCATATGGGCAATTCATCATGAATTACCACATGCATAAACTTCAAAATTCCTTGGCCGAATTAATGAATATGCTGGTTCACCGCTGAGCTTTCTATGAAAGGTTCTAAAGGCTCAGTTCTTGCTATGGAACGGACTTCTTCCAAAAGAAAGTCTTATGGAAAGAAAAAGAAGTCTGTGAAAAAGCAAGAAGGTGGAAGGATCAAAGAAGAAGAAGGCAGAGCCGAAGAAAGAAGGTCGATGTCAAAGGAAAAGTGTTTCCATTGCAACAGCGACGGCCATTGGAAGCGGAACTGCCCTACTTACCTGGCCACCCTGAAGAACAAGAAGGAAGGTCCTTCTGGAGGTATGCTCGTTATTGAGTCTAACCTTACGGTTTCTTCTGCATCCAGTTGGGTGCTTGACTCTGGTTCTAGTGCTCATCTGTGCACTTCTATGCAGGGTCTTGAGGATAGCAGGAGGCTGAGGGATGGAGACATGATCCTACGCATCGGTAATGGAGCAAGAGTTGCTGCAGTAGCCGTGGGAAACATACCCTCTTCGATTACCATCTGGTTTAGACTTAGTTTTGAAAGACTGTTATTATGTGCCTGCAGCTAGCAGGAATTTGATTTCTGTTTCATGCTTAGCACAAGAAGGCTATGTGATTACCTTCTTTAAGGACCATTGTAACATTCTTTATGAAAGAAATAAAATTGCAAATGGTTTCCCTATTAACGGTCTTTATCAGCTACATATTGATGTATCTATTCTAACTATCGAGCAAAATGTGAATGCCAAACAACCTAGGGATAGTCCAAACGACAGATATCTATGGCACCTGAGATTAGGTCATATAGCAGAAGATAGAATCAACAAATTGGAGAAGAATGGGCTACCGAGTTCGTTGACTTCTGAGTCATATCCAACTTGTGAATCTTGTCTTCAAGGCAAAATGACTAAACTCTCTTTTGTTGGACATGGGAAAAGGACCACAGATCTCCTTGCCCTAGTACATACTGATGTGTGCGGCCATTTGATGTGCCGGCTAGAGGCAATTTTCGAAGAAAAATCCTGATTTTTCGGACCAGGTTCGTTCAGATCTGATCAGATCAAGAGATATATTTAAAAATTTTTCTCTTTGATCCTAATCAGATCTGAGATATTTTAGATCTAATTATTATTATTTTAAAAATTAAAATAAAATTAGATAAATTAAATCAGATTTAATTTACCTTGATGTGGGTAATTCTATTACCCAGTGATGATCCT
>QRFJ01001767.1:0-21297 GCA_006176705.1 Cocos nucifera
TTTGTATGTTTGTATTTCTCTGACAGCGATCACATTTCTTGACATACTCTATAGAGTCATGGTACAAGATCGGCCAATAGTATCCTTGCCAAAGTAATCTTTGTGATAGGGATTTGGCTCCTACATGACTTTCACAAATTCCCTTGTGCACTTTCTACAATGCGAATTCGGCCTCTGAAGGTCGGAGACATCTCAAAAGCGGTAGTGAATATGACCTTTTATATAGCTTGCCCTCATACAAAATATACCGAAAGGCTTGATTCTTGAGTTTTTGAGCTTCTTTTAGATCATGAGGAAGAACTCCCTCTTTGAGATATGCAACTAACGAATCAATCTAGCTCAGCTCGTGCTCCATCTGCATAACAAGCTGTGATACCTCTGAGCTTGGGCATTTTAGAGTTTCAAAAAATACTTCTTCGGACAATTCGATTGGGGCTAAAATGGCCAATTTAGAGAGGAGGTTGGCTCTTATATTTTCTACCCTCAGAATCTATTGAATGTCAAAACTATCAAAGGCCGGAGTCAAATCCTTTACTTTCTCAAGATATTTCATCATATTTTCCTCTCGTGCTTTATAGTTGCCACTAATTTGGCCGACCACTAATTGGGAATCACTGTAGACTTGAAGCCGATCTACTTTTAACTCTCTTGCTATTTTTAATCCGACGATCAGCACTTCATATTTGGCCCCATTATTAGTTGCAGGAAATTTGAGGCATAGTGTATATTCGATAATGACTCCCTCGGAGTTGACTAAGACCAACCCCACGCTTGCTCCAGAAGTGTTGCACGAACCATCCATGTACAGGGCCCAAAAATCTTTGGAAAGGTTGGCACTCTCTTTGGGAAGGCTCGGTAGCAACCACAGGATGCCTGTCTTACTCTGTTCAAGCTCAGCTTCATCTAGAATGGTACATTCTACTATAAAATCTATCAATATCTAAGCTTTGATCGATGGCCAGGGTTGATAATTATTGTCAAACTCCGTAAGCTTGATTGCCTATTTTGCAATTCTTCCAAAAGCATCCGTTCGATGAAGAACTACTTTTATTGGTTGATCCATAAGGACTGTTATGGTGTGCCCCTGAAAGTAAGATCGGAGTCTCCTACCAGCAATTAGAAGAGAGTAAGTCAATTTTTCTATCTTAGAGTATCTGATCTTTGCATCCCTTAGGACCTGACTTACATAGTAGACTGATCGCTGCATTTTCGCTTCCTCCTTGACCAGGACTGCTGCCAAGGCCATCGGGAAGACTACTAGGTACAAGAATAATTCTTCTACGGATTCAAGCTTTGCCAGTAGTGGGGATGAGCCAAGATAGTTTTTGAGCTCCTCAAACATACGTTAGCACTCCGTCGTCTAGCAGAAGTTCTTTGGTTGCTTAAAAACTTGGAAGAAGGGCATGCATCGCTCGGCCAATCTCAAGACAAAGTAATTTAGGGATGCTACTTTTTCAGTCAGACGTTGAACTTCTTTGATTGTTTTTAGAGCAGTCATCTTCTGAACTACTTTTTCAGCTTTTTGAAGTCTATACACATCCTCCACTTATCGTTTCCCTTTTTGACGAGAACCATGTTTGAGACCCAGCTCGGGTAGTTAACTTTCTGGATGAATCTAGCTTTGAAAAGTTTGCCTACTTCTTCTGCAATTACTTTCTGCCTCTCCAGGGCATGGTTGCATGTCTTTTCTTTTATTGATCGATACTTAGGATCAATGCCTAGCCGATGTTCCATGATCTTGGCATCAATTTCTAGCATATCCGTTGGGACCCAAGCAAAGACATTCGCATTCTTCCTGAGGAAGGTGACGAGTCGCTCCCAAACCTCATCCCCCAAGTTGGAGCCGATCTGCACAGTGTGCTCCATGCTCCCATCGTTTAAGGGCATAGATACGAGGTCCTCCATAGGCTCACCCTACTTCTTGGTAAGGTCATCACGGACATCCAGCCCATCAACAGGACAAAGGTTGGGCTGGATGTTTTTCTGTAGGGCAATGGAGTAACAGCATCTTGCCAATGCCTGGTCTCCTCTAATCTCTCCAATTCCATAGCTCATTAGAAACTTCACCTTTAGATAATAAGTTGACACCACTGGTCGAAGCATGTTCAAACCAGATCGACCGAGAATAGCATTATAGATAGATGGAGCCTTTACGACTAAAAAATCGACCTATGCCTTAACCAGCTTTGGGCATTGCCCGACAGTCACAGTCAAAGTTATTATGCCCTCAATTGACATGGCATCGCCAGTGAAGCCTACCAATGGAGAGTTCATAGGTCCCAAGTGATTATTGAGTAAGAATATTTTTGAGAAAGCATCATAAAATAAAACATCAGCAGAGCTTTCATTATCTACGAAAATATGATGCACATCATAGTCGGCAATGTTTAAAGAGATTACAACCACATCATTATGTAGGAACTGGACTTCTTGAGCATCCTCGTCGGTGAAAGTAATGGGCTCTTCAGTTCTCTACCTCTTTCTGGGCTCGACTGATCCACTAGCCTCCCCTCATCGAAGTCCCTCAGAGATGGTGTTGATTATACTAAGGGGTGGCTGATCCGCCTATTGCTCCTCCCTTTATGATTCTGGTTGCGATAATACCCTTGGCCGATCTTTCTACCCTTCAGGCCAATGTTGCAAGAATCGATCGAGTCTATCTTGCCTGATAAGCTCTTCGATCTTATCTTGGAGCTGAATACATTCTTCAGTATCATGACCGTGGTTACGATGATAGAGGCAAAACTTGTTTGGGTTGCGTCTGTCAAGATCGGGGCGCATCCTTTCGGGTCTCGGCAGCTGCACCTTAATCTCCATCAGCACTTACATTTTTGGAGCATTGAGGAGGGCATAATTGTGGAACCTTTAGAGGAAGAACCCCACCACGCCCTTCTATCAGGGCTTCCCTGTTTTCGAGCTTAGGAAGGAGTTAAAGCTTGCTTGTGCTCAAGAGAAGTTCGGGATCACAACCGAGCTTCACTCAACTTTTATTTCTCAATGGGCCTGTCCGGCTAACCGATTCGTCCCTCTCCAATGGCTTCATTGCCCTTGGCCTTAAAGGCCTCTTCTGCTCGGACATATCCTTTAGCCCGAGCTAGCATATCAACAAAATCCCTAAGTACTTCTTCTTCAGGAAGAATAGCAGATTGTTCTTCTGAAGGCCACCATTTAGCATGGCCATCACAATAGATTGGTCTAGGTTTTGGACCTCTAGTGCAGCAGCATTAAATCGATTAACAAAAGCTTGGATGGATTCTTCCTCCTATTGCTTGATGTTGATTAGGAATTTCGAGCCCTGCTTGGGATGTCGACTACTAACAAAATGAGCCATAAACTGATGGCTCATCTGATCAAAAGAGAAGATGGTATTCGGCTTGAGGGCCGAGTACCAATTCTTGGTAGCTTCCTTCAGGGTGAATGGGAAGGCTTGGAAGAGAATGTCATCTGGTGCGCCATGGAGTAGCATCATCATTCGGAAGGCCTCCAGGTGATCAACAGGATCGAAGGTCTTATCGTAGCTCTTGAATTGAGGGAGCTTGAAGTTTGATGGGATCGGTTCTTGTATGATGCATTGAGAGAAAGAAGAATCGGTATAGATATCACTATCATAAAAGAAGGGAGCATGGTGGAGTTTCTCGATCCATCAGTTCATCTCTTGTAGTTTTCGATCCAGATCCTCTCGATCGTAGATTTCTAAGATCTTTTGACTGAATGGGGGCAAAGTTCTTCCAGGGATAGATCCATGATCAAAGCAGGGGCTCTCGACTCTCTGCTTCCTCTTTTCGGAGGTCATCGATCGGCTAGCCCAAGTCGACCGTCTTCAGACTGGATCATGGGGCTCCGGAGAAGTCTGCTCCGATCGAATTAGCATCAGAGCTTGTTGCTGCATGGCTTGCACCACCTCTGTGAGATCGTGAATCTACTGGTCTAGCAGGTTGAACTACTTCACACCCACCATGGCTATAGGTGGAGCTTGAGTTGCTGGAGCTAAAGCAGGAGTGGATAGATCTGGATGGAATTTGGCTATAGAGGTCATTGACCATCGGGTTGAAGCTTTTTTAGGAGGCATTTTTTTCAAAAAGGACTCTAGAGAAGAAGAAGAGAGATCACTGTTGAGCACTCCTTTAAGAACAAATGAACCTCAGGAACAGTGGGTCTTTCCTCTAGCACCAATCCTATTGATGCAAAATTTGATCATCGCCAAAGAAGCACTAGAGTTGGAGAAGAAGAGATCATTGTCGGTGACTTACAAAATAAGTCTCGTCCAGAGCCTGGGGGGTGGCTCTGGCAAGACTCTCCGATGATCAAGTCAGCTCTTTTGGTCAATAGAAATGGAGTAGTCAGTTGAGAAAGTTCCAGAGTATTGAGAATGAGAAGAGAGCCTAGAGAAAATGTATTTGAAGTATAACAAACTGATAATGATAGCTGTAACTATCGAGTAGTAGGATGCTCGAGGCCACGTGGAGTTTGTTACGAAGGATAGTGTTTGTTGTCACGAGGTGCCAATCCATTTGAGATTTGATATTCAATGTTTGGAGGAGTAGACATCGGTTGGTGATGATCTTTGAGCTATATCAATTCTAGAAGAGTTAAGACTCCTCTAAGATAGTTCAGATATGGGTCGATTCATGCCGTGTCCGAGGTCGGATTTGTATAGGAGAGGAGACTCTTCTAGAATCAGGAAGTAGACCTACTGGAGAGATCTACACGCAGCTCTTCTGGAGGAGAAACTCGAGGAAGAATTTGCTTGATGGAGGAACCTAACTATTGGGAAGAATCCAAAAGGAGTTCGCCTGTTGGAGGAGTCCGGAAGGAATTCACCTGTTGGAGGAGTCCGAAAGGAGTTTGGCTGCTAGAGGAGTTTGGCTGTTGGAGGAATCCAGAAGGAGCTTGCCTGTTAGAGTTTGGAAGAAATTCAGTTGCTAAAGGAGTTTGCCTTTTGGAGGAATCCAGAAGGAGTTTGCCTATTAGAGTCTGAAAAGAGTTCGGCTGCTAGAGAAGTTTGCCTATTGAGGGAATCCGGAAGGAGTTCGTCTGTTGGGAGAATTCGGAAGGAGTTTGCCTGTTGGAGGAATCCGAAAGGAGTTTGTCTGTTGGAAAAATTTGGAAGGAGTTCAGCTACTAAAGGAGTTCACCTATTGGGGGTATCCGAAAGGAGTCCGCCTATTGGAGGAATCCGAAAGGAATTTGCCTATTGGAGGAGTCCGGAAGGAGTTCGACCGCTAGAGGAGTTCGATCATTGGAGGAAGATCGACTGAATGGGATGTGTAGGTGCTGGAGACTTGGTCAATTCTCTGCGGTGGTATTGACTATTCAAGCTTGCCTAGAGAAGGAATCCACAATGTCTTATCGAATCCAAAATTGGTCTTCCTGATCAATCAGATTCTTTGGCTATAGTGTTGGAGGTTGGCCATTCCAGAATGATTCAAAGCTTGAATATTCCTATGGATTGAGGTTCAGTTTCAATAACCGCAATCAGACAAAACTAATTTAGTCGAAATCTTAGCCAAACTTTGGTAGGCATGGATATATCCCCAACAAAAATAATATCCTAACGACTCCTTAGGATATCCAATAAATCAAACTCTAAGGGACCTAAACTCTAATTTGTCCATCTGCTGTCTCTTGATATAAGCTAGATAATCCCAAATTTTGAGATGACTTAGACTTAGTTTCTTACCATGCCATATCTCATAAGATGTGGTAGGAACAGTTTTAGACGAAACCCTATTCAATAAGAATATTGCTGTCATTAAGCTATATCCTCAAAGAAACTTAGGAAAGTTCATGAAGCTCATCATGGATCGAGCCATATCTAATAGAGTCCAATTTCTCCGTTCTTAAAGCTCGTTGAGTTGCGGCATTCCAAGTGGAGTCCATTATGAGATTATATCATTATCCTTGAGATAGTTTAGAAGTTTCCGACTAAGGTATTCACCTCCTCGATCTAATCGAAGTACCTTAATGGGCTTTTTGGTTTGCTTTTCTACTTCATGTCTGAATTTTTTGAACTTTTCAAAAGCTTTAGACTTGTGTCACATTAGGTACACATATTCGTATCGAGATAGATCATCAATAAAAATGATGAAGTAGAAAAAATGCCGCTGACTGGCACATCAAATATGCCGCACACATCTATATGTAACAGGGCAAGTAGGTCTGTGGCCCTTTTTCCATGTCCTATAAAGGGTAGCTTGGTCATTTTACCTTAAAGGCATGATTCATAAATCAGATATGACTCTGAAATCAACAGACCCATTACTCTGAATTTTTTTAATTTGTTAATCCTGTCTTGCACTATATGACCTAGCCTAAGGTGCCATAGATACATTTCATTTAGACTATCCCTAGGTCGCTTAGATCCTATGGCATTCAATTTTTACTCAATACTAAACACAAAAATATCAATATATAACTTGTAGAGATTGTTAATTAAGAAAATACTTATAATTTTATTTTTCATAAAGAGTAGCATAATGGTCCTTGAAAAAGCTAATTACATAACTTTCTTGTGCTGAACATAAAACAGAAATCAAATTCTTGCTTGCAACAAGCACAAAGTAACAGTCTCTAAGAACTAAAACTAATCCCAATGGTAGTTGAAGAGGATAGGTTCTCATGACCACAGCAGCAACTCTTGCTCCATTTTCAACGTGCAGGATCATCTCACCATCCCTTAGCCTCCTCCTCTCCTCAAGACCCTACATGAAAGTGCACAAATAAGCACTAGAACTAGAGTCAAGCATCCAACTGAATACAAAAGAAATTGTAAGGTTAGTTTCAATGATGAGCATACCTCCAGAAGGACCTACCTTCTTCTTATTCTTCAAGCTGGCCAGGTATAAAGGACAGTTCTGCTTCCAATAGCCGTCGGTATTGCAATAAAATTATTTTTCTTTGTCAGCGATCTTCTTCTTCGGTTCTTCCTTCTTCTTCCCATCTTCTACCTTTTGCTTCTTCACAGACTTCCTCTTTTTCCCAAAAAACTTTTTCTTAGTAGAAGTCAGCTCTACAGCAAGTACTGAGCCCTTTGAACCTTTCACAGTTTGCTCAATAGTAACCAGCATATTCATTTATTCAGCCAAGGTGCACTATAGTTTATGCATATAGAAGTTCATGATGAAACATCCATATGCATCAATCAAGGACTGTAGGATCACAACAATCTGCAAGTTTCTATCTAACATGACACTGAGCTTCTCAAGCTCTTCCAGGTCTTTGATCATTGTCAAACAATGAACTTGGACTGACTGCCCATCATACATTTATGCCTTAAAAAGTCTTCTTGAGACTTGATAGCGGGCTACGCAACTTTGCTCACCAAACAGCTCTTGCAAATGTGCCAACATTTGGCGGACAGTCCTGTTGTCCTCATGTTGGCATTGCAATTCTTTTGACATTGAGCCCAATATGTTGCACCTAACTTTATTATCATCATCCGACCACTTCTCATGAGATGCTCTTTGATCTACAGTCGGATGAGCTAGGGGAGTCCTGATCCAATACATAGGTCAACTTTTTCAAACCCAAAATAGTTTTGAAGTTTCTCAGTCAATTCTAATAATTTGGTACGATCAATCTATAGGTATCTAGGATTCAGGCTAATGGATTTGACATAGACATTTTTCTATAAAGAGTCAAAATTTCTAGTTAGACTTTGTAATTAAATTTGATCAATTTATTTAGGAGTTTTATTTTTAAACAAATTAGGCTCTCACTATTTTCTTAAATTCCTACACTCCCTTGGCAGAGATGCAAAAATCTCCATGATCAAAGATTTCTAGTGGATGGTGTAGTCCCGTCGACTGGCTCACTACCTTACCTAATAGTTATTGGTGATGGATCAATCAATGAGTGGACAATTCTTGTCCAATATTTCTCTAAACATGGTGCATCCAAACTTGGTTTCTAATTCATGAAGCTCGCCATGCCCAAAATATTACTTCACTCCTTAGTTAAGTTAGATCCACCATTTACATGAATTAGATTCCTGATTGGGTTCCTCACTTTATCCAAAATATTGAGCCCAACCCATCCTCCAACCCATAGAATCCAATGCCCAATAGATATGGTTGCATCTTTCCAGTGCAATTAAACTACTATAACAAGCCAACAACAATCAATCCCAAAAAGGGCCTACACATCTACAATGGTGGAAGACCTATGACTTAAT
Source organism: Cocos nucifera (assembly GCA_006176705.1). NCBI lineage: Eukaryota > Viridiplantae > Streptophyta > Magnoliopsida > Arecales > Arecaceae > Cocos > Cocos nucifera. The sequence goes on from QRFJ01001767.1 coordinate 8,174, forward strand.
ATTTTCTTAGAATGATTTGATTTAGATCTCTTAGACTTGACTTAACTTAGTCATAATAATTATGACTAACCTAGTGGCAACTCGAATCGTTAGCCACCTCAAACCAGAACTAGGTTGACCCCAATGGTCATGTAAGTGAGACCGATAGAAGGGATATGCCATTAACTCAACATGAATGCATTCAGATCAAGTAGCTCCTAATTAAAAATTAGTTGATCATATCTGCCAAACTTACCTTAGGCACCAAATTGTCAAATCAGAACTGATTCAGTTAGCTTACAATCCAAGGCTCGAACCATGGAGCCAAATTAGGTCTTAACTTGATCGACCACATGTGATTGCAAGTCGATCTTGACCCAGACTTACATCTAATGGACTGATTAATTCTTAGCTCTCTTGATCCCACCTAACCAACTCTTGATTCGGTTTGATCAACCACTTAACCTAATTAAGCTACCCACACCGAAACCCATGTTTTATGAAAATGTCTTAGATCTGAAAATTCATAATTTTTAGATCTAATTGATTTCATAAACTTAATTCTTAATTAAGTCTAGAGTTCATAAATAAAATATGTATAAAAATAATCCTAGAATTTCAGGATCTAGGATTTTGCAGAAAATTAAATTTTGATTTCTGATTAAGGACAACCATGCAGCATTCCTACATGCTATAAGGGCACCCCATTGAATGAAAAGAGAGGGCCTTTAAACCCATTTTACTCTTTTGACCGGATGGCCAAGGGGAACGTCTCAATTAGAAATTTTATTTACACTATAAAAACTATTAAATCTAAAACATATATCACATATATAACTAAAGATCTAACTAATACATGTTTTGCATACATTTCATGTATCAAAATTTAAACTATCACATGCATGTTTTAGATCTGATTATATCTAATATAACATCTAAAAATAAAAATCTAATTGATCATATCAAAGAGAAAATTTATTCTAGATAATTATTGCATAGAATAATAAGACTAGTCTAAACATGCAAGTCATACATCGCATATATGAATTTTTAAATTTAATCTACTGATTTTAGATCTAATTACATCTCATGTAATCTCTGAAATCATGTATATCAGATCATAAATAAATTAAAAATTAGATCAAAATCTAATCTAAAGTACTGTAACTGCAGCTCTGATACTAGTTGAAGGAAAATTTGATTTACCTACCACATGATCTGATCTGATCTGGTCTAATCTGTAGTAGGATTTCAAAAAATTTTCCATACTAAATTTGATCAAATCTAAGAGTTTTGATATTTGATCTCCATGATCTAACTATAAATCTAAAGTAAAAATAAAATTAGAATAACTTTTCTTACTGGATCAGTGTAAACTCTTTACCCTATCGATGATCCGATTGCTTCTAAAGCTCTGGATCTAGCTATGCACGTGTCCGACCTCTACCAAAGTCTACCTGAGCTAGTTCTAGATGTGCTCTCATTTTGGAACTAATCACAAAATATCAAATTTGATCTGGATCTGTAAAGCCTTCAAGATAATCTTCGAAGGCTGCGCGTTCGTCTCACGAACAGGATCAGTTGATGCTAATCTTTGCTTCAACAGGATTTGATCTTCCTCACTATTTTGCCCAACACCTTGGGTGTGGAGAAGAGAGAGGGGACCTGAGAGAGAGGAGGGCATGGAGAGGGTAGATGGCGTCAGCCTTTGGGCGTGGATAGGTGGAATCTAGAAACCTTAGGCACAGGGGTCCTTAAATAGACTCCTGCGCCAACCCTGAGTCCTTGATCATCAAGCAACTGCTTTGCTTGATTAACATGGACTCTAATCTGATCTCCACACCATAAGACTTGATCCCATCAGGTTTTTGTCACCCAAAAATAATCCAAAGTTGTCGCCATAATGAGACAAGGGAGAGTGCCAGGCGCAATGGACTCTTTCTCCCTAGAGTTTGATCTCTATCAAACTGTTGACTTATTCAAATGATGCACCACCTTATCCAATCATGGAGCACATGCCCAAAGGGGGACGTGAGCCCTCCTCCATGCAAAATAGTCAAGGGATATGCACCCCTAGAAATTCTCTAGGGGGTGCACGGCCCTTCTCCCTTAACTCCTACAATTAGCAGGTCTTGTCCTATTCCCATCCAATAAAATTAAGACAAGCCAAGATTAGGAAAAGACAACCCTTTATCTAACCTAGACAAGCTCCAGCCAGACTAGGATAAACCCATACAGGGTTCTTTGGTGAGCCAAATCTAATTTGACTCAGTCGAGACAAACCAAAAAGACCTCAGAAGGAGAAACTCAAGCTCAATCGTTGCTAGCATGACTTCTTTGAACCTAATTGGATCTAATCCAAAATAACTAAATAGAGTTAGTCCAATTGATGACATCCAGACCCAAACCCTTGTTTGTGTGATCCAATTAGGTTCAATTCCATATTGTAATGAGACATATCATGTTCTCCATCTCAACATCATCAAAATAACTTTTGTTGGGATAGAACTCTTTCGATTCACCCAATAAGAATCATCGATCATCAAGATAGTTCTAATTGATCCCAAAATCCACTAGTGACACATAGCAGTATATAGTGGCAATCCATCAGAACCAAATGCAAACCTCTCAGTGCAACTACCTATGTGATTGGGTTCCTTTATTATGAGTTCCGATAGGATTAGAGTTAAGATAAACTCGTCAAACCCAACACCCCATCATATGATTGAATCATTTGATTCGAGTCCAATGTAAAACCCTAATAAAAAACTCTTTACTAGTATTTCACTCTGCCATGGCCATAGGATTAAGAACTCGATCTCATGATCATCATAGGGCTACTCCTCTCCTATCGAGGTTGATAAATCTCCTATTAGTGCGATCCAATTTCTATAATGAACATGCTATAGCCAACATATACCTCAAAATTTTAAATGGCTAGGAGATCGACTTATGGTGTAGTCAAACTATAACACACTCAAAATGAACTGCCGATGCACCTCAGATCAAAAAACCAAACATACAACTACAGCATCAAGCTAGTCATCAATGAAAAGGTAGACTCCCTTATGACTACTTGAGGTGGTCATGCTCAGTGCCCTTATTCTCAATAAGTACCTATACTCTCGCTCCAGTGTCTCTACATCATAGACTCAAGATATGTTTATCCTAAGAAAGCTATCATATATTGATCTTTCGGATCGATCACCATCCTTATGATGATCCTACGATCAAGAATAGTTTATGAGTTAATTGAAGGAAAAATTCTATTTTTCGAGTCAGGTTCGTTCAGATCTAATTTGATCAAGAGGGATATTTTAAAAATTTTTCTCTTAGATCTAAATCAGATCTGAGACTCTTTAAATTTAATTTTATTAATCTAATAAAATAAAAATAAAAATAAATTAAATTAAATCTAATTTAATTATACCTTATTATGGATAATCCTATTATCCTGTGATGATTTCGATGTTTGCCTAAGGTTCTAGATGTAGCCATGCAAGCTCCTAGCCTCTATCGATATCCACTTGGATAGGATCTGAAGATCTTCTCCTTCTCAATCTATACTCCAAAGATTAGATCTAGATCCTGGCCTGAGACTCTTTAGATCTAATTTTATTGATCTGATAAAATAAAAATAAAAATAAATTAAATTAAATCTAATTTAATTATAGCTTGTTATGGATAATCATATTATCCTATGATGATCTCGATGTTTGTCTGAGGTTCTGGATGTAGCCACACAAGCTCCTGGCCCATCCTTCTCATCGCCTTTCTCTTGCTTGGATCACGCTAAACTCGAGCCCAAAGCTTCTTAGCCATGGAGAGGAGAGAGGAGATCTGAAGGTGGCATGGAGAGGGAGGGAGAAAAGCCTTATGGCGTGGGTAAAGGATAGAGGATCTAAATCCACGGATTAGATTTATATATATCCGACTGCGCCATACAGTGCCACATCATCCCGATCAATCATGGCTCTTTGTACAATCAGATCTAAATCTGATTGATGGGATGATATCATCTGATCCAATCAGATTATTGTCCCTCACAAACCTCCTTAGGTGGCACCAAGACTGATCAAAGAAGACTCTTTGGCGCCACCTTAGTATGAAGCAATAAGCAACTAGAGTCCCATCTATATGGGACTCCAATCCTTATCCACTTTGGGTGCACACCTCCCTAGGCATGTGCCCCTTGCCTTTGTGCTATTTAGCAGGGGGACAAGGGTCAAAGCTCTTTCCTATGGGTGCATGACACATGGGCACATGTCTAAGTGTCAACGGTCAACATTTGACCAAAGTCCAAAGACAAGATTTAGCAGGTGATGGAAAATGGTAGGTGTTGTCTCAAATTTATCTCATAAATTAAGACAATCATTTTTTGACTTGAACAAGCTCCAGTCAGATCAAGTAAAGGTTTTTGAGTGACCCTAAACATATTTGGCTCAGTCGAGACAACTTTTAATGATCGTTGAAGGAGAATATCAGGCTCAATCGTATACTAGCATGATTTTCTTGAACCTAATTGAATCTTATTCAAATCAATTGAACTGGATTAGTCTAATTGATGATATCCAAATCCAAACCCTTATTTGTGTGATCCAATTAGGTTCAGTTCTATAAGATAATGGGATATGTCATGATCTCTATCATCGACATCATCAAAATATCTTCTGATGGATCAGAATTTTTTTGATTCAGACAACTAGTATGATCGATCATCCAAATCATTCTAATTGCTCTCAAAGTCTACCAGTGACACCTAGCAGCATATGGTGGCAACCCATTAGAACTAAAAATGAACCTCTTGGTGTAGTTACCTATGTAATTAAGTTCCTCCATCTTGAGCCCCGATCAAATTAGGGTTAAGGTGATCTTGTCAAACCCTAGATTTCATCATATAAATTAATCATTCGATTCAAGTCCAATGTGAAAATTTTAATAGAAACACTTTCTATTATTTCACTCTGCCATGGCCATGGGCTTATGGACTTGATTCTCATGATCATCATAGGGCTGCTCCTCATCTATCGACATAGATAGATCCCCTATTGATGCTATCCAGTTCCTACAATGAACATGCTATAGCCAACATACACCTTAGGATTCCATATGGCTAGGAGATCGAGTAATGGTGTAGTCAAACTATAACACCCTCAAGGTGAACTACCGATGCATCTCAGGTCAAAGAACCAGACACACTACTGCAGCATCGAGTCAGTTATTGACGAGAAGGTAGACTCCCTAATGACTACTCGAGGTGGTCACGCTCAGTGCCCTCGTTCTCTAACGAGTACCTATACTCTCGCTCCAGTGTCTCCACACCGTAGACTCAAGACTCATCTACTAAAGAAAAGTGATTGTACACCAACCTTCCGGATCAATCACATCCTCGTGATGATCTTATGGTTGGGAGCATTTTATGAGTTAATAATGATTATTCATGTCTTAAATTTTCAACTCTTGAAAATATGAATTATCATTACCATTAACTCAAAGGATGTATCACAGACACTAAATACACATATGTGATAGAAAATAACCCATTTTATTGATTATAGTCAAAATTATATTTTTGCCCCTAGAAGTGTATTATAAGTGTCAGCCAATTCTGGCTTCTAGGACACATATGTCTAACATTCACTTGGTCTGACTAGAGCCTGTCCAGGTCAGAAAAGGATTGTCTTATTTTGTAAGATAATAACTACCATTTTTCATGTATAATTGATTGATTTTGATGCTTACAAAGAATTTATATCATGATTTGAATATTTTGATTTTAAAGACCAATATACTCTCCTCTATATATCATATTATGAATGAAATATTTTTTTGCCTTAAAAATTTAGCATAATATTTAAAGCCTCCCCATATCAATTTTATAATTGATGAATTTAATTTAATAGATGCTTTAGTGGGTACGAACATTTTAACTGCTAAACCTACAAGAGAAAATAAATTTTTACATTCCTTCATAGGATACTTAACTATCAAATTTCTTTTAAAAATTATATAATCTAAGTACTTGAAAATAAGATATTCAATTAATATTAGATCACGTGCTTGAAGTAAAAATTTGCATTGCATCATGTTGAACCCCTAAAAGTTTGAAACTTCTTGGTTGAACTGAAATCATAGAATATTTATCTAGTTTTCTCTTGATTTGATCTTATTTTATTGATTATTAGAACCCCCTAATTGATTAATTTTTGATCCTCTAAATTAACTTGAATATCTTTCTTAATCATCATTTTGATTGCCTTTTTTATCTTAAAAGTGAATTTATTAATAAACATTTATATTTTATTCTGATTAATTGAAAAATGGTCATCTTGAATCTTTTGAAGTTGATATTAAGCAAGATGTTTCAAGAAAGTTGTCATTTATCTTTCAAGCTAAATATTAAAAGAGAATTTCAATTTTAAGTAATTGATATCAAACGTCTTACTATTTGCTATGAATTTGATTGATTTATCTTTTTAAAATAAAAAAAGAGAAGAATATTTTTGTTTCAAATCTGATTTTACACAGCTAAATTTTTTATATGATATCAATTGAGACAAATTCAAAAATATACCTTTTCTGAAGCTAATTGCTTGATATTTCTTAAGAAAAGGAAGGATGATCTTTTGAAAAATAATTGAAAACTTCTTTATGATTTTCCTTGACTAATTTGCTATTATCAATTCAAATTGATTTATCATTCTAAGTCCTCAAAATTGTTTGATTTGAATCAATTCATCTTTATCAATTTAAAACTAAAATCATTGGTGTCAAGCTAAATTTATAAATTGATCCTTAAGTGATATCAAATTGTCAAGAAAATCATAACTTGGTCTAAATTTTAGTTCAATTGGTATCAATGGTATCATTCTTGTCCTGCATTTTATTTTATTTTTCTTGACAAAAGAATTGAATATAATATTTTAAATCTTTTTCACACTGATACACTCTTGATGTGACACCATTTGAGATAAATTCATAGAATTTCATACATTTTTTGAACTTAATTGAGAGATATTTCTTATAATAAGGAAGATCTAAGTTTAAACATAAAATCTTTTTGATAGATGTACATGTCATACTCTTTTGATCCTCTTAATGTTTGTTCTTATTATATACATTCTTTTGTAAACATGCTTTGAATTTAATAAAAAGTAAATTGATGAAAATTTGGTGTCTTCTTGAGTGAATGCTTTGTTTGATTGATTTTTGGATTACTTAAAGCTTAGTTCACTCAATTAATGCTGATGCTTTTGAATTTAATTTTAAAATAGCTTTATTTGCTAAAATAAGAGAGAAAAATATTAAATAAAAAATATTTATTTAATAAAAAATGGCTTTGAAATTAAAAGTACCCTTAAAATTTAGAAAATCTAAATTTTATAATTAAATTCATGTTAAATGTACTTAATTTAAAAGAAAAAAGGGAAGAAAAGTTGAAAGAAAAAATAATCTAGCTATAATTTTGAAATATAGGGGGAGATAATGTTATTGAAATATTAAAAATAAATAAATTCTTGGTAACTCCAAATAACTGCAGAAATACTTTTTTATATTGATTTAATTGAAAATTTTGATTAATTTGCACAGAGTCAAATAAATTTTGTTCTTAAATTCTCAATCAACTACTTTATAATCTTCTTAAATGGAGCTTTTATGTGATTATCCAATTTAATTAACATGATTTAATTGCTCTATCTTATTTTTGGATAATTAGTTGATGTTAAATTAAATTTAAAAATATATTCTTATTCCCAAAAATAAATTTCTAAACTTAATCTTGAAACTCATTTGAAATTTTAAATTTGATACTAAATTTTTGATGTGCATTACAAAATTCTTATGAATTATTTGTATTGAAGTAATTTTTACTCAAAGTAATGAATTTAAAAATGTGACTATCATTTGCTTTAATACTATTCATTTTACTTTGCTCGATATATTTTTGATACATAAATTTTGTAAACTTAATTGATTAAATTTTTTTAAGAAAAAAAAATATTGAATATTAAAGTATATACTATGCATGATTTTGTTTTCAAATCTTCTAAAAAGCTCTATTCCTCTTAAAACTTAAAAGTGCATATTTAGAAATCTGATTAAAAAGATTATGTTCATTCAAAAAAGGGAGAGCCTTTTAAAATTAAAATAAATTTTTGAAAATTATTTTAAGTTAAAAGATAAATTTTCAAAAGAAAGTTGACTCATTTAGATTAATTTTCTAAACTTGATACAATTCTTACTTTAATACATTCATATTAGTAATTTTGATGATTATTCCTTATTTCTTTTCATGAGCTTTTTGATGTTGACAAAAAGAAGAAGAAAATATATGAATGCCAATCTTAATTGAAAAGAAAATGTATAACAATATAAAAAGTAAGGATCACTTAATTTCAAACAAATCATAAAGAGCACATCTTAGGAGGAGCATTGATAAAATATTGGAATCTTGAGCACTTTAGAAATTAAATATTTTATACTGAAGAATTACCACTTGTATTCAGATATACATGCTATATATATTGCTTATATTTTTTTTTTTGAGTGCTTAATATTTTGTCATCATTAAAAAGAAGGAGACTGTTGACCTCCTAAGTGATTTTGATGATGACCAAACATTAAAAATCTTAATTACTGATAGATTTTATTTTATATATTTAAAGATTAGAAGAAAGAGTGCTCTTTGACCAAAATAAGGATGTGTTGAAATGAGATCTAGGATTTCAGGGTTAGATCTTAAAATTTTTTCAGGATCTGACAGTGAAAGACTAAAATTAATAAAAATTAATTTTAAATATTAAAAATATTCTAGATCTATGATCTATTACATGATCATGTCATGTTATTAAATCAGAAATTAAAATTGAAAGAAGAAACTAAAACATGTTGATCACATCAATATGTATATACACTACATCTAATGCAGGTATGAAAATAATAGATCAAATTTATTACCTATGCAAGTTAGACATTCTAACTTACTGATTCAAGCTTGAGGATGAAGTTGTGAGCTACACATGGGTCCGGCCTCTAGGAGTAATCCACATGAGCCCATAATCACGATTAGAAGTCCTGATGCACGAAATCAGCATAATATGCTAGTATTGTACTGATCCTTCTTTGATGGTTGATCAGATACCTCCTTCTAGATTTAGACTCTTCCAAAGAGGAGGAGGAGGAGAGGAGGTTTTATATGTGAGACGCTCTTAGAAAACTCAAAGAAGGAGGAAGGAAAAAGGTGAACACAGCAACCTTAGAAGAAGACCCTCTTCTTCTTCTCTTTGCTCTCATCTAGACACCTAGTTTGGTGTTTATGGAACCCCAATGCCCAAGGATACTCTCCCACTAATTTTCACACACCCCAAAGCTCTCTCAATAGTCTATAACATATCATAAAATTGGCTTAAAATTCAACCAAAATATATAGAAGAAGAGGAGTCCTTGTCTAGGTCAAAAACTAGAGAAGGGAAGACGAAAAAGGGCAAGTCAAGGGGCGGCCAACTCTTAGACACCCTCTCTAGAATTTTTTGGCATGGACCCACATGAAAATGTTGCCCAAAACCTTCTCTTCTTTACCAAGAATATCAAAGAAAAAATAGGGAGGAGGGCGACACAAAAGGGAGGAAGAGTTTTCGTTTTTCAAAATACTATCTGATAGGATTTGAAACCAAAACAAATTCATCCCTTCTTTAACTTGGTCCACTACCTAACTTCCATATGAGAAAGAGAGAAGAGGAGGGCGCATGTGAGAAGGCCTGGGAGAAAGGTATTTGTCATAGAAAATAAGAGAGAAAGATTGCGTGGGGCATGAGGGGCTAAGGTGGCGCAAGATGGAATCCTAGTCTTACTAGGATTCCATCTATGACTCGGTCAAAGTGGTTTCTCAAACCAAATTAAATCAAAACCAAGTCAACCAAATTAAATTAGGCCCTAACCCAATTAAGAATTTAATCAAATTAGATTAAATTAGATTTAATTTTAATTTAATTTTTTAATCAAATTAGAAAATTGGGTTGATCCGAGTCCTAGTTAAACTAGGACTAGTTCTTCCTTACACTTGGCTTATCCAATAAGTCAATTGAACTTGATCCAATCAGGCCCAAACTAAATCTAATTAAATTATATTTTACTAGACTTAATCTCAACCTTCTAGCTTAATCAAATTAAGCCAATTAATTTAAATGTGCCTAATTGAAGAGTCCAGTGGGACTTTTAAATCTAGGGCCTAATTGAAGACTATTCAATTGAAGACTAAATCAAATTTAATGTGCATGAGTTAAAAGTCCAGTGGGACTCTTCATCAACCATGAAATCAGGTAGGAACCTTTAATCTATATGATTCCATAGGTTTGAACCTAAGCCAATAGCATAGGAACTACTTCTTGTACCAATCGAAGTGACCATCTAGCAATAGTACCCAATGTCTAGATAGGTCAAATAGTCACAATCGCAACATTTAGAACCTACACGAATATGGTTACCGTGTAATTCATCCCTTTGACCTTTATGTATATGATGATTCAAAGTTAAACTGCCAGCTCTAGAAAATACATCCATATTATGTCTTAATGCAATCAGTCTTGTGAAACCTCACTAGGACTACCCTAGCCAATGCTTTGCAAAATTAAAACATAATTGAACATAGCTCCTGAATCTGGAGTGCTTAATCCTATCTTGATTCACACATCGACTCCTCAAATACTTGACTATGCCTAGAAACCTTCCATCACTGAATTAAAAATTTAGATAGTCTGGCACCAAAATATAGTGAGTTGCTTGAAAGTCACCATGATGATCTCAGATCGAAGGGATACTTATACTCATATTCCATTGAAGCAAATCTTAATAGCAGAAAAGCTCTAGAGTTAGTCATGTTCAGTGCAAATATACCCTATATCTCATCTGCATGTCATACCAGTGTCTTCACACTCCTTGGTTAAGAGGACAACCAACCCATATGGCACACAATGACCTACACTTAATAAACATTATCGTTCATAGTAAAAACATATCATTTGGTCGTGAACAGGTATAAGGACTAAATGATAAATTCTTCTTTGTCGATTCTAAATAGTCTTAAGCACTTTACCACAACACAAAAGTTCATTAGAAGATGAAAGAATTTATTTGAAAAATGTCAAAATAATTTTTATTCATTTATAATTCATATACAAATACAAATATATAGCTCAACTATCAATAGGTTGATGATTAGCTTTAGGACACTATTCTCAATAATTTTTCATTTGGAATAAAGCCAATCAATGCAGTATCTAATATTCATCTTCGATTTGAAGTCATTGAACTCCTTCACTACAATAGCTTTAGTAAATGAGTTGGCTAGGTTCTTCTTTCCATCCATCTTCTAATGGTCAACGTCATCTCGATCCATGATCTTTCGGACAAGATAGTAGCCATGCAGAATATGCTTCATCCGCTGGTGTGCCTTTGATTTCTTCACCTGAGCAATGGCTCCAGAGCTATCGTAGTAGAGCAGAACTAGACCATCAAGGGACGGTGCTACTCCAAGCTTGGTGATGACTTTCCAACCACACCTTCTTGCAGCATCTTGCAACGACTTACTCGAGAGATACAGTTGGACTTGGACTTGCAGAGAACGATTATTAATTCTGCCAAATCTTTTGACTGAGCATATGGGCCATTCATCATGATTACCAACAGCATAAATGACTTTCAGAAATATTCCTTGCCGAGTTGATAATATGCTGGTTACGCTGGAGATGTGGCTTCTATGAAAAGGTTCTAAAGGCTGGACAGTTCTTGCTATGATGAGACGAAGAATTTCTGAACACGGAATGTCTGTGTGAAAAGCAAAGGTGGTAAGGATTCAAAGAAGAAGGCAGACACCAAGATGAAGGTCAATGGCAAAGGAAAGTGTTTCCATTGCAATAGCGACGGCCATTGGAACGGGAAGCTTGCCCTTACTTAACCTGGCCACCCTGAAGAACAAGAAGGAAGGTCCTTCTGGGGTATGCTCGTTATTGAGTCTAACCATACGGTTCTTTTCTGCATCCAGTTGGGTGCTTGACTCTGGTTCTAGTGCTCATCTGTGCACCTTCACTATGCAGGGTCTTGGTGATAGCTATGGAGGCTGAGGAGATGGAGGACATGAGATCCTACGCATCGGTAATTGGAGCAAGAGTTGCGTGCACGTACAGCTGGAAAACATACCCTCTTCGATTACCCATCTGGTTTAAGTCCTTAGTTTTAAAAAAGACTGTTCATTATGTGCCTGCAGCTAGTAGGAATATTTGATTTCTGTTTCATGCTATAGCCAAGAAGGTTATGTGATCACACCTTCTTTTAAGGACCATTGTAACATCTTTTTTATGAAAGAAATAAATTGCAAATGGTTTCCTGGTTAATGGTCTTTATCAGTTGCATATTGATGTACCTATTTTAACTATCGAGCAAAACGTGAATGCCAAATGACCTAGAGATAGTCCAAACGACAGATATCTATGGCACCTGAGATTAGGTCATATAGCAGAAGATAGGATTAACAAATTGGAGAAAAATGGCTATTGAGTCCATTGACTTTTGAGTCATATCCAACTTGTGAATCTTGTCTTCAAGGCAAAATGACTAAATCCCTTTTGTTGACATGGGGAGAGGGCCATAGATCTCCTTGCCTAGTACACTGATCTGTGCCGCCCATTCATGATGTGGCCGGCTAGAGGTAATTTGGTCTACTTCATTACCTTTACCGATGATCTGTCTAGGTATGGGTATGTGTGTCTTATGAGACATAAGTCTGAAACTTTTGAAAAGTTCAAAGAATTCAGACATGAAGTAGAAAAACAAATTGGAAAACCCATTAAGGTTCTTCGATCAGATCGAGGAGGTGAATACCTTAGCCGGAAATTTCTAGACTATCTTAAGGAAAATGCATAGTCTCTCAATGGACTCCACCAGGAACACCTCAACTCAACGGGATTTCAGAACGGAGAAATCGAACTCTATTGGATATGGTTCGATCCATGATGAGCTTCACAGACCTTCCTTATTTCCTTTGGGGACACTCATTATTAACTTCAATCTATTTACTGAATAGGGTTCCCTCTAAAACCGTTCCTACCACACCGTATGAGATATGGCACGGTAAGAAACCAAGTCTGAGT
>QRFJ01001767.1:21322-118973 GCA_006176705.1 Cocos nucifera
CATCTCAGAATTTGGGGTTGTCCGGCTCATGTCAAAAGACAACAAGCGGACAAGTTAGAGTTTAGGTCCTTTAGAGCTCGATTCATAGGATATCCTAAAGAGTCATTAGGATACTATTTCTACATTCCAGAAGACCACAATGTGACTGTGAGTCGACATGCCATCTTTCTTGAAAAATAGTTTATTCAAGATAGCGGCATTGGAAAGCAGATTAAGCTTGATGAGAAAGTCTCACAAGCAGAACGAGCTAAGGACCAATTGGAACCAAATCAGGTTGAGCCAATAAGAACACTACCTCCTCCACCTCGTAGATCGGAAAGAGTTTTCCGTCCCCCTGAAAGATACTTAGGTATTATTTCAGAGGACGTAGAGGAAATGTTCCTCATAGGTAATGGTGCTCATGGTGATGATCCCAAAACCTACAACGAGGCGATATCAGATATCGACTCCGAGAAATGGCTTGAGGCAATGAAGTCAGAGATCGACTCGATGCACTTAAACCAAGTCTGGACCTTGGTAGATCCACCAGAAGGTATAGTACCTATTGGGTGTAAATGGATCTTCAAGAGAAAGATTGGTGCAGATGGGAATGTGGAGACATTCAAGGCTAGACTGGTGGCAAAAGGTTATAGTCAACGTGAAGGCATTGACTATCAGGATACCTTTTCCCCAGTAGCTATGCTAAAATCCATCCGCACATTGCTTGCCGTTGCAGCCTATTTCGATTATGAAATATGGCAAATGGACGTGAAAACGGCATTCCTAAATGGATATCTTGAGGAAGATATCTATATGGAACAGCCGCTAGGTTTCACATCCAGTGATACTGATCACAAGGTTTGCAAGCTGCAAAGGTCCATATATGGACTTAAGCAAGCATCTCGGAGCTGGAACACTCGTTTCAATGATATGATCAAAAAGTTTGGTTTCATCAAAAATGAAGAGAAACCATGTGTTTTCAAAAGGGTCAGTGGGAGCGCTGTTGTCTTCCTCGTTTTGTACGTGGATGACATCCTCCTTATTGGGAATGATATTCCCATGTTGACATCAGTCAAGATGTGGTTGTCCAAGGAATTCTCCATGAAAGACCTAGGTGAAGCATCCTTTATTCTAGGAATTAAGGTCTATAGGGATAGACCGAATAGGATGCTAGGACTTTCACAGAAGATGTACATAGAGGAAGTACTAAAGAGGTTTAGTATGGAAAACTCTAAGAGGGGATTAATACCCTTCAGACATGGTATTCATCTTTCCAAGAAGATGTGCCCCAGCACACCTGAGGAAATAGAACGCATGAGCAAGATCCCTTATGCTTCTGCAATAGGGAGCCTCATGTATGCCATGCTATGTACACGACCTGATATTGCCCATGCTGTGAGTGTCACAAGCAGATATCAGTCAAATCCAGGTGAAGAACACTGGACTTCTGTGAAATGTATCCTTAAGTACTTGAGAAGAACTAAGGATATGATGCTGGTCTTTGGTAACGGAGAACTCCTGGTCCAGGGATACACAGACTCGGACTTCATGTCCGATATAGATGATCGAAAGTCGACATCTGGCAGACTGTTTGTGCTGGAAGAGTTCCTAGCAAACAGCGATATCATCTCATCCGCGATTACCTTGAGAAAGGTTACGTTGAGGTCAAGAGAGTCAACTCCGCAGATAATGTGGCAGACCCACTTACAAAGCCGTTGGGCCAGCAGAAGATCGAAGCCCACCTTGAGAAGATGGGACTTAGACTTGTAGCCAATTGGCTTTAGGACAAGTGGAAGATTGTTAGATATATGTGCCCTAGAAGCCAGAATTGGCTGACACTTGTAATACACTTCTAGGGGCAAAATTATAATTTTGACTAATAATAATAAATGGGTTATTTTCTATCACATATGTGTATTTAGTGTCTGTGATACATCCTTTGAGTTAATGGTAATGATAATTCATATTTTTAAGAGTTGAAAATTTAAGACATGAATAATCATTATTAACTCATAAAATGCTCCCGACCATAGGATCATCACGAGGATGGTGATTGATCCGGAAGGTTGGTGTACAATCGCTTCTCTTTAGTAGATGAGTCTTGAGTCTACGGTGTGGAGACACTGGAGCGAGAGTACAGGTACTCGTTAGAGAACGAGGGCACTGAGCGTGACCACCTCGAGTAGTCATTAGGGAGTCTACCTTCTCGTCAATGACTGACTCGATGCTGCAGTGGTGTGTCTGATTCTTTGACCTGAGGCAGTTCACCTTGAGGGATGTTATAGTTTGACTACACCATAACTCGATCTCCTAGCCATTCAAAATCCTGAGGTGTATGTTGGCTATAGCATGTTCATTGTAGGAATTGGATTGCATCAAGATGGAATCTATCTACCTCGGTGGTAGAGGAGTAGCCCTATGATGATCATGAGAATCAAGTCCAGAAATCCATGGCCATGGTAGAGTGAAATAATAGAAAGAGTTTCTATTTAGATTTTCACATTGGACTCGAATCGAATGATTACATCATATGACAGAGACTAGGGTTTGACGAGTTCACCTTAACCCTAATCTGATCGGGGCTCAAGATAGAAGAACTGAATCACACAGGTAGCTGCACCAAGAGGTTCGCATTCAGCTCTGATGGGTTGCCCCCATATACTGCTAGGTGTCACTGGTGGATTTTGGGAGCAATTAGAATGATTTAGATGATCGATCATTCTAGCTGTTCGAATCAGAAGAGTTCTGATCCATCGAAAGGAGTTTCGATGATGTCTATGATAGAGATCATGACATATCCCATTACCATACAGAACTGAACCTAACTGGGTCACACAAACAAGGGTTTGAATCTGGTGATCATCAATTGAACTGATCTAGTTCAATTGATCTGAATGAGATTCAATTAGGTTCAAGGAAAATCGTGCTAGCACTCGATTGAACCTAACGTTCTTCTTTTACTATCATAAATAAGTTGTCCTGTCTGAGCCAAAGGAGTTTGTGCTCAATCAGAGGCCTTCATATGGTCTGACTGGAGGTTGTCCAAGTCAGAATAGGTTGTCTTATTTGTAAGACATTACCTGCCATTTTTGGTCACCTGCCATTTCTTGTTCTTTGACTTTGGTCAAAAGTCTACCTTTGACTGGTCAAACATTGACCATTGACCCTTTGACTTTTGACCACATGTCATGCACCTATTGGAGAGCTGGTGGGGGCCTGTCCCCCTGCCAGAACCTGGCAAGGAGAAGGGCGCACGCCAAGGGTGGCGTGAGCCCAAGTAGGAGGCACCTAGGAGTCCTTGTTGGACAAGGACTCCACCTCCCTTTTGGATTCCAATCAGAGTTCTACTAAGAATCCAGTTTGACTGGTCTTAGGCGCCCTCTAAGGAGGAATCCAGGGGTCTCTATTCCAACCAATCAGATTTAGATCTGATTTCACAAAGGGTTGTGATTGGTTGAGAGGAAGAGGAGTTGGATCACAAGAGGTCTATAAATAAGACCCTGCGCCCAACCCTAATTCTAAGTAAAAGCAATTGCAATTGAGAAACCCCATGCCCCAAGGCTGCCTCTCCCCTCCTTCTCCATGCCATAGTCTCTTCTCCCCTTGCTCTCCACGTCCAAAAGAGTTTTGGACTTAGGTTGGTGCGATTCAGATCAAGGAAAGGCGATCAAAAGCAAGAAGGCTGCGCTGCTGCAAAAGGACGACTGCAGATCTTCAAAAGAGTTTTGAAGATCCTCCAGATCAGATCCAGATCTGATTTTTGGAGGTGTGATAGAGAAGAAGAGGATCTCCAGATCCAACCCGAGTGGATACCGGTAGAGGCCAGGCGCTTGCGTGGCTAGATCCAGAACCTTCCGCTGCAATCAGGATCATCTCCAGGGTAATAGGATTACCCAAATCAGGTAAATTAAATTTGATTTAATTTATCTTATTTTATTTTATTTATTAAAATAATAAGAAGATCTGAAACATATCAAGATCTGATTGAGATCAAGAGAAAATTTTTGAAATATATCTCTTGATCTAATCAGATCTGGACGAACCTGGACAAGGAAATCAGGATTTCCCTTCACAATGCTCTTTATCTGGATTAGATTGATTAGATCATACCAGAGAGTTCTCAGATCTGATTAGATTGATCTAAAATTTAGAAGTAAAATAAAAATAAAAATAGTGATAATAGTTATCACCTGATCGGATAAATTGTTTACCGATTGTAATGATCTAACGACTGATCCGAGGTTCAAATTGAGCCATGCACATGTCCAACCTCTACCGATATCCACATGGATCAGATTTGGGAGTCTCCTCCTTCTGGATCTAAACTCCAAAGATCAAATCTGATGTCTTCCTATAGAGCCTTCAAAATGAACTCCAAAGGCTACATGTTCGTCTCACGAAACCATCATCTCTCCCTGATCTTCACGCTAATGGAACTTGATCTTTACTTGTAGGTTTTGCCCAACTCTTAGGCATGTAGAAGAGGGAGAGGATCAGATGAGGGAGGCATAGAGATAGTGACTTTGGTAGGGCTTTGCCATAGAAAAATCATGATGCACAACAGCTTGCGCATGGCTCTATTTATAGAGCTAGTCAAGAGTCCCTTCGTGTATAACTTTGAACAGGTCAAAGTTTAACATGCAGAAGGACTCCTCCACGATCTCCATGCCCCACACCATATTTTTTCTACATTTTATTGCACAAAATATAGAAATATGATATGGAATAAAGGATAAGGTGAGTAGATGGCGCAAACTCTTATCTTCCTAGATATTTGAATCAAATTCAAATGCTTTGACCAGTCAAATCAAATTTGAATGGGTGCCTTCTTTTATCCATTAGATGCACACACCATAAAGGGGTGTGTGCTCACAAACTCCATACAAATCCCATATGGATATGCGCCCTCAGATATATTCTACGGGGCGCACGCCATATCTCTTCTTTCCTGCATACTGGGTCAACATTTGACCCTTATCCTATTCTCATCTTATGAGATTAAGATAAAATCTTTTTTAAGTCCCATCCGATGGAATTAGGTCAAGTACTAACCAAGTTAGAATAAGCCTTGATTAGGCCAGGACTCGATCTAGTCAGATTAAGAAAAATCCACCTAGAATTTTTTGGAGAGGCTTGTCCAAATTTCATCTCATGATTTTAGCACAAGCCTGAATCTGGCAAAGACAACCCTTGTCTTTTTCCCATCTTATGGGATTTAGGACAAGTCTTGATTAGGCCAGGACAAGATCTAGTCAAATCAAGATAAATCCCTATAGAGTTCCCAGATAAGCCTGGTCCAAATAGTTCCACAAATTGGTAGGTCTTGTCCTATTTCCATCCGATGGATTAGGATAAGCCTAGATTAGGTTAGGACAAGACTTTTCTAATCTAGACAAGTTTCAGTTAGACTAGGATAAACCTATACAAGGCTCCTGGATAAGCCAAATTCAATTTGGCTCAATCGAGACAATCTAGAAAGACTATAAAAGAAGAATGTTAGGCTCATTTCTGTGCTAGCATGATTTTCTTGAACCTAATTGAATTTAATCCAAATGAATCAAACTAGGTTAGCTCAATTGATGTCATCCAGACCCAAACCATTGTTTGTATGATCCGATTAGGTTCAGTTCTATATGGTAATGGGACATGTCATGATCTCTATCATCGACATCATCAAAACACCTTTTGATGGACCAAAACTCTTTCGATTCACCAAATTAGAATCATCGATCATCAAGACAATTCTAATTGTTCCCAAAATTCAATAGTGACACCTAGCAGTATATGGTGTTAACCCATCAAAATTGAATAGCGAACCTCTTGGTGCAGCTACTTGTGTGATTGGACTTTTCTATCATGAGCTCCGATGGGATTAGGGTTAATGTGAACTCATCAAACTGAACACTCATCATATGAATGAATCATTTGATTTGAGTCTGATGTGAAATCCTAATAGAAACTTTTTTCTATTATTTCATACTACCATGGCCTTCAATTTTAGGGTTCGATCTTATGATCATTATAGGACTACTCCTCCTCTACCAAGGTTGATAGATCCTATTTTGGTGCAATCTAATTCCTACAATGAACATGCTATAGCCAACATACACCTCATGATTTCGAATGGCTAGGAGATCTTATGGTGTAGTCAAACTATAACACCCTCAAGGTGAACTGCCGATGTATCTCAGGTCAAAAAATTAGACGCACGCTATAGCATCAAACTAGTCATCGATGAGAAGGTAGGCTCCCTTATGATTGCTCAAAGTGGTCATGCTCAGTGCCCTCATTCTCTAATGAGTACCTGTACTCTTGCTCCGATATCTTCACACCATAGGCTCAAGACTCATCTATCCTAAGAAAGCGATCGTATACCGATCTTTCGGATCAATCGCTATCCTTGTGATGATCTTATGATAGAAAGTAATTTATGAGTTAATTATGATAACTCATGCCTTAAATTCTCAACTCTTGAGAATATATGTTATCATACCTATTAACTCAATGGATGTATCACAGACACATTATACACAATGTGATAGAATAAATAATTCTTTAATTAATTTTAAGTCAAAATTACAAAAATATCCCTAAAAACTATTTAATAAGTGTCAGCAAATCTGGCTTCTAGGGCATATATCTAACAAACTCCCACTTGATCTAAAGTCAATTGGCTATAAATCTAAGTCCCATGTTCTCAAGGTGGGCTTGGATCTTCCGCGGGCCTAAAGACTTTATCATTAGGTTAACCGCATGGTCTGTGGAGTCGACTCTCTTAACCTCGATATATTTCTTCTCAAGATAATCACAGATGAGGTAGAACCATCTTCTTGAAACTCTTTCAACTTATAGTACCATCAATGCATAGGAACAAACTTTTAGATGTCGACTTTCGATCATTTATGTCAAATATAAAGTTTGAGTCTGCAAACCCCTAGACCTAGAGTTCACCATGCTGAACCTCTTCAGCACCTCCTCTATATGAAAGATCCAACATCCTCTTCAGTCTATCTCTATAGATCTTAAAAAAAAATTGAAGGATGCCTTACCTAGGTCTATCATAGAAAATTTCTTAGATAACCATACTTTGACCTAGGTTAGCATGGGAATATCAATTCCAATCAGGAGGATGTCATCCATGTACAACACGAAGAAGACAATTGCGCTTCCACTGACCTTCTTGAACATACTTGATTTCTCCTCGTTCTTCATGAAATCAAATAATTTGATTACATCAAGCATTCCAACTCCGAGATGCTTGCTTAAGTCTATAGATGAACCTTTGCAGCTTGCAGACCTTTGTGACCACCATCACTAGTTGTGAAAGTAAACGACTATTCCATATAAATATCTTCCTCAAGATATCCAATTTTGAACTCCGTTATCACATCCATCTACCATATTTTGTAATTGAAAGATGTTGCAATGGCAAGCAATGTGCGGATGGATGGCCACTAATGAGAAGGTAACCTGATACCCTTTCGCTACTAGCCTAGCTTTGAATGTCTCTACGTTCCCATCTGCATATATCATTCTCTTGAAGATCTATTTATACCCAATAGGTACTATACCTTTAGGTGGATCTACCAAGATCCAGATTTAGTTCGAGTGCATCAAGTCAATCATTGACTTCATTGCCTCCTACCAATTCTCGAAGTCGATATCTGATATCGCCTCATTATAGATTCTAGGATCATCACCATGATTCCATTTTCCATGAGAAATATTTTCTCTACATCCTCTAAAATAGTATCTAAGTACCTTCAGGAGGATGGAAAATCCTATTTGACCATCTGTCTTCTGATGAGGCAGTGAATTATGGATCAGCTCAGACTAACTGGGTTCCTCAGGTTCCTTGACTCTTTGCTCTTTGGAGACTTTCTCCTCGAGCCTAATCTATCTTTCGATATCACCATCTTGAACAAACTATTTTTCAAGAAAAATTATGTGTCAACCCATAATCACATTGTGGTGTTCTGGAAGATAAAAATAATATCCTAATAATTCTTTAGGATATCTAGTAAACCAAGCTCTAAGGGACCTAGACTCTAACTTGTCCGCAGCCGAACAACCTCAATTTTGAGATGATTCAGACTAGGCTTCTTACCATGCCATATCTCATATGGTGTGGTAAGAATGGTTTTAGATGGAACCCTATTAAACTATATCCCTAAAGAAATTCAGTGTTAGAAATTATGTTCTAAAGTCAATCATCAACCTGTTGATGGTTGATATATTATAATTGATTTATTAATTAATAAAAAATATTTTGGCATCTTTTTTCATCATAAATTTACATCTTCTAATGAACTCCATTGTTGTGATAAAGTTCTTAGGACTATTTAGTTTTGATAAAGAGAGAATTTATCGATTAGTTCTTAAATTTGTTCACGATCAAATGATAGGCTATTAATTAGGATGACAGCATCTATCTAGCATAGGTCGCTATATACCATATAGGTTGGTTATCCTCTTAACCATGGAGTTTGGAGACATTGGAATGGCATACAGGTGAGATGTATGGGTACATCATCATTGAACATGACCAACTCTAGAGCATTCTATTGTCAAGAATATCTTTGATGGGATATAGGTATAAGTATCCCTTAGACCAGAGATCACTTTAGTGACTTGCAAGCAACTTACTCTGCTTTGATATCAAACTAACTGAATTTTTAATTCAACAATGAAAGGCTTTTGGGCATAGTCAAGTACTTGCAAAGTCAGAGTGTGATCAAGATAGAGTTGACCACTCCAAGTGTTGGAGAAGAATGTATCACTATATTTCAATATAGCAAAACCTTGGCCAGGGTAATCCATCAGATGGATTTGATATTTTAAAATACAATGTGGATAATCTGATCAAAGTTGATAGTTAAACTTTGAGGTGTCCTATGAGCATTATAGTCAAGGGGATGAATTATATGGAAACTATATTTGCATGGGTTTTAAGGATGGTGTTCTACATCTTTCGACCTATCCCACTGTCGGATATCATTGCTAGATGGTCACTTTGATTGGTATAAAAATTTATTTCTATACTACCAGCTTAAGTTTGGACCTATGAGGTCATACACATTAAAGTTCACATTTTGATCGGATGGTTGATCAGCGATTTAGAATCATTTTAGTGTTAAACAATCAATATGATTGGTGTTTAACCTAGTACAAGTGTTATAGGAGGATCGATTAGCAATTTAATTGCTAATTGGCTTAATTTGATTAAGCCATAAGGTTGAGATTAAGTTTAATTAAATATTATTTAATTAGATTTAGTTGAGGATTGATTGGATCAAGTCCAATTGGCTTATTGGATAAGTCAAGTGCAAGGAAGAACTAGTCCTAGTCTAACTTAGACTCGGATCAATCCAATTTTTTAATTTAATTAAAAAATTAAATTAGAATTAAATCTAATATAATCTAATTTAATTAAATATTTAAATAGATTAGGATCTTATTTAATTGGGTTGGTTTATTTTTATTTTTATTTGGTTAAAAGATCTTGTTTGACCAAGTCAAAATAGGAGTCCTAGTGTGACTAGGACTCCCTATTCCTTCTGCTACCAAATTCTCACACCCCACCCTTTTCTCTTCGTATTTTTACATGAATAATCTCCACACCCAAGGTTTTTCATGCCTCCCTTCTCTTTCTTTTTCTCATATGAAAGTTTGTTGGAAGACCAAGTCAAAAGGGGAATTAGTTTTGCTTAAGGATTCTATGAGATAGAATCCTTGTCAACCAAAACTCTTCCTGTAAGTGTGCCGACCTGTCCTTCCTTATTTTCTTTCATTTTCAAGGTAAAAGAGGATATTTTTTTTGTATGCCCCCCTTGCTGGTCCATGGCAGAAAAAAAGGTTGGGGCGCCCAATAGTTGGGCACCCCAACAACTTCCCCTATTTGGTCCTTCCTAGTCTAAGTTTTTGACCTAACTTGGACTTAGCATATCTCTTTATTTAAAAGAAATTTTTGATTAAAACTTTTGTAAATTGTACACATTTGAGAGGCCTATTTGGTGTAGAAATATCAACAAAAAATTCATCTGGGTCATGGATATATTGAAAACATAAATCAAGGTATCTAGAAAAAGAACAAAGAAGAAGAAGAGGGTCTTCTTCTGGGGTTTTTGTTCTAGATCTCTTCCTCCCTTTTCGTAAGCTTTTGAGAGGTGTCTCAGCATCACAAATCTTCCTCTTTTCTTTTAGTATTTTTGAGTATCCAAGTTTTGAAGAAGAAAGCATTGGATCAACCATCGAAGAGAGATCAGCACAGTGCTACCATATTGTGCTGATTTCCTGCATCAGGATCTCTGATCGTGTTCGTTGGCTCATGTAGATGAGTCCTAGAGGTCGGATGCATATGCAGCTCATGACTTCATCCTCAAGCTTGGATCAGTAAGTTAGAACGTCTAACTTGCTCGGATAATAGATGTGATCTACTAACTTCATACTTGCATTTGATGTAGTGTAGATCTAGATTGATTTGATCAACCTTTTCTTTCTTATTTGATTTTAATTTTTGATTTAATATCATAACTTGATCATGTAATAGATCTAAGATCTAGATGTTTACATATTTATTTAAATAAATATTTAATTTATTTAAGTCTTTCACTGCATGATCTTGAAAAAGTTTTAAGATCTATCCATGAAACCATAGATCTAGTTCCTTCACTCAGAAAGATCCCTGAGGCTCATCATGGATTGGACCATATCTAATAGTATCCAATTTTTTCGTTCTAAAATCCTATTAAGCTAATGCATTCTAGGCAAAGTCCATTATGAGACTATACCATTATCCTTGAAATAGTCTAGAAATTTTCGACCAAGATATTCACCTCCTTGATCTGATCGAAGAACCTTAATGGGCTTTCTGATTTGCTTTTCTACTTCATTTCTGAATTTCTTAAACTTTTCAATGGCTTCAGACTTGTGTCGCATCAAGTACATATACCCATACCAAGATAGATTATCGATAAAGATAATAAAGTAGACATAATTGCTTCTGGCCGGCATATCGAATGGGCCACACACATCTATATATGCCAGGACAAGTAGCTCTGTGGTCCTTTCCCATATCCCATAAAAGAAAGTTTGGTCATTTTGCCTTGAAGACATGATTCACAAATTGGATATGACTTGAAAGTCAATGGACCCATTAGTCCGGATTTCTCCAATTTATTAATCCTGTCTTCAGCTATATGACCTAGCCTAAGGTGCCACAGGTACCTTTCATTAACACTATCTCTAGATCATTTTGATCCTATGGCATTCATGTTTTGCTCGACAGACTCAATGACGAGCATTCCTTTAGAAGGTCCT
This sequence comes from Cocos nucifera, assembly GCA_006176705.1. Lineage (NCBI taxonomy): Eukaryota > Viridiplantae > Streptophyta > Magnoliopsida > Arecales > Arecaceae > Cocos > Cocos nucifera. Next base: position 32,621 of record QRFJ01001767.1, read on the forward strand.
TCTTCCTGCTTGTTCTTCAGGCTAGCCAGGTACACAGGGCAGTCCCGCTTCCAATGGCTATCGGAGTTGTAGTTGAAATACTTTTCCTTCTCCATGGCCTTCTTCTTTGGCTCACCTTTCTTTTCCCCTTCTATTTTCTGCTTCTTCGCAGACTTGTTCTTCTTTTCAAAAGACTTTCTCTTGAAACAAATCTACTCCAAAGCCAGAACTGAGTCCTTTGAACTCTTCAAATTTTGCTCAACAATAACCAGCATGTTTATTAACTCGACCAAGTTTCACTAGAGCTTATTCATATGGAAATTTATAATGAACTACCCATACGAATCAATCATAGACTGTAAGATCACATCAATCGGTAGTTTCTTATCCATTAAGACTCTGAGTTTCTCAAGCTCTTTAGGTCCTTGATCATTGCCAAGAAATAATCTTGGACCAACTACCCATCATGCATTTGCACCTTAAATAATCTCTTTGAGACTTGATAATGCGCTACGCGACTCAATTCACCAAAGAACTCTTGCAGGTGCACCAACATTTGGCGAGCAGTCCTGATGTCTTCATGTTAGTGATGCAATTCATCTGACATTGAGCTCAACATATGGCACCTTACTATGTTATGATCGTCAGACCACTTCTCATGAGACATTCTCTGATCAACAGTCGAATGGGCTGGTAAAGGGGAGGTCCTGGTCTAATACATAGTCAACCTTTTCGAACCCAAGACATTTTTGAAGTTCTTTAGCCAATCCTTGTAAATTGATTTGGTCAACTTGTTGGTATCTAGGATTCAGGCTAGGGATTTTGATGTAGATATTTTCCTATAGAGAGTCAAAGTTTCTAGTTAGACTTGTAATTTGACCCAACCAATTTATTTAAGGACTTCATTTTTAAACAATTTAGGCTCTCACTATTTTCTCGAATCCCTATACTTTCTTTGTAGAGATGTAAAAATCTTCACAATCATTGATTTCTAGTGGGTGATGCGGTCCCATCGACTGGCTCACCACCTCACCTAACAGTTATTGGTGTGGATCAATCGATGAGTAGACAACTCATGTCTAATGTTTTTCTAAATATGGTGCACCCAAACATGGTCTCTAATTCATGAAGCTCACCGTGTTCGAAATATTGCATCACTCCTTAGTTAAGTCAAACCCACCATTTGCACAAATTGGATTCCTGATTGGGTGCCTCACCTTATCCAGAATATTGAGCCCAACCCATCCTCCAACCCATAACATCCAATGCCTAATAAACATGGTTGCATCTTTTTGGTGCAACTAAACCACTGTATCCAGTCAAGAACAATCAATCTCGGAAAGGACCCGCATATCTACAATGGTGGAAGACCTAGGACTTAATATTTTCTTAGGGAGATTTGATTTGGTCTCTTGGACTCAACTAGTCATAACATTTATGACTAACCTAGTGGCATGGGTTAGCTCGAATTGTTAGCCACCTCAAACCAGAACTGGGTTGGCTCAATCAGCCAGAAAAGTGAAATCAATAGGAGATATATGCCATTAACTCATTGTGAATGCATTCAGATTAAGTAGCTTCCAATTGAAAACCACTGGTCATATTTGCCATGCTTACCTTAAACACCGACTTGTTGACCAGAACTGATAGGGTTAGCTTACAATCCAGGCTTGAACCGCGGGGCCAAATTAGGTCTTAACTTTATCGACCACATGTGACTGTGAGTCGACCTTGACCTAGACTTAATCCTATTATATTGGTCAAATCTAAGCACTCTTGATCCCAACTAACCAACTCTTGATTTAGTTTGATCAATAGCTAGACCTAATTGAGCTACCCACACCCAAACCCATGATTTATGAAAGTGTTTTAGATCTATAAATTCATAAGTTTAGACCTAATTATTTTCATAAACTTAATTCTTAATTAAGTCCAAGGGTTCAATAATAAAACATGTATCAAAAAGTCCAAGGGTTTCAAGATCTAGGGTTTTGCAGAAAAGTAAATTTTCAATTTTTGATTAAGGGCAAATGCGCAGTACCTCTACATGCCATAAGAGCACCACATCGAATGGGAAAGAGAGCCTTTAAACCCTTCTTACTTTTATGACAAGATTATTGCCGCCCACAACATCCCAGGCATCACTTAGCTCCGATACTAAATTGTAGACCCATGATATCGCTCGAATGCCAATCATCCTTGACATCACAAGTACCGATACCATATTGCAGAAGCTCCTAATCTTTAGCATGGACATGAAGGAACCTATGACGTTCTCTATGGATAGCAAACCATAGATCCAACACCTAGATCTATGCTGGGGCACCTCCCTCCTTGGGCTTGAGGGAGGTGCCCCCTCTCTCTACGGCTTCTTCAAGAACCTAGGGCAACTACACTACAGAGAAGAGAAGAAGAGAGAATTGAGGGAGAAAAGATCTATATTCCATAACATAATGAAACCCTAATACAACCTATGTATTTATTCATAGCCATTAGGCCCGACCAAAAAACTTTTCGGCTAACCCAATACATGAAAGCACTCAGCAAGCTCATGTACACCGATGTCTCCCATACTCTCATCCTCTGGATCTAGACTCGATCCATACATAAATTAGCCCCCTTAAGATCTCTCAAATTAGGCCTTAAGACCCCTAGGATCAATCCAGACCCTAGTCCAAAATAGACCCTCACATAACTCTGCCCGCGCACTGAGCCAACTCAGTCTCAGCACTGAGCCGGCTAAGTTCCACTGGGTCATCTCAGTCTGCAACTAAGCCGGCCTAGTTCTGTGCCGTGCCAGTAGTTTCGAACGTGCAGCTCTCTATTTTGCCTATGCACTAAGACTTAGCTGATCTAGTTTTGGACTGAGCCGGCTAACCTGCAGAAAATCTTCTTTATTGCTTTGGTTTCTTGCTTCACCTTGAATCCTAAGTCTTCGAAGCACCAACCAAGCTCCTGAAATCTTTGGAGCCAACACCCTAACTCCTCTCGTGGCCTCCCAAGGCTTGGAAGTACCATAAATCCTCATAATCTCCATCTTGGTGCTCTCAAGCCTTGGCAAACCCCTCGGTAATGCTCTCCTGCATGATCACACTATTCCTACGCACTAGACAGCACCTTTGCAAACATCACCTCCGTCAATTTTCTTCAGCTATTGTGCACCCTTGAGGCCTTTGGGATGACCGCCTCCACCACTGAAGATCTATACTTGCTTCTTGGCACCACCCTAAAATTATAGGATCCCTTCTGCTTAGCAGCTGCATCACTTTCTCTAAACTTTTCTGAAGAATCTACAGCATTTCTGCACCAACACATGCTATATCACCTGACATGATCTGCTCAAAGCTATGCCTGTCCACCAGCACACGCCGGACCACCTGAAACTATGCATCACCGATGCTCTGAACTCATGTCAAATTTTCTCTCCAATTGTGAAGCCATCTCTTCGAAGCTCCACCTATATCTGAAGTCCATCTGATGTCACAGAAGCTGACTCTGTCATCTAGTTCCTTAAGGCCAACCACTCAATGCTGCACTACTGAGCCTGCCACTGCACCTCAAACACCATCGCTACCCCTTCGAACCCTCCATACTCCGTGGATCCCTTCGAAGCCATCTCGGATACCTCCACAACCTGCAAGCACCTCCAAAACCTAAGAGCTCATCCAACTCTTTTGAATCCAGTGATTAAACCATAGAAAATTCCACCCTAGTCCTTCTCTTCTGCTCCTACACCAGCCATCACTTCAGTTATGTTCGGAGAACCATCCTCCACCTGAACCGTGACTCTTCTTGGTGCTTCTGTAGAAGAAATTTGATCCATGATACTTCCAACTACTAGGTGCCTCTGGTGCTCTCTGAGACCCCCAGCTCTCCCTAAGACCTACACCCGATCTCCTTAAGATACCACCGACACTCTTTGCTGAGATACACTCCTCGGCTATTGCACCATCGAGCCTCTCTCAGCCTCGTGCCTCCAAGAAAGTGCTACTGCAGCACTTTACTGCTCCCTGACCTTATCTCTATGCCACTCTACAGCCATCCAGCTCTGACCTGCTGGACCTCCATGGATCATCCATCTCCATCACTCTCAAGGCTCCATAAATCTATGCTCTAGTCAAACTGTTGAATATATCTCTAACTACTTCCCCACCTTTCTGACATCAAAGGACATATAGTCACTTTTTCAGCCTTCCTTCGACCATTATCCCTTAGAAAATCTCTCTTCAATAGTCCTACATTGCCCATCTTCCTAGAGAATTCTGATGTTCTCTATTGAGATACCTTCCTCGACTGCTACATCATCGAGCCTCTCTCAGTCCTACATCTCCAGGAAAGAGCTACTGCACCACTCCAGCGCTCCTTGCCTATCATATAATCATCATACATCCTGATCTTTTAACCAAGACCGATCAGCAAATCATGCACCAAATCCTTCGACCTTAAGAAAATCTCTTCTCGTTAATCCTCTCAACCTCCACCTTCAACCTACTGCTCCTAGTTGGTCAAACCAAAGCAACAATAAGATAGATTTGAGATATCATGGAATTCTTGTGCAGATTTTTGATTTTACCTTGTATGACTTTTCCTTCCCTTCCATGCACCATCAGACTCTGAAATTTGACTTTTTTCATGCACCATCAGGCTTTAAATTCTGGCTTTGATACCATATTACCGCCCACAATGTCCCAAGCATCACTTAGCTTTGATATCAAATTGTAGACCCATGATATCGCTCGAACGCCAATCATCCTTGACAACACAAGCACTGATACTATGTTGTGAAAGCCCCTAATCTTTAGCATGGATTTGAAGAAACCTATGACATTCTCTATGGGCAGCAAACCATAGATCCAACACCTAGATCTATGCTGGGATATCTCCCTCCTTGGGCTTGAGGGAGGCGCCCCCTCTCTCTAGGGCTTCTTCAAGAACCTAGGATAACTACACTAGAGAGAAGAGAAGAAGATAGAATTGAGGGAGAAAAGGTCTATATTCCACAGCATAATGAAATCCTAATACAACCTATGCATTTATACATAGCCATTAGGCCCGATCAAAAAACTCCTTTGCTAACCCAATACATGAAAGCACTCATTGAGCCCATGTACACCCATGTCTCCCATGCTCTCATCCTCTAGATCTAGACCCGATTCATACATGAATTAGCCCCCTTAAGATCTCTCAAACCAGTCTTTAAGACCCCTAGGATCAACCCAGACCCTAGCCCAAAATAGACCCTCGCATAACTCTGCCCGCACACTGAGCCAGCTCAATCTCAGCACTAAGCTGGCTAAATTCCACTAGGTTGGCTCAATTTGCAACTGAGCCGGCCCAATTTTTTGCCGTGCAAGCAATCCCGAATGCGCAGCTCTCTATTTTACCTATACACTGAGACTTAGCCAATCCAATTTTGGACTGAGCCGACTAACCTATAGAAAATCTTCTTTCTACAGTCTTGATTTTCTGGCTTTGGTTCCTTGCTTCATCTTGAATTCTAAGTCTTCGAAGCACCAACCAAGCCCCTGGAATCTCTGAAGCCAACACCTTAACTCCTTTCGTTGCCTCCCAAGGCTTGGGAGCACCATAAATCCTCACACGGCTGGCCAAGGAGAATGTCTTAACCAGAAATATGAACTATACTATAAAATTATTAGATCTAAAGCATATAACTATTACTTGATTTAAGATCTAATCTATACGTGTTTTGCATACATCTCATGTATCAAATTTAATATTTAAATTTATATTTTAGATCCGATTACATCTGATGTAATATCTAAAAATAAAATTAAAAATGATCTCATTAAAAAAAAAATTAATCTAGACTGCTTATGGCACAGATCTATGGAACTAGTCTAGACATGCATTGCATATGTTATACATATGAAATTTTTAAATGCATCTCATACTTTCATATCTAATTATATCATATATAATATCTAAAATTTAACTAATCAATCACATAATCTTTAAAAAATTAAAAAAATATTTTATTAATTTTTTTTTATCTAGATTATGAGATTAAACTAGAGATCTAGTCTAGACTTATGTTGCCTATATCACATATATCAAAATTTTAAATTAAACCTTATGTTTCAGATCTGATTACATCTAATGTAACATCTAAAACTTAAATGATCAAATCATAAAAAATTAAATTATAACTAATCTAAAATATATTTGAAAACTATCATGATATAGAGCAACAGATCTAGACTAGAACATGTAGTATTTATGTCAAATATATATATAAAATATATAATTTTTTATTTCAGATCTGATTACATCCTATGTAACATCTAAAAATTAATTAATTAGATCATAAAAAAATTTTAGATCATTCAAAAGATAGATCTGAAAGCAGCAACCTGGCTCTGATACCAGTTGAAGAAAAAAAAATAGTTTTTCTACCGTAGGATGCATATGATCGGATCAAATTTGTAGTAGAATATTTTTTTAAAAAAAATTTTTATGATCCAATCAGAACTGAGAGTTCTCAAATATAATTATATTAATCTAAAATTTAGAAGTAAAATAAAAATAAAAATAGTGATCATAGTTATCACCTGATCAGATAAACCGTTTATCCATTATGATGATCTGACGATTGATCCGAGGTTCTAATTAAGCCACGCACGTGCCCGACCTCTACCAGTATCCACTTGGCTCAGATTTGAAAGTCTCCTCCTTTTGGATCTAATCTCCAAAGATCAAATCTGATGACTTCCCGTAGAGCCTTCAAAATGAACTCAAAAGGTTGCGCGTTCGTCTCACGAACACCATCGTCTCTCGCTGATCTTCACACCAATGGGACTTGATCTTTACTCGCAAGTTTTGCCCAACCCTTAGGCATGGAGAAGAGGGAAAGGATCAGATGAGGGAGGCATGGAGATGGTGATTTTAGCAGGGCTTCGTCGTAGAGAAATCACAATGTACAATAGCTTGCGTAGGGCCCTATTTATAGAGATAGCTAAGAGTCCGTTCGCATATAACTTTGAATAGATCAAAGTTTAACATGCAAAAGGACTCCTCCATGATCTACATGCCCCACACCATATTTTTCTATATTTTATCACACAAAACTTAGAAATATGGCATGGAATAAAGGATAAGGTGAGTAGATGGCGCAAACTCTTATCTCCCTAGATATTTGAATCAAATTTAAATGCTTTAACTAGTCAAATCAAATTTGAATGGGAGCCTTCTCTTATCCATCAGATGTGCACGCCATAAAGGGGTGTGCACTCACAAACTCTACATAAATCCCATATGGACGTGCACCCTTAGATAAATTCTAGAGGGCGCACGCCATATCTCTTTTTTCCTGCATACTGGGTCAACATTTGACCCTTATCCTATTTCCATCTTATGGGATTAAGACAAAATCTTTTTTAAGTCTCATCCAATAGAATTATGTCAAGTCCTAACTAAGTTAGAATAAGCCTTGATTAGGCCAGGACTCGATTTAGTCAGATTAAGAAAAATTCATCTAGAATTTTCAGGAGAGGGTTGTCCAAATTTTATCTCATGATTTTAGGACAAGCCCTAATCTGGCAAAGACAACTCTTGTCTTATTTCTATCTTATACGATTTAGGACAAGTCTTGATCAGGCCAGGACAAGGCATAGTCAGATCAAGACAAATCCTGAGTTCCTAGATAAGCCATGTCCAAATTGTTCCATAAATTAGTAGGTCTTGTCCTATTTCCATCCAATGGATTAGGACAAGCCTAGATCAGGTTAAGATAAGACTTTTCTGACTTGGATAAGTTCCAGTTAGACTAGGATAAACCTATACAAGACTCCTAGATGAGCCAAATCTAATTTGGCTCAATCAAGATGATCCAAAAAGACTACAGAAGAAGAATGTTAGGCTTAATTATGTGCTAGCATAATTTCCTTGAACTTAATTGGATCTAATCCAAATCAATCAAACTGGGTTAGCTTAATTGATGACATCTAGACCCAAATTCTTATTTGTGTAACCCAGTTAGGTTCAGTTCTATATAGTAATGGGACATGTCATGATCTCTATCATCGACATCATCAAAATATCTTTCGATGGACCAAAACTCTACCGATTCACCCAATTAGAATCGTCGATCATCAAGATAATTCTAATTGATCTCAAAATCTACTAGTGACACCTAGCAGTATATGGTGGCAACCCATTAAAATTGAATAGCGAACCTCTCGATGTAGCTACCTCTGTGATTGGATTCTTCTATCATGAGCCTCAATGGGATTAGGGTTAAGGTGAACTCATCAAACCCAACACCCATCATATGAATGAATCATTCAATTCGAGTCCGATGTGAAATTCTAATAGAAACTTCTTTCTATTATTTCATACTACTATGGCCATGGGTTTTAGAACTCAATCTTATGATCATCATAGGACTACTCCTCTATCGAGGTTGATAGATTCTATCTTGGTGCGATCCAATTCCTATAATGAACATACTATAGCCAACATACACCTTAGGATTTCGAATGGCTAGGAGATTGAGTTATGGTGTAGTCAAACTATAACACCCTCAAGGAGAACTGCCGATGCACTTCAGATCAAAAAATTAGACACACACTACAGCATCGAACTAGTCATCGACGAGAAGGTAGGCTCCCTTATGACTGCTTGAGGTGGTCACGCTCAGTGCCCTCGTTCTCTAACGAGTACTTATACTCTCGCTTTGATGTCTACACACCGTAGACTCAAAACTCATCTATCCTAAGAAAGTGATCGTACACTGATCTTCTAGATCAATCACCATCCTTCTGATGATCCTACGATCGAGAAAAATTTTTGAGTTAATTATGATAACTCATGCCTTAAATTCTCAACTCTTGAGAATATGTGTTATCATGCCTATTAACTCAATGGATGTATCACAGAAACTTTATACACAATGTGATGGAATAAATAGTCCTTTAATTAATTTTAAGTCAAAATTATGAAAATATTCTTAGAAAGTATTTAACAAGTATCAGCCAATCTAGCTTCTAAGGCACATATCTAACACTATAGAACATCTTCTTGGAGAGATGAATGCCATGTCTAAAGGGTACTAAACCCCTCTTGAAGTTTTTCATGCTGAACATCTTCAGCATCTCCTCAATGTACATTTTCTGTAAGAGACCCAGCATCTTATTTGGTCTATCCCTATAGACCTTAATTCCCAGAATAAATGATGTCTCTCCTAGATCTTTTATAGAGAACTTCTTAGATAACCATATTTTGACTATAGTCAATATGAGAATATCATTTCCAATTAGGAGGATATCATGCACGTACAGTACGAGGAAGATAATAGTGCTCCCACTGATCTTTTTGAAAACATAGGGCTCCCCCTCATTTTTGATGAATCCAAATAATTTGATTACATCATTAAAATGAGTATTCTAGCTCTGAGATGCTTGCTTAAGTCCATATATGGATCTTTGCAGCTTGCATACCTTATGATCATCACCACTAGATATAAAATCTAGCAGTTGTTCCATATAGATATCTTCCTCAAGATATCCATTTAAGAACGTCGTTTATAAGTTCGTCTGCCATATTTCATAATTGAAATAGGCTGTAATAGCAAGCAATGTGCTGATGGACTTAAGCATGGCTATTGACAAAAAAGTATCCTGATAGTCAATGCTTTCATGCTGACTATACCCTTTCGCTACGAGCCTTGATTTGAATGTCTCTACATTCCCATCAGCACCTATCTTTCTCTTGAAGATTCATTTATGCCCAATAGGTACTTTAGGTGGATCTATCAAGGTCCAAACTTGGTTCAAACGCATTGAGTCAATCTCTGACTTCATTGCTTCTAACCATTTCTTGGAGTCGATATTTGATATCACCTTATCATAGGTTTTGGGATCATCACCATGAACCCCATTTTCTGTGAGGAATATTTTTTCTACATCTTCTAAGAATGTACCTAAGTACCTTTTAGGAGGATGGAAAATTCTACTTGATCTACGAGGTGAAGGAGGTAGTGTCTAGGTTGGCTAAATTTGATTGGATTTCATAGGTTTCTTAGCTTGTTTCTCATCAGAGACTTTCTTCTCGAGTCTAATATATCTTTTGATTCTACCATCTTGAATAAACTATTTTTCAAGGAAGATGGCGTGTCGACTAATAATTACATTATGATCTTTTGAAAGATAGAAATAATATCCTAATAATTCTTTAGGATATCTAATAAACCGAGCTCTAAAGGACCTAGACTCTAATTTATCCGCCTGTTGTCTCTTGACATGGGCCAGACAATCCCAAATTCTGAGATGACTCAGATTTGGTTTCTTACCATGCCATATCTCATACGGTGTGGTTGGAATGATTTTAGAGAAAATTCTATTCAGTAAATATATAACGATCATCAAACTATATCCCCAAAGAAACATAGGAAGGTCCATGAAATTCATCATGGATTGGACCATGTCTAATAGGGTCCAATTTCTTCATTCTGAAATTTCATTGAGTTGAGACATTCCAGGTGGAGTCCATTAAGAGACTATACCATTGTCCTTAAGATAGTCTAGAAATTCTCGACTAAGGTATTCACCTCCTCGATCTGATCGAAGAACCTTAATGGATTTTTTTTTTTATTTTTCTACTTCGAGTCTGAATTCCTTGAATCTTTCAAAAGATTCAGACTTATGTCGCATTAAATACACATATCTGTACTGAGATAGATCATCAAATAGATCACATACAACAGTATGTACTAGGGCAAGTAGGTCGTGGCCTTTTTCCTATGTCCTACAAAAGAGTGCTTGATCATTTTGCTATGAAGGCATGATTCATAAATCGGATATGACTTGAAAGTCAACAGACTCAATAGCCTAGATTTCTTCAATTTCTTAACCCTATCTTCAACTATATGACCTAGCCTAAGGTGCCAAAGATATCTATCATTTAGACTATCCCTAGGTTGCTTTGATCCTATGGCATTCACATTTTGCTCGATATTAAAAATTGAAACATCAATATGTAACTCATAGAGACCATTTATAAGAAAATCACTTGCAATTTTATTTTTTTCATAAAGAATATTATAATGGTCCTTAAGAAAACTAGTTACATAGCCTTCTTATGCTAAAGATGAAATAAAAATTAAATTCTTGCTTACTGCAGACACATAAAAATAGTCTCTAAGAACTAGATCTAATCCTGACGGTAATCAAAGAGGGTATGCTCCCACGGCTATAGCAGCAACTTTTATTCTATTCTCGATGCATGGGATCATCTCACCATCCCTCAACCTCCTGCTATCCTGAAGACCCTGCATAGAAGTGCACAAGTGAGCACTAGAACTAGAGTCAAGCTTCCAACTGAATGCAAAAGAAACCATAAGGTTAGATTCTATAATGAGCATACCTTCAGAAGGACCTGTCTCCTTCTTCTTCTTCAGGCTGACCAGGTAAAGAGGGCAGCTCTATTTTCAGTGGCCATCTATGTTGCAATGAAAATATTTTTTCTTATCAGTAGCCTTCTTCTTTGGTTCTGCCTTCTTGTTCCCACCTTCCACCTTCTGCTTCTTCGCGGTCTTCCCCTTCTTCCCAAAAGATCTTCTTTTGGAAGAAGTCTCCTCCATAGCAATCACTGAGCTCTTTGAACCTTTCATAAAGAGCAGTAACCAGCATATTCATAAGTTGAGGCAAGGTATTTTGCAGCTTATGCATATGGTAGTTCATGATGAACTACCCATACACATCAATCAAAGACTGTAGAGTTATATTAATCTACAGATGCTGATCTAACTTAACATCATGCTTCTCAAGCTCTTCTAAGTTCTTGATCATCATCAGATAATGATCTTGGACCGACTACCCATCATGCATCTGAGCCTTAAAAAGTCTTTAGTGACTTGATATTTGGCTGTGTTTATCTATTCACCAAACAACTCTTGTAGGTGAGCCAATATTTGGTAGCTAGTCTTAATGTCTTCATGTTGGAGCTGGAGCTCATCAGACATCGAGTCCAACATGTAATACCTAGCTTTGTTATCTTCATCCATCCACTTTTTTAGAGGTGCTCTCTGATCAGTGGATGGACATGCTGATAAAGTGGGAGGATCCTATTTCAACATATGAGTCAACTTCTTAAAACCTAAAAGTACTTTGAAGTTTTGGAGCTAATTCTTATAGTTGGGTCTGATCAGTCTATGGGTGTCTAGGATACGTACTAGTGGATTGGATGCAGACATTTTTCTATAGAGAGTCAAAATTTTTAGTTAGATTTTATAATTAGATTTAATCAATTTATTTAAAAATTTTATTTTTAATCAAATTAGGCTCCGACTATTTACTCGAATCTCTATTTTCTTAGCAGAGATACGAAAATCTCCATGATTATTGATTTCTAATGGATGGTGCGGTCCCACCAACTGGCTCACCACCTCACCTAATAATTATTGATGATAGGATAATCGATGAGCGGACAACTCTTGTCTAATAATTCTCTAATCATGATGTACCAAAATATGATCTCTAATTCATGAAGCTCACCATGCTCGAAATATTGCTCCACTCCTTAGTTAGGTCCGACCCATCATTTGCATGAATTGAATTTTTAATTGAGTCTCTCACCATATCTAAAATATTAAGCCCAATCCATCCTCCAACCCATAGCATCCAATGCGTAATAGACATGGTTACATCTTTTCGGTGCAACTAAACCACTATATCTAGTCGAGAACAATCAACCCCAGAAAGGGCCCACACATCTACAATGATGGAAGAGCTTAGACTTAATATTTTCTTAAAAATATTTAATTTAGATCTCTTTAAACTTGACTTGACTTAGTCATAATACTTATGACTAACCTAGTGGCATGGGTTGGCTCGAATTGTTAGCCATCTCAAATCAAAACTAGATCGACACAAATGGCCAAGTAAGTGAGACCAATGAAAGGAATATGCCATTAACTTGACAAAAATGCATTCAGATCGAGTAGCTCTCAATTAAAAATCAATTGATCATATCTATCAGACTTACCTTAGGTACCAAATTATCGAATCAGAACCAATCAGGTTAGCCTACAATCCAGGCTCGAACCACGAAGCCTAATTAGGTCTTGATTTGATCGAGTCACATCTCAATATGATTCAATCTTGATCCAGACTTAATTCTTTTAGACTGGTCAATTCTAAGCTTTTTTTGATCTCACCTAACTAACTCTTGATTCGGTTTGATTAACTGCTGGACCTAATTAAGCTACCCAAACCCAAACCCAATTTTATGAAGATGTCTTAAATCTAAAAATTTATAATTTTTAGATCTAATTAATTTTATAATCTTAATTCTTAATTAAGTTTTAGATTCATGAACAAAATATATAATAAAATCTTAGGATTTAGGATCTAGAATTTTGCAGAAAATAAGTTCTGATTTCTGATTAAGGATGAACGCACAGCACCCCTACATATCATAAGAACACCCCATCAAATAGGAGAAGAGGGCCTTTAAACCATACTTTATTCTTATGATCAGATGGCCAAGAAGAATATCTTAATCAAAAATATATTTTCTAAAATAAAACTAGTTAGATCTAAATCATATATCACATATACAAAAGATCTAATCTATACATGTCTTGCATACATCTCATGTATCATAACTCCATAAACTATGCATGCTTTTAGATCTAAAATATCATATATTAAATTTAAAATATAAAATTTTAAATTTGATCACATCAAAAATAAAACTATTCTAGATATTTTATAGAACTATTCTATAACTAGTCTAAGCATGCATCTTTCAGATCTCATATGAATAAATTAAAAATTAAAAAATATATTTTTTATTTTTTAGATCTAGTTACAATAATTATAATATCAAAAAAAAGAAATAAAATAGATCTAAAATTATATTTAATCAAATTAATAATATGATCATACTAGACTATACATAGAATAATTCTATTCCTAATCTAGTCATGCATCTCATACATTATAGACCTAAATCATATAATTTTTAATTTTTTGATTTTAGATCTAATCACATCTAATGTGATATTTAAAATTATTTAATATTAAATCATAAATAAAAATTAAATTAGATCTAAAAAAATTTTGAAGAACTGCTAACATAGCTCTGATACCAGTTGAAGGAAAATCTAATTTTCCACCGCAGGATTGTCCAGATCTAATTAGTTTTGAGGTAGATTTTTTCTCAAAAATTTTTATTATCTGATCAGATCTAAGAATTCTTAGATCTAATCATGGTGATCTAATATTAAAAATTAAAAATTAAATTAAATTAGATTTAATTTCAAGTACCTAATTAGGTAATCTAATTATCCTGCGATGATTCTGATCGTTCTTGAGGTTCTGCAAGGAGCCATGCACATGCCTAGCCTCTACTGGTATCCACTTACGTAGGATCTGAACATCTTCTTCTCATGAATCTTTTTTCTAAATATCATATCTGAATCTAATCTATAGATCCTTCAAAACTATTTTTGAAGGTGCCCCATCCATCTAACGAACACCAGCGCATAGGTGCTGAATCTTTTGCCAAAAAGCTTGGACCTTGTTAGATTTGTGCCTATCTTTTTTGGCATATAGAAGAGAGAGAGAGAGAGAGGATAGAGAGCATGTTAGATATCAGAGGGTGACAGCACTTGGGCATGAAAATATTTTATGTGGTGCTTCATAATGGCATGAGAAAGGTTTCTCAAACCCAATGCCATCTAGAGTCCCTCTCAGACCAAATAACCTCTTATTTGATTTCAAGGGATATCAAAACTTATTCTCTACATGAAACCTAGATGTCATCTAGTTTTGTCACCAAAAATCAATCTAGAACATGGCGGTATGAGTAGATAAGGAAGAGTCCATTACGCCTAGGACTCTTTCCTCAAGAGTTTGATCCAAATCAAACTCTATCAAAACTTAGTCATACCACCATCATAAATCATGAAATTTGGCACACCCATAGCATGACTCGAGCCCTATCACATATCCAAAAAATTGCTTCAAAAAGTTTCTAGAGAATTTTCTAGAAGCATCTAATCAGGTCATCCTTAATTCTCTTAATTGGATCAACTTTTGACCCTAGTCCAATTATACAAGGAATGAATTTAATTTCTATAATTAGTCTGATCTAAACTTATTTCAATCAAATAAAAATAAATCCATTCAAGATATAGGAATAAGTCAAATTAAATTTGACTTGATTGTAACGAATCAGAAAGATTACAGAAGGAGAAAGCTAGGCTCAATCATGTGCTAGCACGATTATCTTGAATCGGATTGGATCTAATCCAAATCATTCAAACTGGATTAGCTCAATTGATAACATCCAAATCAAAACCCTTATTTGTATAATCTAGTTAGATTTAGTTCTGTATAATAATGAGACATGTCATGATCTCTATCATCAATATCATCGAAATATCTTTCGATGGATCAGAACTTTTTCGATTCATACAATTAGAATGATTGATCATCAAAATCATTCTAATTGCTCCCAAAATCCATCAGTGACACCTAGTAGTATATGGTGGCAACCCATCAAGATCGAAAGCAAACCTCTCAATGCAACTACTTGTGTGATTGGGTTCTTCTATCTTGAGCCTTGACAGGATTAGGATTAAGGTGAACTCATCAAGCCCAACATCCATCATATGAATTAACAATTTGATTCGAGTCTAATGTAAAATCCTAATAGAAACTCTTTCTATCATCTTCACTCTACCATGGCTATTGGCTTAAGGACTCAATCTCATGATTATCATAGGGCTACCCTATTAGATGTTTGCCTAAAAAGTTAGATTGGCTGACATTTATAATACACTTCTAAAGTTAATTTTATAATTTTGATTATAAATTAATAAAAGAGTTATTTTCTATCATAGTGTGTATTTAAATTATTTGTGTTACATCTTTTGAGTTAATGGTAATGATAATTCATATTTTCAAGAGTTAAAAATTTAAGACATGGATTTTTATAATTAACTCATAAACTACTCCCGACCATAGGATCATCATAAGGATGGTGATCGATCTAAAAGGTTAGTGTACGATCACTTTCTTAGGATAGATGTGTCTTGAGTCTATGGTGTGGAGACATCGGAGCAAGAGTACAGATACTCGTTAGAGAATGAGGACACTGAGCATGACCACCTCGAGCAGTCATAAGGAAGTCTATCTTCTCGTCGATGACTGGCTCGATGCTACAGCGGTGTGTTTGATTCTTTGACCTGAGGTGCATCAGCAGTTCACCTTAAGAGTGTTATAGTTTGACTACACCATAACTCAGTCTTCTAGCTACTCAAAATCTTGAGGTGTATATTGGCTATAGCATGTTTATTGTAGGAATTGGATTGCACTAATAGAAGACCCATCTACCTCGGTAGATGAGGAGTAGTCCTATGATAATCATGAGATTGAATCCTTAAGCCCATGACCATGGCAAAGTGAAGATGATAGAAAGAGTTTCTATTAAGATTTCACATCAGACTTGAATCAAATGATTAATTCATATGATGGATGTTAGGTTTGACAAGTTCACCTTAAACCTAATCCTGTCGGGGCTCAAGATAGAAGAACCCAATCATACATGTAGCTACACGGAGAGGTTTGCTTTAAGTTTTGATAGATTGCCACCATATACTGCTAGGTACCACTAGTAGATTTTGGGAGCAACTAGAATGTTTTTGATGATCAGTCATTCTAATTGTATGAATCAGAAAAGTTTTGGTCCATCGAAAGGTGTTTCGATGATGTTGATGATAGATTTTACGACATGTCTCATTACCATACAAAACTAAACCTAACTAGATCACACAAACAAGAGTTTGGGTTTGAATGTCATCAATTGAGCTAACCCAGTTTGATTAATTTGGATTAGATCCAATCAGGTTCAAGGTAATTATGCTAGCACACAATTGAGCCTGGCTTTCTCCTTCTGTAATCTTTCTGATTCATCACAATCGAGTTAAATTTGATTTGACTCATTCCTATATCTTGAATGGATTTTCTTTGATCTAACTGGAATAAGTCTAGGTCAAATAAATTATAGAAATTAAATCCATTCCTAGTGCAATTGGACTAAAGTCAAATATTGATCCAATTAAGAGAATTGAGGGTCACCTGATCAGATGCCTTTAGAAAATTTTTTAGAAATTTTTTTGACCTAATTTTTGGATATGTAATAGGGCTTGAGTAATTCTATGGATATGCCAAATTTTGTGATATATGGTGATGGTTTGACTAGGTTTTGATAGAGTTTGATTTGGATCAAACTCTTAAGGGAAGAGTCCTAGGCGCAATGGACTCTTCCTTATCTACTCATGTTGCCACCTTCCAAATTGAATTTTGTTTAGATGAGATCTAGGTTTTCACATAGAGAATAAGTCCTAGAGTCTCTTTGATCAAATAATAAGTGATTTGGTCAAAGAAGGACTCTAAGTGGCATTGGGTTTAAGAAACATTTCTTATGCCAAAGAGAGCATCTCATGATTTTATTTTCCATGCAGAGGTGCTGTCACCCATACCATATCCCACACCCACTCTATCCTTTCTCTTCCTTTCTTCTATAAGTCTAATAAGTTAGGCACAAATCTGAGTTGAAGATCCAAGGTTTTTAGCAAAAGATTCAGGATCTATGCGACAATGTTCGTGAGATGGATGGGCTACCTTCAGAAATAGTTTTGAACGATCTACAGATCTGATTTAGATTTGATCTTTGGAGGAGAGATTTATGAGTAAAGACATTTAGATCTTGCTCGAGTGGATACCGATAGAGGCCAAGCGCATGCATGGCTCCTTCCAGAACCTCAGGAACCAATAGGATCATCGCAGGATAATCAGATTACCCAACAAGATACATCAAATTAAATCTGATTTTATTTTATTTTTAATTTTTAATATCAGATCACCATGATTAAATCTAAGAACTCTTAGATTTGATCAGATCATAAAAATTTTTATAGAAAAATCCATCTCAGATCAGATCAGATTTAGACAATCCTATGGTAGAAAATCAGATTTTTCCTTCAACTGGTATCAGAGTTGCATTAGCAATTATTTAGATCTTTTTTAGATTTAATTTAATTTTTATTTATAAAATGATATTAAATAATTTTAGATATCACATCAGATGTGATTAGATCTAAAATTAAAAAATAAAAAATTATATAATTTAGATCTATAATGTATGAGATGCATGACTAGACTAGGATTATAATTATTCTATGTGTAGTCTAGTATGATCATGTTGTTAATTTGATTAAATATAATTTTAGATTTATTTTATTTTTATTTTTTTAATATTATAATTATTTTAACTAGATCTAAAAAATAAAAAATATAATTTTTAATTTATAATTTATTCATATGAGATATGAAAGATGCATGCTTAGACTAGTTATAGAATAGTTTTATAAAATATCTAGAATAATTTTATTTTTGATGTGATCAAATTTAATTTTTTTTTTAGATTTAATATATGATATTTTAAATCTAAAAGCATGTATGGTTTATTGAGTTATTATACATGAGATGTATGCAAGGTAGGTATAGGTTAGATCTTTTGTATATGTGATATATGATTTAGATCTAACTAGTTTTATTTTAGAAAATATATTTTTGATTAAGGTATTCTCCTTGGCCGTCCAGTCAAAAGAATAAAATAGGATTTAAAGGCCCTCTCCTTTCATTCGATGGGGTGTTCTTATGATATGTAGGGATGTTGTGTGTTTGTCCTTAATTAGAAATCAAAACTTATTTTCTGCAAAATCCTAGGTCCTGAAACCTTAGAATTTTGTTACATATTTTATTTAGAAATCCAAAACTTAATTAAAAATTAATATTATGAAATTAATTAGATCTAAAAATTATAAATTTTTAGATCTAAGACATCTTCATAAAATTGTGTTTAGGCTTGGGTAGCTTAATTAGGTCTAGCAGCTGATCAAATCAAATCAAGAGTTGGTTAGGTGGGATCAAAGAAAGCTTAGAATTGACCAGCCGGATAGGATTAAGTTTGGATCAAGATTGAATCATATTGAGATGTAACTCGATCAAGTCAAGACCAAATTTGGCTCCATGGTTCGAGACTAGATTGTAGGCTAACCCAATTAGTTCTAATTCGATAATTTGGTATCTCAGGTAAGTCTGGCAGATTTGATCGATTGATTTTTAATTATAATCTACTCAACTTGAATGCATTCTTATTGAGTTAATGGCATATCCCTTCCATCGATCTCACTTACCTGGCCATTTATGTTGATCTAATTCTGATTTGAGGTGGCTAACAATTCAAGCCAACCCATGCCATTAGGTTAGTCATAATTGTTACGACAAAGTCAAGTCAAGTTTAAAAAGACCTAAATTAAATCTTCCTAAGAAAATATTAAGTCTAAGATCTTGCACCATTGTAGATGTGCGGGTCCTTCTCGAGGTTAATTGTTCTCGACTAGATACAGTGGTTCAGTTGCACCGAGAAGATGCAATCATGCTTTTTAGGCATTGGATGCTACAAGTTGGAGGATGGGTTGGGCTCAATATTTTGGATATGGTGAGAGACCCAATTAGGAATCCAATTCATGCAAATGGTGAGTCTGACATAACTAAGGAGTAGAGCAATATTCCGAGCACGATGAGCTTCATGAATTAGAGACTAGGTTTGAATGCATCATGATTAGAGAATTATTGGACAAGGGTTGTCTACTCATCGGTTGACCCATCACCAATAACTATTAGATGAGGTGGTGAGCCAGTTGGTGGGACCATACCATCCACTAGAAATCAATAATCGTAGAGATTTTTGCATCTCTACCAAGAAAGTGTAGGAATCTGAGTAAATAGTGAAAGTCTAATTTATTTAAAAATAAAATTTTTAAATAAATTGATTAAGTCTAATTATAAAATCTAACTAGAAACTTAGATTCTCTATAGAAAAATATCTGCATCCAACCCATTAGCCTGTATCCTGGACACCTATAGATTGATCGAACCCAACTATAAGAATTGGCTCTAAAACTTTAAAATAGTTTTGGATTCTGAGAAGTTGACTCATGTGTAGGAATAGGATCCTCCCACTTTACCAGCACGTCCATCCGCTGATCAGAAAGCATCTCTGAAAAAATGGATGGATGAACATAATAAAGCTAGGTATTATATGTTAGGCTCAATATTTGATGAGCTCTAGCACCAACATGAAAACACTAAGACTAGCCACCAAATGTTGGCTCACCTGCAAGAGTTGTTTGGTGAACAAAGTCATGCAGCCAAATATCAAGTCACTAAGAGACTTTTATGGCACAGATGCATGATGGATAGTCTGTCCAAGATCATTATCTAATGATGATCAAGGACTTAGATGAGCTTGAGAAGCTCGATGCCAAGTTAGATCAGGACCTGTAGATTGATATAATTCTGCAGTTCTTGACTGATGCGTATGGGCAATTTATTATGAACTACCATGTGCATAAACTTCAAAATACCTTAGCTGAACTTATAAATATGCTGGTTACTACTAGCTGTCTATGAAAGGTTCAACGGGCTCAGTGCTTGCTGTGGAGAGGACTTCTTCCAAGAAAAAATCTTTTGGAAAGAAGAGGAAGACCATGATGATGTAGAAGATGGAAGGTGGGAAGAAGAAGGCAAAGCCAAAAAAGAAGGCCATTGACAAGAGAAAATGTTTCTATTGCAATACAAATGGCCACTAAAAGCGAAATTGCCCTCTTTACCTAGCCATCTTGAAGAACAAGAAGGAGGCAGGTCCTTCTGGAGGTATCCTCGTTATAGAATCTAACCTTATGATTTTTTCTACATCTAGTTGGATGCTTGACTCTGGTTCTAGTGCTCACTTGTGCACTTTTATGTAGGATCTTGAGGAGAGTAGAAGGCTGAGGGATGGTGAAATGATCCTACGTATTAGGAATGGAGCAAGAGTTACTATTGTGGTCAAGAAAACCTATCCTCTTCGATTACCATCAGGATTAGATTTAGTTCTTAGAGATTATTTTTATGTGCCTTCAGCAAGAATTTGATTTCTATTTCATATTTAGCACAAGAAGGCTATGTAATTAGTTTTCTTAAGGATCATTATAATATTTTTTATGAAAGAAATAAAATTGCAAGTGGTTTTCTTATAAATAGTCTCTATTGGTTACATATTGATATTTCCATTTATAATATCGAGCAAAATGTGAATGCCATAGGATCAAAGCGATCTAGGGATAGTCTAAATGATAGGTATCTTTGGCATCTTAGGCTAGGTTATATAGCTGAAGACGGGGTTATCAAATTGAAAAAATCTGGGCTATCGAATCCATTAACTTTTGAGTCATATCCGATTTATGAATCATGCCTTCATGGCAAAATGACCAAGCTCTCTTTTGTAGGACATAGGGAAAGGGCCATAGACCTACTTGCCCTAGTACATACTGATGTATACAGCCCATTTGATGTATCAGCCAGGGATAATTATGTCTACTTCATCACCTTTATCAATGATCTATCTTAGTACAGGTATGTGTATTTGATGCGACATAAGTCTAAGCTTTTGAAAGATTCAAGAAATTTAGACTCGAAGTAGAAAAATAAATAGAAAAACCCATTAAGATTCTTTGATCAGATCGAGGAGGCGAATATCTTAGTCAAAAATTCCTAGACTATCTTAAGGATAATGGTATAATCTCTCAGTGGACTCCACATGGAATGCCTCAACTCAATGAGATTTCAGAATGGAGAAATCAGATCCTATTAGATATGGTCCAATCCATGATGAGTTTCACGGACCTTCCTGAGTTTCTTTGGGGATATAGTCTAATGATCGCTATATATATTTACTGAATAGGGTTTTCTCTAAAATTATTCCTACCATACTGTATGAGATATGGCATGGTAAGAAATCAAGTCTGAGTCATCTCAGAATTTAGAGTTGTCCGACCCATGTCAAGAGACCACAAGCGGACAAATTAGAGTCTAGGTCCTCTAGAGCTTGATTTATTGGATATCCTAAAGAGTCATTAGGATATTATTTCTATCTTTCAAAGGATCACAATGTGATTGTGAGTCGACATACCATCTTCCTTAAAAAGTAGTTTATTCAAGATGGTGGCATCAGAAGAGAGATTAGACTCGAGGAGAAAGTCTTTGATGAGAAATGAGCTAACGAACCTATGGAACCCAATTAGATTGAGCCAATCCAAACACTATCTTCTCCACCTTATAGATCAAGTAGAATTTCACGTCCTCCTGAAAGGTACTTAGATACTATCTCAGAGGATGTAGCGAAAATGTTCCTCATAGAAAATGGGGTTCATGGTGATGATCTCAAAACCTATGATGAGGCGATATCAGATATCAACTTTAAGAAATGGTTAGAAGCAATGAAGTCAGAGATTGACTCAAAATGTTCGAACCATGTTTGGACCTTAGTAGATCCACCTGAAGATAGAGTACCTATTAGGTGTAAATAGATCTTCAAGAGAAAGATAGGTGCCAATGGAAATGTAGAGACATTCAAAGCAAGGCTCGTAGCAAAAGGGTATAGTCAGTGCGAAGGTATTGACTATCAGGATACTTTTTCATTAGTAGCCATGCTCAAATTCATCCACAAATTGCTTATTGTTGCAGTCTATTTCGATTACAAAATATGGTAGATGGATGTGAAAATGGCATTCTTAAATGGATATCTTAAGAAAGATATTTATATAGAACAGCTACTAGATTTCACATCCAATGATGATGATCATAAGGTATGTGTTGGGATATATGTCATAAAGCCAATCATCTAAGTAGTAGATGATTGAAATTAGTATATAAATTATCTAATAATAATAGTTATTTGGCTGGTTCATCATAAAAGTTCTATCTTCCTTAAATGGACTCCAAAATTATGATGAAGTTCTTAAAACCATAATCAATAAAGAAGTATTTATCGGATGGTTCTTAAGTTATTCATGACCAAATGATATGTTATTAATAAGGATGATAACTTATCGAGTGTAGATCGTTGTATGCCATATGCGTTGGTTGTCCTTGTAACCAAGTGGGGTGGAGACACTATTATGGCATCTAGATGAGATGTAGGAGTACGTCTGTACTAAATGTGATCAATGTAGCACTCTACTATCAAGAATAGCTAGCTAAGACCAATGGATATAAGTATTCCTCCAACCTGAGATCACCATGGTGACTTGCAAGCAACTCACTGTACTTTGGTATCGGACTGTCTGTATTTCTAATATAGGTTCGAAAGATTTTAGGTACAGTCAAGTACTTGTAAAGTCGGTGTGTGAGTCAAGATGGGATTGACTACTCTGGATTAACTTCAAAAAGAGAATGACTTGCTATGTTTCAATTTAGCAAAATTTGGGCCTAGGTAATCCTTGTGAGGTGTCACCAGATTTGCAAAATTTTGAGACATAATAGAGATGACTTGTATGAGTGTTTGACAGCATACTCAAAGTTGTCTTGAACATTATTGATCATAGAGAAGAATTATACAGTTTTCATGGTCCAGAATTCTAAGAATGTTGCATTGCATACAATCGATCTATTTGGACATTAGGAACCATTGCTAGTGAAGGAAAAAACCTTATTTCCCGAGTCAGGTTTTTTCGGATCTGATTGGATCAAGAGAGATATTTCAAAAATTTTCTTCTAAGATCCTAATCAGATCTGAGACTCTTCATATCTGATCTTATTGATCTAATAAATAAAATAAAATAAAAATTTAATTTAATTTAATTTAATTTAATTGTATATTTATTTTGGATAACCCAATTATCCTATGATGATCCCGATGTTTGCCTGAGGTTCAGAATGTAGCCACGCAAGCGCCTGGCCTCTACCAAAATTAACTTGGATAGGATCTGAAGATCTTTTCCTTCTTAATCAATCCTCCAAAAATTAGATCTAAATCTAATCTTGAAGATCTTCAAAAACTCTTTTGAAGAAAAATCGTTGTCTCTAGCGGCAGTGCTGCTTTCTTCCTTTCCTGTCACCTTTCACTTGCTTGGATCGCACCTAACTCATGCCCAAAATCTCTTGGGCATGGAGAGGAGAGAGAGGACCAGAGGGTGGCATGGAGAAGGAAAGAGAAAAGCTTTTTGGCATGGGCTAATGGTAGAAGCTCTTTATTCTTGGCGCAGATAGGGTTTATATAGACCCTACTGTGCCATACAGTGCCACATCATCTCGGCCAATCACAGCCCTTTATGCAATCAGATCTAAATCTGATTCATGGGATGACATCATCCAATTTAGTCAGATTAGATTCCCTTAAAACTCTCCTTAGATGGTGCCAAGACTGGATCAAAGAAGTCTTCTTAGCGCCGTCTAGTTTGATTCCCTGAAGCAGCTAGAGTCCCATCTGTATGGGACTCCAAATCTTATCCTCATGGGGTGCATGCCCCTCTAGGCATGTGCCCCTTGCCTGTCTACTTTTTAGTAGGAGGATAAGGCCTCAGGTTTTCTCCTATAGGTGCATGACACATGGGCAGATGTCTAAGTGTCAAAGGTCAACATTTGACTAAAGTTCAAAGACATGATTTAGCAGGTTATGGAAAATAGCAGGTGTTATCTCAAATTTTTTTCATAAATTAAGACAACCCTTTTCTGACCTAGATAAGCTCCTGTCAAACCAAGTAAAGGTTCCTGAGTGAGCCCAAACACATTTGGCTCAGTCGAGATAAGTTTTAATGATTGTTAAAGGAGAACATTAGGCTCAATCGTGTGCAAGCATGATTTCCTTGAATCTAATTGAATCTTATTCAAATCAATTGAATTGGGTTAATCCAATTGATGATATTTAGATCCAAACTCTTATTTGTGTGACTCAGTTTGGTTCAGTTTCATATGGTAATGGGATATGTCATGATCTCTATCATCGACATTATTGAAACACCTTCCAATGGATCAGAACTTTTTTGATTCAAACAACTAGTATGATCGATCATCCAAATCGTTCTAATTGCCCCCAAAATCCACCATTGATACCTAGCAGTATATGGTGGCAACCCATCAGAACTGAAAGTGAACCTCTCGATGCAGTTTTCTGTGTGATTAAATTTCTCTATCTTGAGCCCCGATCAGATTAGGGTTAAGGTGATCTCGTCAAACCTTAATATCCATCATATAAATTAATCATTCGATTCAAGCCCAATATGAAAACCCTAATAGAAACTCTTTCTATTATTTCACTCTGCCATGGCCATGGACTTATGAACTTGATTCTCGTGATCATCATAGGGCTGCTCCTCTTCTACCGAGGTAGATAGATCCCTTATTGGTGCAATCCAATTTCTACAATGAACATACTATAGCCAACATACACCTCATGGTTCTAATTGACTAGGAGATTGAGTTATGGTGTAGTCAAACTACAACACCCTCAAGGTGAACTGTCGATGCACCTCAGGTCAAAGAACTGAATACACCACTGTAGCTTCGAGCCAGTCGTCGATGAGAAGATAGACTTCCTCATGACTACTCGAGGTGGTCATGCTCAGTGCCCTCATTCTCTAACGAGTATCTGTACTCTCGCACCGGTGTCTCTACATCATAGACTCAAGACTCATCTATCCTAAAGAAGCGATCGTACACCAACCTTTCAGATCAATCACCATCCTCATGATGATCCTATGGTCGGGAGCATTTTATGAGTTAATAATGAAAATTCTGTCTTAAATTTTTAACTCTTAAAAATATGAACTATCATTGCCATTAACTCAAGGGATGTATAATAGACACTTTCAAATACACATTGTGATAGAAAATAACTCATTTTATTATTTAGTGTCAAAATTATAATTTTGCCCAAGAAGTGTATTACAAGTGTCAGCCAATCTGGCTTTAAGGGCACACATATCTAACAAACTCTCACTTGTCTTAAAGACAATTGGCTACAAATCTAAGTCCCATCTTCTCAAGATAGGCTTCGATCTTTTGTTGGCCTAATAGCTTTATGAGTGGGTCTGCCATATTGTCCGTGGAGTCGACTCTCTTAACCTCGACGTAACCTTTTTCGAGGTAATCGTGGATGAGGTGGCCATTCGATGTGCTTAAATTTTTGATGAGACCTCGGCTCCTTAGCTAGGGCTATGGTGCTATTATTATCGTGGTATAAAAGGAATGGAATCCGATGGCATCTCTCCGATCTCTACGGCGAACTTCTTTAACTAGAATGCCTCCTTCACAGCTTCTGACGCAGCGATGTACTCTACTTCCATGGTGGAATCTACTATTACTTTCTGCTTAAAACTCTTCCAACTGACAGCACCATCATTACACATAAATAGACTCCTAGATGTCAACTTTTGATCATCTATATTGGACATAAAATTCGAGTCTGTATACCCCTAGACTTGGAGTTCTCCATTACCAAAAATCGACAACATATCCTTAGTTCTTCTTAAGTACTTAAGGATATATTTCATAAAAGTCTAGTGTTCTTCATCTGGATTTGACTGATATCTGCTTATGACACATAGCATGGGCTATATCAGGTCGTGTATATAACATGGCATACATGAGGCTCCCTATTGCTAAAGCATAAGGGATCTTGCTCATGCGTTCAATCTCCTCAGGTGTGCTGGGCACATCTTCTTGGAAAAGATGAACGCCATGTCTGAAGGGTATTAATCCCCTTCTTAGAGTTTTCCATACTAAGACCTCTTTAGTACTTTCTCTATGTACATCTTCTGTGAAAGTCCTAGCATCCTATTCGGTTCTATCTCTATAGACCTTAATTCCTAGAATAAAGGATGCTTCTCCTAGGATCTTTCATGGAGAATTCTTTAGATAACCATATGTTAACTGTTGGTCAACATGGGAATATCATTCTCAATAAGGAGGATGTCATCCACGTACAGTATACGAGGAAGACAATAGCGCTCCCACTGATCCTTTTTGAAAAAATACATGGTTCCTCCTTCATTTTTGATGAAATCAAATAATTTTGATCACATCATTGAAATGAGTATTCCAGCTTCGAGATGCTTGCTTAAGTCCTATATATGGACCTTTGCAGCTGCCTGCAAACCTTTGTGATCAGTATCACTGGATGTGAAACCTAGCGGCTGTTTCCATATAGATATCTTCCTCAAGATATCCATTTAAGGAACGCCGTTTTCACATCCATTTTGCCATATTTCATAATCGAAATAGGCTGCAATAGACAAGCAATGTGCGGATGGAATTTTAGCATAGCCACTGATGGAAAAAGGATATCCTGATAGTCAATGCCTTCGCGTTGACTATAACCCTTTTGCCACTAGTCTAGCCTTGAATGTCTCCACATTTTCATCTGCACCAATCTTTCTCTTGTAGATCCATTTACACCCAATAGGTACTATACCTTTTCAGGTGGATCTACCAAGGTCCAGACTTGGTTTGAGTGCATCGAGTCAATTTCTGACTTCATTGCCTCTAACCATTTCTCGGAGTCGATATTCAATATCGCCTCTTCATAGGTTTTGGGATCATCACCATGAACCCCATTACCTACGAGGAATATTTTCTCTACTTCCACTGAAATAGTACCTAAATACCTCTCAGGGGGATGGAAAATCCTTTTCGATCTATGAGGTGGAGGAGGTAGTGATTGTATTGGCTCAACTTGATTTGGTTCCGTAGGGTCCTTAGCTCATTGCTCTTGTGGGACTTTCTCCTCGAGCTTGATCTGCTTTCCAATGCCGCCATCTTGAATAAACTATTTTTCAAAAAAAATGGCATGCCGACTCACAACCACATTGTGGTCTTCTAGAATGTAGAAATAATATCCTAATGACTCTTTAGGATATCCTATTAATCGAGCTCTAAAGGACCTATAGTCTAACTTGTCTGCTTGTTGTCTTTTGATATGAGCCGAACAATCCTAAATTCTAAGATGACTCGGACTTAGTTTCTTATCATGCCATATCTCATACGATGTAGTAGGAATGATTTTAGAGGGAACCCTATTCAGTAAATATATAGCGGTTAACAGACTATGTGTCGAAAAAAAATCAGGGAGGTCTGTGAAGCTCATCATAGATCGAACTATATCTAATAGGGTCCAATTCTTCCATTCTAAAATTTCGTTGAGTTGAGATATTCTAGGTGGAGTCCATTGAGAGACTATGCCATTTTGCTTAAGATAGTTTAGAAATTCTCAATTAAGGTATTCACCTCCTCGATCTGATTGAAGAACCTTAATGGATTTTTCAGTTTGCTTTTCAACTTCATGTTTGAATTTCTTGAATTTTTCAAAGACTTCAGACTTGTGTCTCATAAGATACACGTATCCATACCGAGATAAATTATCGATAAAGGTTATGAAGTAGTCAACGTTGCCTCTAGTCGGCACATCAAGTGGGATGCACACATCAGTATGTACTAGGGCAAGTAGATCCATGGCCCTTTCTCCATGTCCTACAAAAGGGAGCTTAGACATTTTGCCATGAAGACATGATTCACAAATTGGATATGACTTGAAAGTCAACGGACTCAATAGCCCGATTTTCTTCAATTTGTTAATCCTATCTTCTGCTATATGACCTAGCCTTGGGTGCCATAGATACCTATCATGGACTATCCCTGGGACATTTTGATCTTATGGCATTCACATTTTGCTCGATATTAAAGATAGATACATTAATATGTAATTGGTAGAGACCGTTAATGAGGAACCCACTTTCAATTTTATTTCTTTCATAAAGAATATTACAATGGTCCTTAAGAAAACTAATTACGTAGCCTTCTTGTGCTAAACATGAAATAGAAATCAAATTCTTACTTGTAGCAGGCATATAATAATAATCCCTAAGTACTAAATCTAAGTCCGACGGTAGTCGAAGTGGGTAGGTTCCCATGGCTACAGCAGTAATCCTTGCTCAATTTTCGATGCATAGGATTATCTCACCATCCCTCAACCTCCTGCTATCCTCAAGACCCTGCATGGAAGTGCACAAATGAGCACTAGAACCAGAGTCAAGCATCCAATTGGATGTAGAAGAAATCATAAGGTTAGATTCAATAACGAGCATACCTCCAGAAGGACTTGTTTTCTTCTTATTCTTCAGGGTGGCTAGGTATGTAAGGCAGTTTTGCTTCTAGTGGCCATCAGTATTATAATGGAATCACTTTTCTTTGTCAGCGGTCTTCTTCTTTAGCTCTGTCTTCTTTTTCTTTTCTCCTTCCACCTTCTATTTTTTCGTAGACTTCTTCTTTTCAAAAAACTTTCTTTTAAAAGAAGTCCATTCCATAGGATGTACTGAGCCTTTAGAATCTTTCATAGAAAGCTTAGTAATAACCAGCATATTCATAAGCTCAGCCAAAGTATTCTGAAGTTTATGTATATGGTAGTTCATGATGAACTGCCCATACGCATCTGTCAAGGATTGCAGAATTATATCATTCTATAGATCTTGGTCTAACTTCACTCCAAGCTTCTCAAACTCTTCTATATCCTTCATCATCATCAAATAATGATCTTGGATTGATTGCCCATCACGCATTTTAGTCTTAAATAGTCATTTAGTGATCTGATATTTGGCTATATGACTCTTTTCACCAAACAACTCTTGTAGGTGAGCCAACATTTGGCAGACAGTCTTGATATCTTCATGTTGATGCTGAAGCTCATCAAACATCGAGCCCAATATGTAGTATCTAGCCTTATTATCTTCATCCATCCATTTGTTAAGAGATGCTCTCTATTCAACAGACAGACGAGCTGATAAGGTGGGGGGATCCTGATCCAATACATGAGTCAACTTGTCGAAAACCAAAATAATTTTGAAGTTCTGGAGCCAATGCTTGTAATTAGGTCCGGTCAATCTATGGGTGTCTAGGATATGGGCTAGTGGGTTGGATGCAGATATTTTTCTTTTTTCTGTAGAGAGTCAAAGTTTCTAGTTGGATTTTATAATTAAGACTTGACCAATTTATTTTGGGGTTTCATTTTTAAACAAATTAGCTCCCACTATTTTCTCAGATCCCTATACTTCCTCTGTAGAGATGTGAATATCTCCATAATTATTGATTTTTAGTGGATGGTGCAGTCCCACAAACTGACTCATCACCTCACCAAATAGTTATTGGTGATGGGTTAGCCAATGAGTGAATAACTCTTGTCCAACGATTCTCTAATCATGGTGCACCTAGGCTTGGACTCTAATTCATGAATCTCATCGTACCCAAAAGATTGATCCATTTCTTAGCTAAGTGAGACCCACCATTTGCACAGATTGGATTTCTAATTGAGTCTCTCATCATATCTAAAATATTGAGCGCAATCCATCCTCCAGCTCGTAGCATCCAATGCCTAATAGACATGGTTGCATCTTCTCAACGCAACTGAACCACTGTGACCAATCGAGAACAATCAATCCTGAGAAGGACCCGCACATCTACAATGGTAGAAGACCTTAGACTTAATCTTTTCTTAGAGAGATTTGATTTAGATCTCTTTAAACTTGACTTGACATAGCCTTAACCATTATGACTAACCTAGTGGCATGGGTTAGCTCGGATTGTTAGCCACCTTAGATCAAGACTGAGCTGATAAATATGGCTAGATAAGTATGACCGATGGAAGGGATATGCCATTAACTTGATAAGAATGCATTTGAGTCGAGTAGCTCTTAATTAAAAATCAGTCGATCGTATCTGTCAAACATACCTTAGACACCAAATTATTGAGCTAGAATCAATCAGGTTAGCCTACAATCCAGACTCTAACCACTGAGCCTAATTAGGTCTTAACTTGATTGATCACTCATGTAACTCGACCTTGATCCAGAATTAATCCTATTAGACTGGTCAATTTAAGCACTCTTGATCCCATCTAACCAACTCTTGATTCGGTTTGATCAACCGCTAGAGCTAATTGAGCTACCCAAGCCAGAACCCAATTTTATGAATATGTCTTAGATCTAAAAATTCTTAATTTTAGATCTAATATGTTTAATAATCTTAATTCTTAATTAAGTTTAGGGTTCATAAATAAAATATGTATATAAAATTCTAAGATTTTAGGATCTATGATTTTGCAGAAAATAAGTTTATATTTTTGATTAAAGATGAATAGCAGCACCTCTACACATCATAAGAACATCCCATTGAATGAAAGGAGAGGGCCTTTAAACCCTACTTCATTCTTATGACTGAAAGGCCAAGGGGAATGCCTTAATCAGAAACATGATTAATCTATAAAACTAGTTAGATCTACATCATATATCATATATATAAAAATTGATCTAACTAAAAATATATTTTACATACGTCTCATGTATCATATCATGCATGCTTTCAGATCTAAATTATCTCATAAATATCTAAAAAATAAGATTTAAATTTGATCATATCAAATTAAAATTTATTCTAGATAATTTTGTAGAACTATTCTATAACTAGT
The DNA here is from genome assembly GCA_006176705.1 of Cocos nucifera. NCBI lineage: Eukaryota > Viridiplantae > Streptophyta > Magnoliopsida > Arecales > Arecaceae > Cocos > Cocos nucifera. The sequence continues at coordinate 63,965 of QRFJ01001767.1, forward strand.
CTAAACATGCATCTATTATATCTCATATGAAAAAATTAATTAAATTTATTATTTATTTTTTAGATCAAATTATAATATTTATAATATTAAAAAATAATAAATAAATAGATCTAAAAATTATAACTAATTAAATTAAAATTATGATTATATTAGACTATACATAGAACAATTCTATTCTTAGTCCAATAATGCATCTCATACATCTTAGATCTAGATTATTTAATTTTTAATTTTTTGATTTTAGATCTAATCACATCTTATGTGATATCTAAAATTATCTAATTATCAAATCAAAAATAAATTAAAATTAGATCTAATAAATTTTGGAACATGGCTCTGATACCAGTTGAAGAAAAAAATCTTGTTTCCTGGGTCAGATTCGTTTGGATCTGATTAGATTAAGAGGGATATTTCAAAACTTTTTTTCTAAGATTCTAATCGATCTAAGACTCTTTAGATTTGATCTTATTGATCTACTAAAATAAAATAAAATAAAAATTAAATTAAATCTAATTTAATTATACATTTTATATTGGGTAATCCAATTACCCTGTGATGATCCCGATGTTTGCCTGAGGTTTTGGATGTAGCCGTGGAAGCGTTTGACCTCTACTGGTACCCACTTGGGTAGAATCTAGAGATCTTCTCCTTTTCAATCAGTTCTCCAAAAATCAGAGCTAGATCTGATCTTGAAGGTCTTCAAAAACTCATTTGAAGAAAAATCATTGTCTCTTGCAGCAGTGATGCTTTCTTCCTTTTCTATCACCTTTCAGTTGCTTGGATCGCATCTAACTCATGCCCAAAACCACTTGAGCATGGAGAGGAGAGAGAGGACCAGAGGGTGGCATGGAGAAGGAGGGAGAAAAGCTTTGTGGCATAGGCTAAAGGCAGAAGCTGTTTATTCTAAGCACGGATAGGATTTATATAGACCCTGCTGCATCATGCAGTGCCTCATCATCCCGACCAATCATGGCCCTTTGAGCAATCAGATCTAAATCAGATTTATGAGATGACATCATCTAATCTAATCAGATTAGAGTTCCTCAAAACTCTCCTTAGATGGTGCCAAGACTGGGTCAAACAAGTCTTCTTGGTGCCATCTAGTTTGATTACCTGAAGCAACTGGAGTCCCATTTGTATGGGACTCCAAATCTTATCCTCATGGGGTGCACGCCTCCCTAGGTGTGTGCCCCTCACCTATCTACTTTTTAGCAGGGGGACAAGGCCCCTGGTTTTCTCCTATGGGTGCATGACACATAGGCAGATTTTTAAGTATCAAAGATCAACATTTGACCAAAGTCCAAAGACAAGATTTAGCAGGTGATGGAAAATGGCAGGTATTGTCTCAAATTTTTTTCATTAATTAAGGTAACACTTTTCTAACCTAGACAAGCTCCTGTCAGACCAAGTAATGATTTCTGAGTGAGCCCAAACACATTTGGCTCAATCGAGACAAGTTTTAATGATTGTTAAAGAAAACATTAGGCTTAATCGTATGCTAGCATGATTTTCTTGAACCTAATTGAATCTTATTCTAATCAATTGAACTGGGTTAATCCAATTGATGATATCCAAATCTAAACCCTTGTTTGTATGACCTAGTTAGGTTCAATTTCGTATGGTAGTAGGATATGTCGTGATCTTTATCATCAACATCATCGAAACACCTTTCGATAGATTAGAACTTTTTTGATTCAGACAACTAGTATGATCGATCATCCCAATCATTCTAATTGCTCTCAAAATCCACCAGTGACACCTAGCAGCATATGGTGGCAACCCATCAGAATTGAAAGTGAACCTCTCAATGTAGTTTTCTGTGTGATTAAATTCCTCTATCTTGAGCCCCGATCAGATTAGGGTTAAGATGATCTTGTCAAACCCTAATATCCATCATGTGAATTAATCATTCGATTCAAGTCCAATGTGAAAACCCTAATAAAAACTCTTTCTATTATTTCACTCTATCATGGCCATGGGCTTATGGACTTGATTCTCATGATCATAATAGGGCTGCTCCTCTTCTACCGAGGTGGATAGATCCCTTATTGGTGCAATCCAATTCCTATAATGAACATGCTATAGCCAACATACACCTCATGGTTTCAAATAGCTAGGACATCGAGTTATGGTGTAGTCACACTACAACACCCTTAAGATGAACTACCGATGCACCTTAGATCAAAGAACCAGACATACCACTACAGCTTCGAGTCAGTCATCGACGAGAAGGTAGACTTCCTCATGATTGCTCGAGGTGGTCACGGTCAGTGCCCTCATTCTCTAACAAGTACTTGTACTCTCACTCTAGTGTCTCTACACCATAGACTCAAGACTCATCTATCCTAAAGAAGCAATCGTACACCAACCTTCTAGATCAATCACCATCCTCATGATGATCCTACGGTCGGGAGCATTTTATTAGTTAATAATGGAAATTAATGTCTTAAATTTTCAACTCTTGAAAATATGAACTATCATTGCCATTAACTCAAGGGATGTATCATAGATACTTTCAAATATATATTATGATAGAAAATAATCTATTTTATTATTTATAGTCAAAGTTTTAATTTTGCCCTTAGAAGTGTATTACAAGTATCTACCAATCTGACTTCAAGGGCACGCATATCTAACAACTAGATGATAACTTCGATTGATATAAAAATTGGTTTCTATGCTACCAGCTTAGATTCAAACCTATGGGGTCACACACATTAGAGCTTATAACCTGATTAGATGGTTAATCGATGATTGAGATTCATTTCGAGGTCAAAGATTCAATGCGATTGATGTTTGACCTAATGTAAGTATTATAGGAGGATTGATTAGCAATTGGATTGCTAATTGGCTCAATTTGATTAAGCAATCAAACTAAGATCAAGTCTAATTGAATTAAATTTAATTAGAATTTGTTTAGACTTAATTGGATTAAGTCCAATTGGTTCATTGGATAAGCCAATTGCAAGGAAGAACAAGTCCTTGTTAGACCAGAATTTAAGTGCACCTAATTTCTAATTGAGTTAAGATTTAAATCAAAATTAAATATGATTTAATTTGATTTAATTAGGCTCCTAATTAGATTAGGATCACTTTTAATTGGTTGTATTTAATCTAGTTTAAATATGATTTAAACTAGGCTTTGACCTAGTCAAATAGGAGGAGTCCCAATTGGACTGGGACTCTCTCCCTTACACCAACAATAGCCCACGCCCCACTTTATTTCTAGATGTTTATGTGATGCATCCCATGCCCCAAGAATGATTCCCACACCCCATATTCTGATGATATGAAGTTTGTTTTGATTTGATTAAAAATAAGAAACTTCTTTGACTTGGTTTCCTTCTGAAAAGAGTCCTAATCTCCTAAACTACCTCTCCCTTCATTGCGCCACAAATCCCATGTCTATTTTTTTTTGTCCACCCCTTTCTTCCTTTCTTTTCATGGGATATGGTCTTCATGCAGAAATTTTAGGAGGGGGTGCGTCCAAGAGTTGGACGTCCCCTAGGAGTCCAAGGTTTCCTTCTTTGACTAGGTCTTTTGACCTAGTCTTACTACATCTTGTGTGCTGCCCCCTTCTAAGTATTGTGTCGCATCAAAACTCTTGTAAATCCCATGATATTTTCAAAAGAAAAGAAGACCATGCGTGGGGGTTTTTGTGGTGCCAAGATCTTAGGAGAAGAGCCCTCCATTAGGACATCAATTGTTAATGTCTTGAAGAGAAAAAGGTAAGAGAAAAATTATTTCCTCTTAGAGATTTTTCTAACCTTCTTCTTATTTCTTTTTGTGTGATTTTGGGTGATAAAAATCTGAGAAAAAGAGATGAAGGGCATGTGGAAAGATGGGGCCAAGTTCCTTGGAGAAAGGGTCTTCATCTGGACATCAAATGTTGATGTTTTGAAGGCACAAAGGTAAGAGAAGATTGTCTTCTCTTGTTGTTTACATTTAATCTTTCCTTCTTATTTTCTTTATATATTTTTATGTGATAAAAATCTAAGAGAGAGAGGAAGAGGGCATGGGGATCTATGCTCTAAGATGTTGGAGCATAGTGATCATCTTTGGATATGATCTGATCATGTCCCGATGCAAGAAGAACAAGAGAAGAAGATCTTCTATTAGAATTTCTTTAAGAACCCTTCTTCTCCTTTTTTATGAGATTTTTGTATGAATAAAATTAAAAATCTTAGATCTAAAAACTTAAAAAAGATCTTAGAGGAGAAGGTCTCCTCTTGTCCTAGCATAGAGTTGTTTTTAGGACATCAATGATTGATGTCCTGAAGGAGAAGATTTATCTTCTCCTAGGATTTATTTTTTCTTATTATTATTTTTTAATTTATGAGAGATCCAAAGGATTGGATTCCTCCCTTATTTCTCCTTATGTTCTTCATCTCTAAGAGTATCCAAGAGAGTCGAAGAACATGTATTTGATTGACCATCAGGAAAGATCCATGAGAAGCTAGCACTTCGAGCAGATCTTCATTCGACGAACCTCTGATCTATGTTGCAGGTTTGTGTGGATCACCTATAGAGGTCTAATGCTTGTGCAGCTCTAAAGGTAACAACGGATTCAATCATGGAGTTCTCAACTCGTGCAAAGGTAAGAGATCTGATCTCTTGGTGACCTAGATGCGATCTAGGATTAGATCTAGAATTATTCTAGATTTAGGTATTAATATGATCAATACCACTTATGATTAATTTAATTTTAGATTTATATTTGCATCATAACATGTTATAGATACTTGATGTAGTATTTTATAATTTGATTACATGCATGTTGTAGATTAAATAGTTTAATCTATATCTTCTGCTGCTCTATATTTCAAAAAAGTTTTGAAATCTATGCATGAAACCCTGCATGTTTCTCAATAGTGGTATCAAAGCATCTAGGTTCTTTTATAACATGATCATGTTTGCATTAGATTAAATCTAAAAATTAAAATTAGTTAAAGATTGCACATACTGCCATAAGGTTGTCCTGTTGTAAGGTTAACCCCTTACAATGGAAAGGTTGTCCTAGTATGTGCTAATCTAAATCTGAATCATGAATTATTTAGATTAGATCTAAAAAAATTTATGATTCAAATTTTGATTTAAATCTAAAATTAAATAGATATAGATCTATTTTAGATTATTTAGATTCGATCTAAATAATATCAGGATTGTACATACTGCCATAAGGTTGTCCCACTGTAAGATTTACCCCTTACAGTGGAAAGGTTGTCCTAGTATGTGCTGATCCGAGAAATCTAAATCATAAATATGTTAGATGAGATCTAAAGTAATTTATAATTTATTTTTAAATTTTAAATCTAGTTTTAAATATTTTATGATCTGATCCATATGATGTGTTTTATGTTTAGATCTAGATCCTCTTATTACATATGTTGATATGTAATTTTTATTTTGAATCTAGAATATATATGTATGATATATTTATTTTATAGAATTTAAATTGATAACTTACTTTCTGCAAAATTCTAGATTTGAAATCCTTGGATATGATCAAAATATTAACCATCATTCGAATTTGATTCAATGTAAACTATTTATAATTTGAAAATGTTTCGAATGATTAAGTCAGAAATTAATTCTGAAACCCAAACTCATAAGCTTTGAACTTAATTGAGAATTAAGTGATTGTTTAGGATCTAGGTTTGTGATTTGAAGATCCTAAGACAATTTCATAAAACATGGGTTAAGGGGTTATGGGTTAGCTTGATTAGGTCATTCACTGAGTTAGACCTAGGGTTAGATTAAATATAGACTAAGTTAAGAAATTGATCAAACCTAATTAATAGTTAATTAGGATTAGATCATTTTTTTTTATAGATCAATTCAATAGTTATAGTTGATCAAAGTCCATACATCTAACAAATGGATACTGATCATGGCTCAATGATCGAGATCGAGTCTTAAGATAGACTAAATCAAAACTGATAAACCAATTGGTATCTAAGGTAAGTCTGGTATTTCAGATCGGTGGTTTTTAATTGCCAGCCTGCTTACCTGGCTATTTTTGATGGTGTCTAAGGCAAGCCTTGGTAGACCCTCCCACCGATCTCACTTACCTGATCGATGCGGTTAATCAGATCTTGATTAGGTTGCTCATTGATTCGAGCTAACCCATGTCACGTAGAAAATCAGTGAGACTGATCTAGGTGCCCATGGACCGAAATTGATCCTAGTCCTCATCAGTGATTTATGAAGTCAGTGGGAGGATTTGACTTGGTGAAGTCAGTGAAAGCAAATTGGTCCATGTCCTTTCTATCCTTAAATCACTAATAATTTAAATTCTCTAAAATTATTAGGTCCTTAAAATGATAAAGTTATGGGGATAATCGAGTCATAGCCTCCTATTAAGGTGATTGATAATGGGTCCATTAACTCAATAATCATTGAAGGCCCAAAGGCCTGGTGCTTGTTGACTAATGGAATTATCATTCATCATATGACGACTTGGATGTGTCTCTCTAATGGTGGTTAGGTTGGCCAACTGAAGTTGGGCCTAATCATTCGTTGGTTAGATGCACCAAGTATAGTCATATTAATGGTTGGACCTAACTAGATCCTTACAGTGGAGGCCAAAGCCTACTGATTAGATTTCTAAGGCAAAATTAAATTACTAAAAATTATTTAGAAAAATAATTAGTTATGAAGCAACCCTTAGATGTACATGGGTTGGCCAACCAAAGTTGGGCTTGTGTGCAGTCTATGTGGATTCTAGTACTGACTAGGGAATTAAAGTAATTTTTCAAATTGGAGGTAGAGGCCACCAATTCGATCAAAATAGTGGGAGAACTTTTAGACTAAAGTCCAAGTCTTTAGACTTAAAATAATTCATATACTTAGGTCATTATTCTCTTTTCTCAAATTAAAGCTAAACCCTAATTGCTCCTATCACTATTAGATAGTGAAAACTTATGGACCCAATTTCGATAATCAGTATCAAAAGTTGAATTTGGTTCAACAGTACGAATGGGTTCGTATTGGAGCTTCTGAGGTAGTCAAAATAATAAGTCCTAAAGGAAGAAGAATTGTCTTGCTTTCCTTGACCATAATAGGCTGAACAAGAGAAAGGAGCAAGAGTTGCTTATGAAGGATGTTATATGATAACATCTTAAAATTTTTCTGTATGTAATTCTACTACCTGGGTATTAGATACCGGTGGTCTTATGCAATTCATTGCAAGGACTTTAAGTAAGTGGAATGTACACACCCTAGTTAGATTATGTCATGGATGTCTATGTTTGGCATTATAGGCTTAGTCATGTTAACAAGAATAGGATAAATGGGTTAGCTTGAGAGTGAAACCTTGATATCAATGATTGTAAATTATTGATAGCCTGTGAATCTTGTCTTCTTGGAAAGTGACAAAGTCACCTTTTGCTGAAAAAGATGAAGGAGCCAGTAAAGTTTTAAGTCTCATACATGGTGATGTATGTGGACTTATGAACTTAAGTGCCAAAGAAAAATATTAGTATTTCATTACAGACGACCTATATGGGCATGGGTGCATCTAGCCTGAATCATTTGAAATATTCAAATGATTCAATAATGAAAAAGAAAAACAAATTGGAAAGTGCATTGGAACTCTTCATCAGATCGAGGAGGCGAATACTTATCCAGTAAGTTTGTGACATATCTAGGAGAGAATAAGATTCTCTCTTAGTGGATTCTTTTTTGGAACATAGTATATCTGAAAGGAGAAAATTAAACTTTGTTAGACATGGTTCAATCCATGATAGGGTTCACTGGTCTGCCTGTTTTAGGGTTATGCTTTATTGACTATTTGTTTTACTCTGAAAATTTATACCGAGTGAATCTATTGCATTGACACAATATGGGATATAGATCGGGCATAGACTTAGACTCTTTCACCTTCAATTTTGGGATTGGTCGGCCTATGTCATAGGTTTGCACATAGATAAACTTAGATACTGATCTAAAATGTATTCAAGCATGATTAATTCTACCATAGTGAAGAACATGAGATGTTCATCAGCAGTAGGACATTCCTTTTGAAAAGAAGTTTCTTAGAGAAGAAACTGATTTCTGTCAAGTTAAACTTAGAGAAGTTTTACTGGTACAAAAGAATCGACGTAATCTAATAAACCTACAGAACCAGATTTGATCAGATCAAATCTAGAGCCCATTAAAGTATCACCTTTAAGGAGATTCGATATAGTACCGCATTAGCTGGATAGATACTTTAGTATCTAGGTTCAGAATGGTGATCCTATTGAGCTCGATGAGAATAATAAGGATTCGATCATCTATAGGGATACAATGTAGTGATCTGACTCTAAGAAGTGGCTTGGAGCCACATGATCCAAATTGAAGTCCATGAAAGTCAATAGTGTGTGGACACTAAATAATTCACCTTAAGGGATAAAATCCATTGGGTGTGAATGAATTTTCAAACAGATTAGAGTAGCGTAGATGGGAAGGTAAGGACCTTAAAGCCCATTTGGCTATTACCTCAGAATTAGAACATACATTTTGAACATATGCCTTTGTTATGAACAAAGACAAATTCTGTATTTGTAATTGGACAAAATATTCTACAATGTTATTCCTTATGTTGTCTGTGGATGAAATTCTCTTAATCGAGAATGACATCCCAGCATTGCAAAGAATAAAGGTTTAGCTGTCATCTTATTTTTTTATGTACGTGACCAGACATGGTATACTCACTAGAGGTAGTGAGTAGATACCAATCTTGTGAGCTCAAAAGTGGCACTCTCAAGTCTTGAAAACATGAGAAGATAGGTCATGGAAAGATGGAAGCGAGCCGAAAGAAGAATCAGTCTTAAAGTAAAGTTCAGAAACTAGATTGGCTCACTCTGAGATTGAGCTGGCTCAGTTGAAAACTGGGTTGGATCAGTTCAGGACTGGGTCAGCTAGGTCTCAGAGAAAAATTTAGATAAAAAGCAGCATTTTGGGGTATTGGCATGGTACACAATTGGGTCGGCTTAGTCCCAGACTGAGCCGACCCAATCATAGGTTAGCCGACTCAGTCTGAAACTGGGTCGGCTCAGTTTTCATGGGTTATTATTTTATGTACGTGGGTTGTTTGGATTTGGAGAGTTTTTCTATGAGCTTGGGCTTGATCCTTTGTAAAGTATATATAATGAAAATAGGTCAAGATTGTGAGTGTGCTGAAATATGCTGAATAAAAGCTCTTTTCTCCTAAAAATCTCTTCTTCTCTTCTTCTCTATTCCTTGATTTATTTGATCGTGCTTCCATAGAGATCTCTAAATGGTACTTCCTTGATTGCTTGGCTAATCACCGATGAACATGCCGATCCATATGAGAAGAGCGCATATTTTCAATATTTGGTATCAGAGTGGTATTACGTGGAAGGAAGAAAGACACCTAGGATTTACAATATTCAGGATCTATTGTACTAGATTTTATTCTAAAACTTCTAGTTTCCTTCATGGTTGTCTCTAGATTGAAGTGGAGATTGTTTACATAGAGGATCGATGATACAAAAGTTTGGAAAGAGGATCTAAGGCTAGTTAGATCTTCTTTGAAGGATAGTTTTCTTGGTGTGTGTCATTGTGAAGGGTGTTAGGGATCTGTTCTTGACTTGTTTGAAGTCATGGGATCAAGTGGATTCAAGGTGGATTTTGAGAAGTTTGATGGTAAGGAAAACTTTACTCTATGGCAGCAAAGAGTAAAGGACTTTTTAGTTCAGTAGAGGATGTACAAAGTCTTGACAAAAGAAAGACTGAAAAAGATCGGTGCTGAGGATTGGGAAGAGTTGGAGAAAATTACTTTTAGCATAATCCGGATGTGCTTGGTCGATCAAGTTTTGCCCGAGATTTGCATAGAGACTATGGCAAAGGGGCTTTGGGAGAGACTGGAGAACACATACATAAGGAAGAACATGATGAATAAGTAGTGGTTGAAGAAATAACTATATAGTCTGAGGATGTTCGAAGGTGGAGACCTTGTTGCACATATCCAAAGGTCCAATCAGGTGTGTTCTGAGGTGATGAGTTTGGATGTGAAGATCGATGAGGAGGATCGGGCATTGCTACTATTATGTTCTCTCCCAGATTCATATGATGGTCTCATAACAATTCTAATTTATGGGAAGGAGACCCTAAACTATGAAGAGATTGTTGGTGTGCTCAGATCAAATGAGAAAAGAAAAAAGATATGCAAGAAAGACCCTAAGTCTGAGATTTTGGCTGTGAATGAAAGACAGGGAAGATCAATGAAGAAGGTAAGAGGAAAAACCAAGAGTTGGTCAAAGTCTTGCGATCAGAGGAAGATGACATTGAATTGTTATAAATATCATTAGCCTAGACACCTGAGGAGAGATTATCCCCTTTTGAGATCAGAAAAAGGGAAGGCCAGTAAGAAAGATGATGTAGCTTCTATGAGCAGTGGAGAAGACCTGCTAGTTATATCAAATGGATCCACAGAGTGAGATACTATGTGGATATTAGATTCAACATGCTCGCACCACTACTTCTCATCGAGAGTGGTTTGCTACCTACCAGAAGGTTGATGATGGAAGTGTCAGCCTTGGAGATGATCATCCATATAAAGTAGCTGGAATTGGCTCTATCATGATGAGGATGTACGACGGAATCATTCGTACATTATCAAATGTCAGGTATGTATCGAAGTTGAAAAAGAATTTGATTTTTTTGGACTACTTGGAGGAGCAGGATTATGCTTTTAGTAGCCATGCTGAGAGTGGATGTCTGAAAATTTCTAAGAAAGCTTTGGTGGTGATGAGAGGTAGAAGACTGAGCAACAATCTTTATAGAATTGAAGGCTCAATGGTAAATGATAGTGCAGAGGTGCTAGCAATGGCATAGGAGGAGCAGATTTTATATCGGCTATAGCACTATCGGATGAATCATATGAGTGATCGTGGGCTCACAGAACTAAGCAGAAGAGGTATGATCCCAGCATTGAAGAAGGAGGGCACAGATCTTTATGAGCCGTGTATCTTTGGCAAATAGCATAGGATGAAATTTGCTAGAAGTACCAAGCGCAGTGAGGAAGTGCTGGATTTAGCACACTCGGATGTGTCAAGACCAGCTCCTGTATCAGTTAGAGTTGGGGCAAAATACTTTGTTACGTTCATTGATGATTTCTCAAGAAAGGTATGGATTTATCTGATCTGAGAAAAATCGGAGGTATTTGCCTGGTTCAGAGCTTGGAGAGCTAAAGTAGAGAAGGAGTCAGAGAGACAGGTAAAGTGTCTGAGGTCGAACAATGGAGGAGAGTATACTAGCCTGAAGATCAGGAGGTACTGTGAGGAAAACAGCATCAAACATCATTACACGATGAGGATTACTCCCCAACAGAATGGTATCATGGAGAGGATGAACCAAACACTGATCAAGAAGACACAGAGTTTGAGGCTGCAAACATCACTCCTAAAGTCCTTTTGGGGTGATGCTCTAACCTTTTCTTGTTTTCTTGTGAATAGGTCCACTCATTATAAGCTGAATGGAGGCATTTGAGAAGAGGTCTGGAGTGGAAAGAAGGTGGAGCTTGGCCATTTGAAAGTTTTTGGTTGCACAGTCTATGCACATATGGAGGCAACTGAGAGGAGTAAATTAGATCGAAAATCTCAAAAGATGACATTCATAGGGTATCCACAAGGAGTCAAGGGTTACCTACTGTGGGACTCTCAGGCACAAAAGTTAGTGACTAGTAAGGATGTTATCTTTGATGAGAAGAGCATCTTGAGGAGGTCTGGGATAGATGAAACTGGAGAAACAGAGGTGAACAGTGGTGGCCAGTCAGAGAATGATGGCATGTAGGTTACATCCACTTACAGGAGTGTTCCTATTGATGTGGAGCTGGGCATAAAAGTATTGTCTTAAATTGAAAATCAGCATGGAGGGCCAGCAATTCAGACAGATGTGTAGGAGCAGCCACAGACATCAGAAAGAGATGTGCTAGTGGGATGGCTTTGTACAAGCTCCAGCATACTATTATGAGATCGATCAGATATGGCATTAATGAGGTTATCTCCTATGCACTCATCACTGCTAATGGAGATCCAGAGAATTATGCAGAGGCCTTGGAGAGTGAGGATCATGATTCATGGATGCAGGCCATGATAGAGGAGATGGAATCACTTGAGAAGAATCAGACATGGCAGCTGATGGTTCTTCCAGAGGGTGCTCGACCTATCGGCTCAAAGTGGATGTTCACAAAGAAAGAAGCACCTTCAGAACAAGATGGAATCAGATTCAAAGTAAGGCTGGTAGCAAAGAGATACTCACAAAGAGAAGGGATTGACTACACAAAAATTTTCTCTCCTGTGGTGCGTCATACATCTATTCGAATTTTGCTGTCACTAGTGGCACAGCATAACATGGAATTGGAATAGATAGATGTGAAGACGGCCTTCCTTCATGGGACTTTAGAGGAAAGAATTTACATGAAGCAGCCAGATGGTTTCATGGAGATGGGACAGGAAGAAAAGGTGTGTTTACTCAGGAAGTCTTTGTATGGCTTGAAACAATCCCCTCATCAGTGGTATCGAAGGTTTGATAGCTTTATCTTGAGCCTGGGTTTCAGTAGATATAAACATGATTGTTGTGTCTACATCAAGGATGTAGATGAGGAGGATGCCCTATACCTGTTATTGTATGTAGATGACATGCTCATAGCCAGTAGAAGCATGGATGCTGTGAAAAGATTGAAAAAGGTTTTATCATCTGAATTTGAGATGAATGATTTGGATCCAGTTAAGAAAATTCTTGGAATGGAGATTTGCAGAGATAGGTGCAAAGGAGTGCTCCATTTGTCATAAGAAAAGTATGTCCAGAAGGTTCTAGAGAGGTTTGGGATGGAGAAGGCCAAACCTGTAGAGATGCCATTACCGAGCCATATGTCTCTCTCCAAGTTATAGTGCCCCCAGTCAGAAGAGGAGAGAGAGCACATGGAACGAGTTCCTTATGCAAATACTATAGACTATATGATGTATACTATGGTGTGCTATAGACTAGATATAGCACATGTTGTGAGCATGGTTAGTAGATACATGGCTAACCCTAGGAAGGAATACTAGAAATCATTGAAATGGATATTGAGATATCTGCATGGAATAAGGGATTATGGTTTGATATTTGGTGGGCAGTCGAAAGGATTTGGAGAACAATCTGTGGAGATGTGTGAAGATTCAGATCCTCTAGAAGGGTTTGTTGATGTAAATTATGCTGGTGATCTTGATACAAGGAGGTCTATTACTGGATACCTCTTCTGCGTATATGGTGGATCAGTGTCTTGGAGATCAATCATTCAACCAATCACAACCTTGTCTACCATAGAGGCCGAGTACATTGGGATAATGAAGACTGTAAAGGAAGTCCTTTGGCTTAGGAGGCTGGTTGATGAGTTGGGGGTGGAGCAAAGTAAGGTTACACTATTCAGTGATAGTCAGAATGCTCTGTTGTTGGCATAGAACCCCGTCTATCATGCGTGCACAAAGCATATAGACGTGAGGTACCATAGGATCAAAGAGCTGATGGAGGAAGATGAAGTGGAACTGATGAAGGTCCATACCAAGGAGAATCAGTCTGATGCACTCATGAAGGTACTCCCTAGAGGCAGCTTTCAGAGATGTGTGGCACAGATGGGTCTGTTGAGAAGAGATGAGTTCACAAGGACTTGAAAGCACCAAGGTGGAGAATGTGAGCTCAGAAGTGGCACTTCCACATCTTAGAAACATGAGAAGATAGGTCATGGAAAAATGGGAGCGAGCCAGAAGAAGAATCAGTCTCAATAGTAAAGTTCAGAAACTGGGCCAGCTCACTCTGAGATTAAGCTGGCTTAGTTGGAAATTAGGTTGGCCCAGTCCAGGATTGGGTCGGCTAGATCTCGAAAAAAAATCTAGATAGGGAGCAGCATTTTTGGGCTATTGGCACGGTACACAACTAGGTCGGCTCAGTCTGAGACTAAGCCGATCCAATCGTAGGTTAGTTGGCTCAGTCTGAAACTGGATCGGCTCAGTTTTCATGGGTTATTATTTTGTATACGTGGCTTGTTTGGGTTTGGAGAGTTTTTCTATAAGCTTGGGCTTGACCCTTTGTAAAGTATATATACTGGAAACATGTCAAGGTTGTAAGTGTGCTAAAATATGCTGAAAAAAGCTCTTTTCTTCCGAAAATCTCTTCTTCTCTTCTTCTCTATTCCTTGATTTATTTGATCATGCTTCTGCAGAAATCTCTAAAAAGGACTTCCTTGATTGCTTGGCTAATCACTAGCGGCCACGCCGATCCATGTGGGAAGAATGCATATTTCCAACAAATCTAATCCAAGTAAGAGCCACTGGAAGATTGTATAGACAATTCTTAAGTATTTAAAAAATACTAAGATTCAGTGACTCAAATATGGAAGTACTAACTTAAAACATATAGATGTTTTAATTTCAGTCAAAACAAGATGACAACTAAAGAATGTCAGCTCATACCCTAATTATAGGAGCAATCTGCTGGAAAGATGACAAGCAGGATACTTTAGCCTATTCAGTTAGTGATATAGAGACATCCTGGCATATGATGCTGCTATGTAAGTTGTATAGTTGCTGAGGTTTATTAGCAGGTTGGAAGTGGCACCCTCCACCGATGGTCCAGTTCTATCATAGCACTGGAGCCATAGCTCAGACTAAAGGACCAAAGAACCAACATATTCTGCATTGCTATCATCTTTAATTTTTGATCGAGGTGACGTCGATCTTTAAAAGATCGATGGAAAAGGAGAACTTGACCGATCCATTTGTTAAGGCCTTGGAACTAAGGAGTTCTACGAACTCAAGTAAAAGATAGGATATTTGATATCGTTCTGATTGACTTTAGTCCAAGTGAGAGTTGTTGGAAAATGTGTCCTAAAGCCAATCATCTAAGTAGTAGATGATTAAAATTAATATATAAATTATCTAATAATAATAGTTATTTGGCTGATTCATCATAAAAGTTCGATCTTTCTTAAATGAACTCCTAAATTATGATGAAGTCCTTAGAACCACAATCAATAAAGGAGGATTTATTGGATGGTTCTTAAATTGTTAACAATCAAAAAAAAAGTTATTAACAAGGATGATAACTTATCGAGTGTAGCTCACTATATGCCATATGCATGGGTTATCCTCATAACCAAGTGGTGTGAAGATACTGGTATGGCATTCAGGTGAGATATAGAAATACATATGCATTGAACGAGTTTAATGTAGCACTCTACTATCAAGAGTAGCTAGCTAAGGCCAATGGATATAAGTGCCCTCCGACCTGAGATCACTATGGTGACTTGCAAGCAACTCATTGTACTTTGGTGCCGGACTTTCTGTATTTCTAGTATAGGTTCAAAAAATTTTTGGATATAGTCAAGTACTTGTAAAGTCACTGTGTGTGTCAAGATGGGATTGACAACTCCTGATTAACTTTAGGAAGAGAATGATTTGTTGTGTTTCAATTTAGCAAAACCTGGGCCTGGGTAATCCTTGTGAGGTGTCAGGGGATTTGCAAAATTTTGAGACATAATAGAGATGACTTGTATGAGTATTTGACAGTGTACTCGAAGTTGTCTTGAGCTTTATTGATCATAGGAATGAATTATACGATAACCATGGGCCAGGATTCTAAGAATGTTGCTTTGCATACATTCGACCTATCCGGACGTCAGAAACCATTGCTAGATGGTAACTTTGATTGGTACAAAAATTGATTTTGATGCTACCAGCTTAGGTTCGAACCTATGGGGTCACACATATTAGATCTTATAAATTGATCAGATGGTTAATCGATGATTGAGAATTATTTCAAGGTCAAACATTCGATGCGATTGATGTTTGACCTAATACAAGTGTTGCAGGAGGTTTGATTAGTAATTGGATTGCTAATTAGCTCAATTTGATTGAGCAATCAAGCTGAGATCAAGTATAATTGAATTAGATTCAATTAGAATTGGTTTGAACTTAATTGGGTTAAGTCAAATTGATTTATTGGATAAGCCAATCGCAAGGAAGAACAAGTCCTTCTTAGACCAAGATTTGAGTGAACCTAATTCCTAATTGAGTTGGGATTTAAATTAGAATTAAATATAATTTAATTTAATTTAATTGGGCTCCTAATAAGACTAGGATCACTTTTAATTGGTTGTATATAATCTAGTTTAAATATGATTTAAACTAGGCTTTAACCTAGTCAAATAGGAGTCCTAGTTGGATTGGGACTCTCTCCCTTCCTTGCACCAACAATAGCCCACGCCCCACTTTATCTCTAGTTATTTACGTGATGCATCCCATGCCCCAAGAATGATTCCCACAACCCTTATTCTAATGATATGGAGTTTGTTTTGATTTGATCAAAAATAAGAAACTTCTTTGACTTGGTTTCCTTTTGAAAAGAGTCCTAATCTCCTAAACTACCTCTCCCTTCTTTGCGCCACAAATCCCACGCCTATTTTTTTTTGTCCACCCCTTTCTTCCTTTCTTTTGTTCATGGGATATGGTCTTCACATAGAAATTTTAGGAGGGGGGGCATCCAAGAGTTGGACACCCCCTAGGATTCCAAGGTTTCCTTCTTTGACTAGGTCTTACTACATCTTGTGTGCCGCCCCCTTCTAAGTATTGTGTGGTGTCAATGAAGGAAAAATCCTGATTTTTCGGGGTTAGGTTCATTCAGATCTGATTGTATCGAGAGGCATATTTCAAAAATTTTTTCTTAGATCCTAATCAGATCTGACATTTTTCAGATCTGATTTTATGATTTGATAAATAAGAAAATTAAATTAAATTAAATCTAAATTAATTTTACCTTGATTTTGGGTAATCTGATTATCCATTGATGATCCTATTGGAGTCTTGAGGTTCTGGATCTAGCCACGCAAGTTCCTGGCCTCTACTAGTATCCACTCAGACTGGATCTGGAGATCTTCTTCTTTTCTTTCTTTTCTCCAAAAATTAGATCTGAATTTGATTTGGAGGATCTTCAAAACTTCTTTCAAAGATCAGCAGTCGTCTCTACAATAGTGTTGTCTTCTTCCTTTCTCGTCAGCCTTTTCTTGCTTGAATCACACTAATCTAAAGCCCAACTATCCTTGGGCATGGAGAGGAGAGAGATGGCCTAAAAGTGGCAAAGAGAAGGGAGAGGGATAGCCTTAGGGGCATGGCTAAGAAAAAATTCTATATAAGTTGGGCGCAGATAGGTCTTTATATAGACCCTACCGCACCATGCAGTGCCACATAACCCCGGCCAATCACATTGCTTCGTTCAATCAGATCTAAATCTAATTGGTGGGATGACATCACCTGATCTAATTAGATAAGAGACCCACAGATTCATCCTATAGTGGTGCCTAAGACTGGTCAAAGTCTATAGATGAGGGTCACCTAGTTTGAATCCAAGAAGCAACTTGGAGTCCCATTTGTATGGGACTCCAGGCGTCCCTATCCATGGGCGCAAGCCATCCTAGGCGTGCACCCCCTTCTTTCTAATTTCCAATAAGGGGACAAACCCCTATCTACTCTCCAATAAGTGCATGACACATGGGCAGATGTCCAAGGGTTAAAGGTCAACGTTTGACCAAGTCAAAGGACAAGAATTAGTAGATGATGAAAAATGGCAGGTGTTGTCTCAAATTTATCTCATAAATTAAGAAAACCATTTTCTAACTTGGACAAGTTCCAATCAGACCAGGTAAAGGTACCTGAGTGAGCACAAATTCATTTGGCTCAGTCGAGATAACTATTAATGATAGAAAAAGGAGAATGTTAGGCTTAATCGTGTGCTTGCATGATTTCCTTGAACCTAATTGAATCTAATTCAAATCAATTGAATTGGGTTAGTCCAATTAATGATATCCAGATCTAAACCTTTATTTTTATGATCCAGTTAGGTCCAGTTCTATATGGTAATGGGATATATCATGATCTCCATCATCAACATCATCAAAACTCCTTTCAATAGATCAGAATTCTTCTAATTCAGACAACTAGAATGATCGATCATCAAAATGATTCTAATTACTCCCAAAATCTATCAGTGACACCTAACAGTATATGGTGGCAATCCATCAAAACTAAAAATGAACCTCTTGATGCAGCTACTTGTGTGATTAAGTTCTTCTTCAGATTAGGGTTAGGTGGACTCGTCAAATCCTAATTTCTATCATATGATTTAATTATTCGATTCAAGTCCAATGTGAAGACCTTAATAGAAACTCTTTCTATTATTTTACTCTCTGCCATGGCCATGGGCTTATGGACTTGATTCTCATGATCATCATAGGGCTGCTCTTGATCCATCGAGGAAGATAGATTCCATCTTGGTGCAATCCAATTCCTACAATGAATATGCTATAGCCAACATACACCTCAGAATTCCAAATGGCTAGAAGATCGAGTCATGGTGTAGTCATACTATAACACCCTCAAGGTGAACTATCGATGCACCTCAGGTCGAAGAACCAGACACACCACTGCAGCTTCGAGTCAGTCATCGACGAGAAGGTAGACTTTCTTATGACTACTCGAGATGGTCACGCTCAGTGCCCTCGTTCTCTAATGAGTACCTATACTCTCATTTTGATTTCTCTACACCATAGACTCAAGACTCATCTACTATAAAGAAGCGATTGTACACTAACCTTCTAGATCAATCACCATCCTCATGATGGTCCTACGATCAGGAGCATTTTATGAGTTAATAATAAAAATTCTTATCTTAAATTTTCAACTCTTGAAAATAAGAATTATCATTACCATTAACTCAAGGGATGTATCATAGATACTAAATACACATATGTGATAGAAAATAACCCATGTTATTATTTATAGTCAAAATTATAATTTTGCCCCTAGAAGTGTATTACAAGTGTCAGCCAATTCTGGCTTCTAGGGCACACATACCTAATAGTCAAAACTCTTGTAAATCTCATGATATTTTCAAAAGAAAAGAAGAGCATGTGTGGGGGTTTTTGTGGCACCAAGATCTTAGGAGAAGAGGCCTCCAGTAGGACATCAATTGTTGATGTCTTGAAGGAAAAAAGGTAAGAGAAAAGTTATTTTCTCTTAGAGATTTTTCTAACCTTCTTCTTTTTTTTTGTGTGTGATTTTATGTGATAGAAATTCGAGAAATAGAGATGAAGGGTGTGAGGAAAGATGGGGCCAAGTTCCTTGGAGAAAGGATCTTCATCTGGACATCAAACGTTGATGTCTTGAAGGCACAAAGGTAAGAGAAGATTATCTTCTCTTGTTTTTTTCATTTAATCTTTCCTTCTTATTTTTTTTATATGTTTTCATGTGATAAAAATCTAAGAGAGAGAGAGGAAGAGGGCATGGGGATCTATGCTCCAAGGTGTTGGGGCATAGTGATCATCTTTGAACATGATCTGATCATGTCTTGATGCAAGAAGAAGAAGAGAAGAAGGTCTTCTCTTAGGGTTTCTTTAAGAACCCTTCTTCTTCATTTTTTATGAAATTTTTGTATGAATAAAATAAAAAATCTTAGATTTGAAAACTTAAAAAAAATCCTAGAGGAGAAGGTCTTCTCTTATCCTAGCATGGAGATATTTTCAGGACATCAATCATTGATGTCCTGAAGGAGAAGATTTGTCTTCTCTTAGGATTTTTTTTTATTATTATTATTATTTGATTTATGGGAGATCCAAAGGATTGGATTCCTCCCTTATTGCTCCTCATGTTCTTCATATCTTGGAGTATCCAAGAGATCCGAAGAACATGTATTTGATTGACGATCAGGAGGGATCCGCGAGAAGCTAGCACTTCGAGCTGATCTTCGTTCGACGAACCTTCGATCTATGTTCCAGATTCGTGTGGACCACCTGTAGAGGCTGGATGCTTGTGCGGCTCTAAAGACAATAACGGATTCAATCATGGAGTTCTCGACCCATGCAAAAGTAAGAGATCTGATCTCTTGGTGATCTAGATGTGATGTAGGATTAGATCTAGAATTATTCTAGATTTAGGTATTGATATGATCAATATGATTTATGATTAATTTAATTTTAGATTTATATTTGCATCATAACATGTTATAGATACTTGATGTAGGATTTTATGATTTGATTACATGCATGTTGTAGATTAAATAGTTTAATCTATGTCTTCCGCTGCTCTATATTTCGAAATAATTTTGAAATCTATGCATGAAATCCTACATGTTTCTCAACAGTATGCAAGCTACAAATGTCCATATATGGACTTAAGCTAGCATCTCGGAGCTGGAATGCTTGTTTCAATGATGTTATTAAATCATTTAGATTCATCAAGAATGAGGAGGAGCCTTATATTTTCAAAAAGGTCAGTGGAAGTGTTGTTGTTTTCCTCGTACTGTACGTGGATGATATCCTCCTAATTGGGAATGATATTCCTATGTTGACTACAGCCAAAATATGGTTGTCTAAGGAGTTCTCTATGAAAGATTTGGAGAGGCATTCTTTACTCTAAAAATTAAGGTCTATAGGGATAGATCGAATAGGATGCTGGGTCTCTCACAGAAAATGTACATAGAGGAGGTGCTAAAGAGGTTAAGCATGTGTTGGTGTAGAATCTGGTTGGTGCCAGATTAGACTGGAGTTGGGGAAGAAGAGGTCACCATCGATGACCTACAAAATAAAGTTCCATCTAGAGTCAGGGGTGGTGGCTCCTTCAGGATCCTTTAACGATCAAGTCAGCTCTTCTGACCAACAGAAATGGAGTGCTCAAAAAATTGAGTAGAGTAATAAGGAGAATGAGAGCTTAGAGAAAATATATCTGGAGAATCCCTTTTATAGATGGAGCTTGTAACAAACTGATAGTGATAGCCCAAGCTGCCTGATAGCCCTAGAAGGTAGTATCCGTTGTCGCGACATGCCAGCCTATTGGAGAGCAATGCCTGGAGCTCAGCTGGAGCATCTATCAGCGATGAAGAGCTTCATACCACAATAGTTCTAAAGAAGTTCAGACTTCTTCTAGGTTATCCACACAATGATTAGTTTGCCTTCAGCTAGGAGCTAAATCCGCATAGAGGACAAGGTCATTTTGGGCGATAGTAAGAAATTTAGTTGGAGGGAGCCTGCTTGGGTGATTGCGAGGAGCTTACTTGGGCGACTGAAAGGAGTTTGACTGGATGGAGCCCCTTAGGCGATTGGAAGGAGCTTGTCTATTAATCAGAAGGAATTCATTTATAATAATCTTAGCTGGAGGAAATCATCCAGTGGAAATGCGACTGAACGAGATCATTCGGAAGAGGTGCAACTGGAGAAGATCATCCAAAAGAGGTGCGACTAGGGGAGATCGTCCAGATGGGGTGCGACTGGGGAAGATCGGTAGGCTGGAGACTAGAGGGAATTTGGCTTCTAGGTGGCTATCTAGAAATTGAGAGGAGTTCAGCTGACAAGAGAACTCGATCGACAGTCGCAGGGGGTGGACAATTAGGATACTCTTGCAACTCATCCATTCCTTTGAAGCTTGACGGTTCTTGGGATCGTCTGAGGGCAAATAATGGGGATAGGGCCCTTTTGACTGCATATTCAAAATTCTCAATATGAGAATTTAGAGATCCTCTACTCTTCATAAGTTGTCGAAGTATGTCCAGAGAGAGGCTCTATCGTCAAGCCAAGTTGTGTCAGGTTTGAACACTTGATTGCTTAGAAGACTGCCATCACCCTTCAAGCTCATCCAGATGAAATTCATAAGATCTTGTAGATTCTGAAGTTATCTGAGAAAGTTGACGACTAGAACATGAAAGGTCGGCCAACAAGTTCAACTTGGAGGTATACGATCTTGGCGCTAAGCAGGAATTCCTCATCGGCGAAAGTTAGCCATGGTTATCGCCGTCGGGCAAGGTCACCCCAAGACTTAGCATCTAGTCGGACTTCGATAGGCTAGGGTTTGCCCCTAACACAAGTCTCCCTACTCCCAAGTTCAAAATTCAAAGGAAGGGAGTAAAAATACGTGAATGCCGGAATGCCGAAATCCTTTTCCTCTTTTTGTGCCTACCAAAAAGGAGGTTTTGGCATTTACCGTGCTGGCGCTGAAACTTCTTAAATACAAGATGACCTGAAAAGGCAAATTTTGAAACCTCCATCGGAATGCTGCCTAGGGTATGACATAATAAAAGTTTCATTTGTTGCCACTTCTCTACCACAATGGGCAAGATATGTGTCAACCTGAGATTGGTCCGCGAAGACCAACAATCTGCCTCGGACTCTTGCGGTTATTTAAGCTCATCTTTTCCCTCTTAGGTTCTAGTTCATCCTGGTTTCTTCTCTTTTCCCTCTGATCTTCATCTCCTTCCTACTTTAGAGTACCAACATCTTCTACCATCTCCTTTGATTCTCAAGGGTCCCCTCGTTCGATTTTCATCGAACTAGCCATCTCTCCATTCTCCCGCATTGACTTAGGTCAGTCCCTGAACCTCCTTTTTGATTATTCCTATCTTTTAGCATCTTTATCCCTCTGGTTTCTTTGCAAGAGTCTCAAATCTTATTTTCCTTAATTTTCTGGAGAAATTTCTCCACTTTAGTTTGATCCACATGTCCTCTAAAGGATCTTGATTGACTTATTCTAGGAGCTCAGCTCACTTGGCATTGATGGATCTTTTCCATAAGAATCTCGAACTCATAGAAGTATCTTGATTGCCCTTCATCCCTGATACCATCCCCTGTAAACTTTGGCATGAAGACCTTTTGTTGATTAGGATCCAGTTCAAAATCTCTTCTGAGTACGAGCTTGAACTACCCAGACCTAGCGACCAAGCCTGTTCCCCTCCTCCTAGCTGGACTTGTTTGTATATTAAAACCCTCTGTGTAGGACTTCAACTACCGATACCTTCTTTTGTAGTACATCTGTTTAAGTTCTTAAACATTTTCTTTGCCACTATGGCCCTGAATTTATTTAGATTCATCATAGGATTTCTCTTTTTGTATGTTATGGCCGACGTTCGACCTTCCATCTTCTTATTTCACAACTTCTTCACCTTCAAACATCATTCGACCGCCAAAAATTGGTGGTATGTCACTCCCCAATTTGGCAAGAAGAGATTACTCAAGGGTGCTCCCTCTTTCATTCATAACTAGAAGAAGAGGTTCTTCTTCATCTCGTGTCCTTCTTTAGAGCTAGAACTTTTTTTATAGAAAGACATAAGGGATTCAATCTATCGAACCACCAAACTTGAAAAAGAGGATCAGAACTCGGCTAATAAACTAAAGTATTATCAAGCTCCTCCAATTTTCAGGCTACTAGATGATCAGACCTTATTCAACTTCAGTCTCAGTCCTCTTAATCTGACAGGTAGTCCTCTATAACCTGCCAATTGTATATGGCCCCCTTTCCTTTTCTAACTTTAACTCTTTTTTTTTTTTAATCATAGGTTGACTCCTGAGGAGAGAAACCATCTGTTCAGAGGGGAGGCACGTCCTGAGGAAAAGGCCAGCATCTATCAGGAGCCATGAAGAGGGCTCCAGCAGCGAAGAGCCAACCCATCTGTCGCGATCTAGGTTGAAGGGATCCTGATTTTTCGGTCCAGGTTCGTTCAGATCTGATCAGATCAAGAGATAATTCAAAATTTTTATCTTTTGATCTGTATTAGATCTAGATATTTTAGATCTAATTCTTATTATTTTAATAATAAAAATAAAATAAGATAAATTAAATCAAATTTAATTTACCTATTTGGATAATCCATTACCATTTGTCTGTATGTCCTATCAGCAGAGGTTCTGGATCTAGCCACGCAAGCGCCTGGACCTCTTACCATATCCACTCGAGCTGGATCTTGGAGATCCTCTTCTTCTCTATCACGTCTCAAAAATCAGATCTGGATCTGATCTGGAGGATCTTCAAAACTCCTTTTGAAGATCAGCAGTCGTCCTTTGCAGCAGTGCAGTCTTCTTGCTTTTGATCGCTTTCTTTGATCTGGATCGCACCAACCAAGCTCCAAAACTATTTTGGATGTGGAGAGGAGAGGGAGAAGAGCTTTGCATGGAGGAGGAGAGGAGAAAAGGCCTTTGGGATATGGAAACTCTATTTAATCAATCTTTGAGTTGGTGCACAGGGTCTTATTTATAGACCTGTGATCCAACTCCTCTTCTCCAACCAATCACAACCTTTGTGAAATCAGATCTAAATCTGATTTGATGAGTAGAGTCCCTTGGATTCCTCCTTAGAGGGTGCCTAAGACAGTCAAAGTTGGTTCTTAGAAGACTTTATTGAATCCAAAAAGGAGATGGAGTCCTTGTCCAACAAGGACTCCTAGGGTCTCAGCTTGGGTACAAGCCTAGGGTGGCGTGCGCCTTCTTGCTAGGTTTTGGCAGGGGACAGGCCCCACCGACTCTCCAATAGGTGCATGACATGTGGTCAAAAGTCAAAGTGTCAATGGTCAACGTTTGACCATCAAAGTAGACTTTTGACCAAAGTCAAAGAGACAAGAAATGGCAGGTGACCAAAAATGGCAGTAATGTCTTACAAATAAGACAACCTTTTCTGACTTGGACAACCTCCAGTCAGACCATATGAAGGCCTCTAATTGAGTACAAACTCCTTTGGCTCAGACAGGACAACTTATTTATGATAGTAAAAGAAGAACGTTAGGTTCAATCGAGTGCTAGCACGATTTCCTTGAACCTAATTGAATCTCATTCAGATCAATTGAACTAGATCAGTTCAATTGATGATCACCAGATTCAAACCCTTGTTGTGTGATCCAGTTAGGTTCAGTTCTTATTGTAATGGGATATGTCATGATCTCTATCATCGACATCATCAAACTTCTTTCGATGGATCAGAACTCTTCTGATTCGAAAGCTAGAATGATCGATCATCTAAATCATTCTAATTGCTCCCAAATCACCAGTGACCTAGCAGTATATGTGGCAACCCATCAGAGCTGAATCTGAACCTCTTGGTGCAGCTACCTGTGTGATTCAGTTCTTCTATCTTGAGCCCCGATTAGATTAGGGTTAAGGTGAACTCGTCAAACCCTAGTCTCTGTCATATGATGTAATCATTCGATTCGAGTCCAATGTGAAAATCTAAATAGAAACTCTTTCTATTATTTCAATCTACCATGGCCATGGATTTCTGGACTTGATTCTCATGATCATCATAGGGCTGCTCCTCTACCACCGAGGTAGATAGATTCCATCTTGATGCCATCCAGTTCCTACAATGAACATGCTATAGCC
The DNA here is from genome assembly GCA_006176705.1 of Cocos nucifera. Taxonomy (NCBI): domain Eukaryota; kingdom Viridiplantae; phylum Streptophyta; class Magnoliopsida; order Arecales; family Arecaceae; genus Cocos; species Cocos nucifera. Next base: position 89,136 of record QRFJ01001767.1, read on the forward strand.
AACATACACCTCAGGATTCCATATGGCTAGGAGACCGAGTAATGGTGTAGTCAAACTATAACACCCTCAAGGTGAACTGTCGATGCACCTCAGGTCAAAGAACCAGACACACTACTGCAGCATCGAGTCAGTCATTGACGAGAAGGTAGACTCCCTAATGACTACTCGAGGTGGTCACGCTCAGTGCCCTCATTCTCTAACGAGTACCTATACTCTCACTCCGGTGTCTCCACACCGTAGACTCAAGACTCATCTACTAAAGAGAAGCGATTGTACACCAACCTTTCGGATCAATCACCATCCTCGTGATGATCCTATGGTCGGGAGCAATTTATGAGTTAATAATGATTATTCATGTCTTAAATTTTCAACTCTTGAAAATATGAATTATCATTACCATTAACTCAAAGGATGTATCACAGACACTAAATACACATATGTGATAGAAAATAACCCATTTTATTCATATTAGTCAAAATTATAATTTTGCCTCTAGAAATGTATTACAAGTGTCAGCCAATTCTGGCTTCTAGGGCACATATATCTAACAATCTCCCACTTGTCCTAAAGTCAATTGGCTATAAGTCTAAGTCCCATCTTCTTAAGGTGGGCTTCGAACTTCTGTTGGCCTAACGACTTTGTAAGTGGGTTTGCCACATTATCTGTGGAGTCGACTCTCTTGACCTCGACGTAACCCTTCTCGAGGTAATCGTGGATGAGGTGAGCAGCTGACAACACCACCATTACACACAAACAGACTCCTAGATGTCGACTTTCGATCATCTATATCGGACATGAAATCCGAGTCTGTGTATCCCTGGACTTGGAGTTCTCCGTTACCAAAGATCAGTATCATATTCTTAGTTCTTCTCAAGTATTTAAGGATACATTTCACAGAAGCCTAGTATTCTTCACCTAAATTTGACTGATATCTGCTTGTGACACTCACAGCATGAGCTATATCAGGTCGTGTACATAGCATGGCATACATGAGGCTCTCTATTACAGAAGCATAAGGGATCTTGCTCATGCGTTCTATTTCCTCAGGTGTGCTAGGGCACATCTTCTTGGAAAGATGAATACCATGTCTGAAGGGTATTAATCTTCTCTTAGAGTTTTTCATACTAAACCTCTTTAGTACTTTCTCTATGTACAACTTCTATGAAAGTCCTAGCATCCTATTCGGTCTATCCCTATAGACCTTAATTCCTAGAATAAAGGATGCTTCACCTAGGTCTTTCATGGAGAATTTCTTGGACAACCACATTTTGACTGTCGTCAATATGGGAATATCATTCCCAATAAGGAGGATGTCATCCACGTACAATACGAGGAAGACAACAGCGCTCCCACTGACCTTTTTGAAAACACACGGTTCCTCTTCATTTTTGATGAAATCAAACTTTTTGATCACATCATTGAAATGTGTTCCAGCTCCGAGATGCTTGCTTAAGTCCATATATGGACCTTTGCAGCTTGCAAACCTTGTGATCAGTATCACTGGATGTGAAACCTAGCGGCTATTCCATATAGATATCTTCCTCAAGATATCCATTTAAGAACTCCATTTTCATGTCCATTTGCCATATTTCATAATCGAAATAGGCTGCAATGGTAAGCAATGTACGAATGAATTTTAGCATAGCCATTGGGGAAACGGTATCCTGATAGTCAATGCCTTCGCGTTGACTATAACCTTTTGCCACTAGTCTAGCCTTGAATGTCTCCACATTCCCATCTGCACCAATCTTTCTCTTGAAGATCCCATTTACACCCAATAGGTACTATACCTTCTGGTGGATCTACCAAGGTCCAGACTTGGTTTGAGTGCATCGAGTCAATTTCTGACTGCATTGCCTCTAGCCATTTCTCAGAGTCGATATCTGATATCGCCTTGTTGTAGGTTTTGGGATCATCACCATGAGCACCATTACCTACGAGGAACATTTTCTCTACTTCCTCTGAAATAATACCTAAGTATCTCTCAGGGGGATGAGAAACTCTTTCCGATCTACGAGGTGGAGGAGGTAGTGTTCTTATTGGCTCAACCTGATTTGGTTCCAATTGGTCCTTAGCTCGTTCCACTTGTGAGACTTTCTCATCAAGCTTGATCTATTTTTCAATGCCGCTATCTTGAATAAACTATTTTTCAAGAAAAATGGCATGTCGACTCACAATCACATTGTGGTCTTTTGGAATGTAGAAATAGTATCCTAATGACTCTTTAAGATATCCTATGAATCAAGCTCTAAAGGACCTAAACTCTAACTTGTCCGCTTGTTGTCTTTTGACATGAGCTGGACAATCCCAAAATTCTGAGATGACTCAGACTTGGTTTCTTACCGTGCCATATCTCATACGGTGTGGTAGGAACGATTTTAGAGGGAACCCTATTCAGTAGATAAATTGAAGTTAACAATGAGTGTCCCCAAAGAAAATCAGAGAGGTCTGTGAAGCTCATCATGGATCGAACCATATCCAATAGAGTTCGATTTCCCCATTCTGAAATCCCGTTGAGTTAAGGTGTTTCTGGTGGAGTCCATTGAGAGACTATGCCATTTTCCTTTAGATAGTCTAGGAATTTTCCAACTAAGGTATTCACCTCCTCGATCTGATCGAAGAATCTTAATGGATTTTTCAGTTTGTTTTTCTACTTCATGTCTGAATTCTTTGAACTTTTCAAAAGCTTCGGACTTGTGTCTCATAAGATACACATACCCATACCTAGACAGATCATCGATAAAGGTAATGAAGTAGACAAAATTGCCTCAAGCCGGCACATCAAATAGACCGCACACATCAGTATGTACTAGGGCAAGGAGATTTGTGGCCCTCTCCCCATGTCCAACAAAAGGGAGTTTAGTCATTTTGCCTTGAAGACAAGATTCACAAGTTGGATATGACTCGGAAGTCAACGGATTCAATAGCCCATTTTTCTCCAATTTGTTGATCCTATCTTCTGCTATATTACCTAATCTCAAGTGCCATAGATATCTGTCGTTTGGACTATCCCTAGGTCGTTTAGCATTCACATTTTGCTCGATAGTTAGAATAGGTACATCAATATGTAGCTGATAAAGACCATTAATAAGAAAACCATTTGCAATTTTATTTCTTTCATAAAGAATGTTACAATGGTCCTTAAAGAAGGTAATCACATAGCCTTCTTATGCTAAGCATGAAACAGAAATCAAATTCCTGCTAGCTGTAGGCACATAATAACAGTCTTTCAAAACTAAGTCTAAATCAGATGGTAATCGAAGAGGGTATATTTCCACGGCTACTGCAGCAACTCTTGCTCTGTTACCGATGCGTAGGATCATGTCTCCATCCCTCAACCTCCTGCTATCCTCAAGATCCTGCATGAAAGTGCACAAATGAGCACTAGAACCAGAGTCAAGCACCCAACTGGATGCAGAAGAAATCATAAGGTTAGACCTAATAATGAGCATACCTTCAGAAGGACCTTCCTTCTTGTTCTTCAGGGTGGCTAGGTAAGTAGGGCAATTCCGCTTCCAATGGCCATCGCTATTGCAATGGAAACACTTTCCTTTGACAGCGGCTTTCATCTTCGGCTCTGCCTTCTTCTTCTTTATTCCTTCCACCTTCTGCTTTTTCGCAGACTTCTTTTTCTTTCCATAAGACTTTCTTTTGGAAGAAGTCCATTCCATAGCAAGAACTGAGCCTTTAGAACCTTTCATAGAAAGCTCAGCGGTAACCAGCATATTCATTAATTCGGCCAAGGAATTCTAAAGTTTATGCAAATGGTAATTCATGATGAATTACCCATATGCATCAGTCAAGGATTGCATAATAATATCATTCTGTAGGTCCAAGTCTAACTTTACACCGAGCTTCTCAAGCTCTTTCATGTCCTTGATCATTGTCAGACAGTGATCTTGGACTGACTGCCCATCACGCATCTTAGCCTTAAAAAGTTATTTCGTGACTTGATACTTGGCTGTGCAACTCTGTTCACCAAACATCTTCTGCAGGTGAGCCAACATTTGGCGAGCAGTCCCGATATCCTCATGTTGGCGCTGGAGCTCATCAGACATCGAGCCCAACATATAATATCTAGCCTTATTATCTTCGTCTATCCATTTCTCCAGAGACGCTCTCTATTCAATGGATGGATGGGCTGGTAAGGTGGGAGGGTCTTGGTCCAGTACATGGGTTAACTTCTCAGAACCCAAAACTATTTTGTAGTTCCTGAGCCAATCTTTATAATTGGATCCAGTCAGTCTATGTGTATCCAGGATATATGCCAATGGGTTGGACGCAGACATTTTCTGTAGAGAGTCAAAGATTCTAGTTAGATACTATAATTTTGACTTGACCAATTTATTTAGGGAATTTATTTTTAAACAAATTAGCTCCCACTATTTTCTCGGATCCCTACACTCCCTTTGTAGAGATGCGAAAATCTCCACGATTAATGATTTCTAGTGGGTGGTGCGGTCTCACCAACTGACTCATCACCTCACCTAACAGTTATTGGTGATGGGTTAGCCAATGAGTGAACAACTCTTGTTCAATCATTCTCTAATCATAGTGCACCCAAACTTGATCTCTAATTTATGAATCTCACCGTATCCAAAATATTGATTCACTCCTTAGTTAAGTCAGACCCACCATTTGCATAGACTGAGTTCCTAATTGAGTCTCTCACCGTATCCAAAATATTGAGCCCAACTCATCCTCCAGCCCATAGCATCCAATGTCCTAATAGACATGGTTGCGTCTTCCCGGTGCAACTGAGCCACTGTATCCAGCCGAGAACAATCAACCCCAAGAAGGGCCCGCACATCTACAATGGTGGAAGACCTCAGACTTAATCTTTTCTTAGGGAGAATTGATTCAGGTCTCATTAAACTAGACTTGGCTTAGTCATAACAATTATGACTAACCTAGTGGCATGGGTTAGCTCGGATTATTGACCACCTCAGATCAGAACTGTGTCAACAGATATGGCCAAGTAAGTGAGACCGGGGGAAGGAATATGCCATTAACTCGTACAAGAACGCATTCAGATCGAGTAGCTTCCAATTAAAAACCAGTCAGTCTTATGTGCCAAACTTACCTTAGATACCAAATTGTTGAGCCAGAACCAATTGGGTTTGCCTACAATCCAGACTCTAACCTCTGAGCCTAATTAGGTCTTGCTTGATCGTGACTCGATCTTGACCCAGACTTAATCCTATTAGGCCGGTCAATTTAAGCATTGTTGATCCCATCTAACCAACTCTTGATTCGGTTTGATCAACCTCTTAGACCTAATTGAGCTACCCAAGCCCGAACCTAGTATTATGAATATGTCTTAGATCTGAAATTCTCAATTTTAGACCTAATTAATATTTCATAAACTTAATTCTTAATTAAGTAGGGTTCATAAACAAAATATGCACAATAAATTTTTAGGGTTTCAGGATCTAGGATTTTGCAGAAAGTAAGTTTTGGGTTTCTGATTAAGGACGAACGCGCAGCACCCCTACACATCATAAGAACACCCCATCGAATGGAAAGAGAGGGCTTTTAAACCCTTCTTCGTTCTTATGATCGGATGGCCAAGAGGAATGCCTTAATCAGGAACATGCAATACTACAAAATAGTTTTAGATCTATATCATATATCTCATATATAAATCAGATCTAATTATGGCATATTTTGCATACATCTCATGTATCAAATCATGCATGTTTTCAGCTCTAAATTATCTCATAATAATCTAAAAATTAGATTTAAATTGATCTTATCAAAATAAATCCTAATCTAGATAATTATGTAGAACTATTCTACAACTAGTCTAGACATGCATCAATCATATCTCATATGATATTCAAATTAAATAATTTTTATTTACTATTTTTTAGATGTTATTATAATACTTATAATATCAAAAAATAGTAAATAAAAGGATCTAAAATATGATTTAATTAGATTAAATCAAAAACATGCAAGACTATTCTATAGAACTATTCTATTCTCGAACTAGTCATGCATATCTTCTAATCTTAGATCCAAATCATTTAATTTTAATTTCTTCTAATTTTAGATCTGATCACATCTCATGTGACATCTAAAATAAATTATTTTTTGATTAAAATAAATTTAAAATCAGATCTAAACACTTTTAGAACCATGGCTCTGATACCAGTTGAAGGGAAATCTTGATTTTTCGGTCCAGGTTCGTTCAGATCTGATCAGATCAAGAGATATATTTTAAAAAATTTTTTCTTTAATCTATATTAGATCTAGGATGCTTTATATCTGATTCTTATTATTTTAATAAATAAAAAAAAATAAGGATAAATTAAATCAAATTTAATTTACCTGATTTGGGTAATCTAATTACCCATTGATGATCCTGTATGCAGCGGAAGGTTCTGGATCTAGCCACGCAAGCGCCTGGCCTCTATCGGTATCCACTCAGACTGGATCTAGAGATCCTCTTCTTCTCTATCATGTCTCCAAAAATTAGATCTGGATCTGATCTGGAGGATCTTCAAAACTCCTTTTGAAGATCAGCAGTCGTCCTTTGCAGTAGTGCAGCCTTCTTGCTTTTAATCGCCATTCTTTGATCTGGATCGCACCAACCAAGCTCAAAAACTATTTTGGATGTGGAGAGGAGAGGGAGAAGAAGCTTTGGCATGGAGGAGGAGAGGAGAAAAGGCCTTTGGGCGTATGGAAACTCTTATCTCAATCAATCTTTGAATTGGATGTCGGGTCTTATTTATAGACTACCTGTGATCCAACTCCTCTTCTTCCCAACCAATCACAATCCTTTGTGAAATCAGATCTAAATCTGATTGGTGGGAATAGAGTCCCCTAGATTCCTCCTTAGAAGGTGCCTAAGACTAGTCAAAGTTGGTTCTTAGAAGAACTCTAATTGGAATCCGAAAAGAAGATGGAGTCCTTGTCCAACAAGGACTCCTAGGTGCCTAGAGCCTGGGTACATGCCTAGGGTGGCATGCACCCTCCTTCTTGTTAGGTTCTGGCAGGGGGACAGGCTCCCACCAGCTCTCCAATAGGTGCATGACATGTGATCAAAAGTCAAAGTGTCAATGGTCAACATTTGACCAGTCAAAGGTAGACTTTTGACCAAAGTCAAAGAACAAGAAGTGGCAGGTGATCAAAAATGGCAGGTAATGTCTTATAAAAAAAGACAACCTTTTTTGACTTGGACAACCTCCAGTCAGACCATATGAAGGCCTCTAATTGTGCACAAACTCCTTTGGCTCAGATAGGATAACTTATTTATGATAGTAAAAGAAGAACGTTAGGTTCAATCGAGTGCTAGCACGATTTCCTTGAACCTAATTGAATCTCATTCAGATCAATTGAACTGGATCAGTTTAATTGATGATCACCAAATTCAAACACTTATTTGTGTGATCTAGTTAGGTTCAGTTCTGTATGGTAATGGGATATGTCATGATCTCTATCATCGACATCATCGAAACTCCTTTCGATGGATCAGAACTCTTTTGATTCGAACAGCTAGAATGATCGATAATCTAAATCATTCTAATTGCTCCCAAAATCCATCAGTGACACCTAGCAGTATATGGTGGCAACCCATCAGAGCTGAATGCAAACCTCTTGGTGCAGCTACCTGTGTGATTTAGTTCTTCTATCTTGAGCCCCGATCAGATTAGTGTTAAGGTAAACTCGTCAAACCCTAGTCTCTATCATATGATGTAATCATTCGATTCGAGTCCGATGTGAAAACCTAAATAGAAACTCTTTCTATTATTTCACTCTACCATGGCCATGGATTTCTGGAATTGATTCTCATGATTATCATAGGGCTGCTCCTCTACCACCGAGGTAGATAGATTCCATCTTGATGCCATCCAGTTCCTACAATGAACATGCTATAGCCAACATACACCTCAGGGTTCCACATGGCTAGGAGATCGAGTAATGGTGTAGTCAAACTATAACACCCTCAAGGTGAACTGCCGATGCACCTCAGGTCAAAGAACCAGACACACTACCGCAGCATCGAATCAGTCATTGACGAGAAGGTAGACTCCCTAATGACTACTCGAGGTGGTCACGCTCAGTGCCCTCATTCTTTAACGAGTATTTGTACTCTCACTCCGGTGTCTCCACACCGTAGACTCAAGACTCATCTACTAAAGAGAAGCGATTGTACACCAACCTTCCGGATCAATCACCATCCTCGTGATGATCCTATGGTCGGGAGCTATTTATGAGTTAATAATGATTATTCATGTCTTAAATTTTCAACTCTTGAAAATATGAATTATCATTACCATTAACTCAAAGGATGTATCACAAACACTAAATACACATATATGATAGAAAATAACCCATTTTATTCATATTAGTCAAAATTATAATTTTGCCCCTAGAAGTGTATTATAAGTGTCAGCCAATTCTGGCTTCTAGGGCACATATATCTAACACTAGGATGCGCCCACCTCTGAAACTATTGCAGCAATACTGAACACGATCTTGCCTAATGAGGATGCCGTCCCTACACCTCTTGATCATAGTGAGGTCATCGAAAAGAAGAAGGGAAAGAAGAAGGTTGTCAAAAAGAAGACAAGAAGGATGATCGGGAACTCAGGTGGTGAATGCTCTAGCCAGGAGCAAGCTTCTTTGGATGACTAGGAGGTCATTCAATCTCTGATGAGGAGTAGCATCCTCCCATATATCATCGATAAAATGGTTCGGACAGAGGATAAGGAGAGGTTCGATGAGTCTTTCTCTGCCTTCCTTGATATAATCAACTTTTCCAAACTTGATCGAATGCGGGGTGCACTTTTGGGGTATTGACATAAATTATTTTTCTATCCCATAGCTGGGGCATTACTTATTTGCCCATTTGAAGGTAGCCAATCTCCACTAGGCCGAGGCTTCCAAAGTCCTTCAGGAGGCTCAGGCGGAGAATGAAAGGGTTAGGGCTGAGGTTGACTGTTTGAAGGTGGCCTCAGAGATATAGATTGCAGAAGTCAAGCACCTTCGGGAGGCACTGCGGAAAGAAGAGAAAGTTTCTGTGGGGTTGAGGGCAGCCTTGTCCCATTTTAAGGACAAGAGGAGTGCCGAAGAGGAGGTCGGTGCCGAGAGGGAGTGGGCTATCGAGATCTTCAAGTCCTCTAAAGCAATGGAGGACATTAAGGTTGCTTTCGCTCAGGAAGCTTTCTTAAAGGGGTTCGAGATCTGCATGAGGAGGGTTGCAAAGAACTTCTCCGAGGTGGACCTCGACCTTCTGACAAATGAACCCAACAAGAAAGCTAGTCCCTCCAACATTGGTGGCGCTTCTCCCATCATCAAATCTGCCCTGGGTTCTCCTGAACCTATGGTTGAAGCTCCTGAGTCCAATCCCGAGCGTGAGGTAGCTAATGATGTACCAACCTCTCCCACTTCTATACCAATCGAGGTCTAAGACTTTTTGTCAACTGGTACTTTTTTCCTATTTTTTTTTTATGTATGCTAAATATTTTGAGAAATGAAATCAAACTTCATTTTTCTTACACTTATGTCATGGTGGATATTGTTCAGAATCCTTCCAGTGATCATAGTCAAGGCTAGTCATCCCCAAATGATGCTGATCCACTACCTCAAGACATCCCTCTGAAATCCATAATCAAAAGTTTAAAGAGAAAGATTCATCACCTGAAGAAAAAGTTGAAGAAGATGGAAGACAAACTTCAGAGATCCAAAAAGAATCTTCAGAGGCGATGATTGAGGTCACTCGCCTCCGCAAGCTACACATGAAAGATTCTGCAAGCTTCAACATTAAGAAAGATAATTTTGAGAAAGAGCTAGCCGAGCTTAGAAAAATACTAGTGATAAGTCCAGGGCATTGACTGCGAATATAAGCTTCCTCAAAGTTGAGCTCAAGGCGGTGAAAGAGAAGATTCAACTGTTGGAGGGAAGTTTGCCATGATCTTTCAACAAAGTCCGGTACAAATGGGATTGATCTTAAAGATTCTCTACACTCCAGAAGTAGCTATTTGTTGTTGAGTCTGCGAATGAGACCTACTGATTGGGCTAGTGCAAGAGAATATCTAAGCTTGAGTAGTAGCTTCGGGCTACTAACAGCAAGGTGGGTCAGCTTCAACAGCAGCTCGCCGATAGTTATCAATTTGACAAAAATAGAAAGTCGGAAGAGATTGCCTCCTTGAAGAGGATTATGGGTGAACTTTCAGAATCAATTAGGATTGAGAAAGCTGAAGTTCAGCAATTAAAGCTTCAATTGGTTTGTGAATAGCAAGCTATCAAAGATACCGAGGCTGAATCTGAGATTCTAAGGAAAAGACTACAGGCATCAAAATAGAACTACCAAAGGACTGACAGGATGTTCTATGATAACTTGATAAGAAGAAAAGAGCTCGAGAAAAAGATCGTTAGCCTAAAAGAATCCTTGATGATGGACAGCAGTTTGAAGTTCGAGGAATCAGATCCCATTTAGATCTTCGGCTTTTTCTTTCTTTTGTAATCGATCCTACAGGCCTTTATTTTGTACTTGACTTTGACTTTAAAGAAATAATATATTTCCTCATTTTTGTCCTATGTGAATCGAATATCTGTTAATAGCTTCTTTTTTTTTTGCTAGACGGGGTCAGTCTTTACTCTGTTCTCCCCTTAGGATGAGGTCTTCCTCCTATTCCTAGCGAGGTTGGCTTTTACTTCTATCAGGTCGAGATCTTCCTCCTATCTTAGGCAACCGGAGGTCCTTATTCATGTTAGAATGAGGTATTTTTCCTTCTCGGATGTCAGGATGAGATTCTTCTCTTGTTCCTGATATGGTTAGCATTTGCTTATGTTAGGATAGGATTCTGCTCTTGTTCCTAACAGGACAGTAGGGGCATAGAAGGGCCGCTGGAAGGACCTCTCCCCTCATCCCATCTTAGACAATGGGGTCTTCGCATTACTCAAGTTAAGATGGGATTCTCCTCTTGTTCCTAATAGGATGGTAGGGGCATAAAAGAGTTGTTGGAAGGTCCTCTCCCTTCATCCCATCTTAGATAACGGGATCTTCATCTTGCTCAAGTTAGGACAAGGTTCTCCTCCTATTCCTAATAGAACGGTGTTGGAAATATGCACTCTTTCCACATGGATCGACATGGCCGTTGGTGATTAGCCAAGCAATAAGAAAGTATTTCTCAGAGATCTCTGCAGAAGCATGATCAAATAAATCAAGAAATAGAGAAGAAGAGAAGAAGAGGTTTTCAAATGAAAAGAACTTTTATTCAGTATATTTCAACACCTTTTCAACCTTGACCTATTTTTAGAATATATACTTTACAAAGGGTCAAGCCTAAGCTCATAGAAAAACTCTCTTGACCTAAACAACCGACATACATAAAATAATAACCTACGAAAATTGAGCTGGCCCAGTTTCAGACTGAGTCGGCTAACCTACGACTGGGTTGGCTCAGTTTGGGACTGAGCTGACCCAGTTGTGTACCATGCCAATAGCCCAAAAATGCTGCGTTCTATCTAGATTTTCTTCTAAGACCTAGCTGACCCAGTCTTGGACTGAGCCGATCCAGTTTCCAACAAAGCCGGCTCAGTCTTCGAGCGAGCCGACCCAGTTTCTGAACTTTACTATTGAGATTGATTCTTCTTCCTACTCGCTCCCGTCTTTCCATGACCTATCTTCTCATGTTTCTAAGACTTGGGAGTGCCACTTCTGAGCTCACATTCTCCATATTGGTGCTTTCAAGTCTTTGTGTACTCATCTCTTCTCAATAGATCCATCCATGCTACATATCTCTGAAAGCTATCTTTGGGGAGTACCTTGATGAGTGCATCAAACTGATTCTCCTTGGTATGGACCTTCATTAGTTCCACTTCACCTTCCTCCATCAGCTCTCTGATCCTATGGTACCTCACGTCTATATGCTTTGTATGTGTATGATAGACTGGATTCTGTGCCAACAATAGAGCACTCTGACTATCACTAAATAGTATAACCTTGCTTTGCTTTACCCCCAACTCATCAATCAGCCTCCTAAGCCAAAAGGCTTTTTTTACAGCCTCTGTTATCCTAGTGTACTTGGCCTCTATGGTAGACAAGACTGTGATTGGCTGAAGGATTGATCTCCAAGACATCGATCCACTATATACGCAGAAGAGGCATCCAGTAGTAGACCTTCTTGTATTAAGATCACCAGCATAATTTACATCAACAAACCCTTTCAGAGGACCTGAACCTTCACACATCTTCACAGATTGTTCTCCAAATCCTTTCAGCTGTCCACCAAACACCAAACCATAATTTCTTGTTCCATGCAGATATCTCAATATCCATTTCAATGCTTTCCAGTATTCTTTCCCAAGGTTAGCCATGTATCTACTAACCATGCTTACAGTATGTGCTATATCTGGTCTACAGCACACCATAGTTTACATCACACTACCTACTACATTTGCATAAGAAACTCATTCCATGTACTCTCTCTCCTTTTTTGATTGAGGGCACTGTAACTTGGAGAAAGACATATGGCTCGGCAATGGCGTCTTTGCAGGTTTGGCCTTCTCCATTCCAAACCTCTCCAAAACCTTCTAGACATACTTTCCTTGTGACAAATGTGAGCTCAGAAGTGGCACTCCCAAGTCTTGAAAACATGAGAAGATAGATCATGGGAAGACGTGAGCAAGCCGAAAGAAGAATCAGTCTCAATAGTAAAGTTCAGAAACTGGGTTGGCTCACTCTAAGACTGAGTCGGCTTAGTTGAAAACTGGATCAGTTCAGTCTAGGACTAGGTCGACTAGGTCTTAGAGAAAAATTTAGATAGAGAGCAGCATTTTTGGGCTATTGGCACTGTACACAATTAGGTCGGCTAAGTCTGGGACTGAGCCGACCTAATCACAGGTTAGCCGGCTCAGTCTGAAACTAGGTCGGCTCAATTTTTGTGGATTATTATTTTGTATATGTGGGTTGTTTGGGTTTGGAGAGTTTTTCTATGAGCTTGAGCTTGACCCTTTGTAAAGTATATATATTGGAAATAGGTCAAGGTTGAAACGATGCTGAAATATACTAAATAAAAGCTCTTTTCTCTCAAAATTTTTTTCTTCTCTTCTTCTCTATTCCTTGATTTATTTGATTGTGCTTCCATAGAGATCTCTAAGAAAAACTTCCTTGTTGCTTGGCTAATCACTAGTAGCCACGTCGATCCATGTGGGAAGAGTGCATATTCCCAACATTTGGTATCAGAGCTAAGTGATGTCAGGAACGTTGCAGGTTCTGATGTCGTCCACAATATTTCAGACATCACCTATATCTGATACCAAATTGTAGACCCATGAAATCGCTTGGATGCTAATCATTCTTGACATCACAAGCACCAATATCATATTGCGAAATCTCCTAATCTTTAGCATGGATCTGAAGAAACCTATGACATTCTCTATGGGCAGCAAACCATCGATTTCCATCGATCCTTGGGCTTGAGGGAGATACATACATGAATTATCTTCCTTAAGATCTCTCAAACCAGGCCTTAAGACCCCTAGGATCAACCCAAACCCTAGCCCAAAATAGACCCTCACGTAACTCTGCCTGCGCACTGAGCCGGCTCAGTCTCAGCACTGAACCGACTAAGTTTCACTGGGTCGGCTCAATCTAAAACTAAGCCGGCCCAGTCCTGTGCCATGCCAACAGTCTTGAATATGTAGCTCTCTATTTTGCCTATGCACTGAGACTTAGCTGACCCAATTTTGGACTGAGTCGGCTAACCTGTAGAAAAATCTTCTTTCTGCAGTCTTAATTTTTCGACTTTGGTTTCTTGCTTTACCTTGTATCCTAGGTCTTCGAAGCACCAACCAAGCTCCTGGAATCTCCAGAGCTAACCCCCTTACTCCTCCCATGGCCTTCCAAGGCTTGGGAGCACCATAAATTCTTACAGATGGTAGGGGCATAGAAGGACCGTTGGTATGGCCTCTCTACTCATCCTGTCTTAGGCAATAAGGTCTTCATCTTGCTCAAGTTAGGATGAGATTCTCCTCCTTTTCCTAACAGGACAGTAGGGGCACAGAAGGGCCATTGATAGGGCCTCTTCCTTCATCCCGTCTTAAGCAATGTGATCTTCATCTTGCTCAAGTTAGGATGAGATTCTCCTCCTATTCTTAACAGGATAGTAGGAATACAGAAAGGCCATTGGAAGAGCCTCTTCCCTCATCTCATCTTAGACAATGGGGTCTTTATCTTACTCATGTTAGGACATGGTTCTCCTCCTATTTCTAATAGGATGGTAGGGGCATAGAAGGATATTGGTAAGGCCTCTCCTGTCATCTCATCTTAGGCAATGGGGTCTTCATCTTGCTCAAATTAGGATGAGGTTCTTCTCCTGTTCCTAAGGATAGTAAGGCATAGAAGGGCCATTGGAAGGGCCTCTCCTTATCATATCTTAGATAATGGGGTCTTCATCTTGCTCAAGTTAGGATGAGGTTTTCCTCCTATTTCTAATAGGACGGTAGGGACACAGAAGGGCCATTGGAAGGGCCTCTTCCCTCATCCCATCTTAGACAATGGGGTCTTCATCTTGCTCAAGTTAGGATGAGGTTCTCCTCCTATTCCTAACAAGGTAGTAGGGACACAGAAGGGTTGTTGGAAGGGCCTCTCCCCTCATCCCATCTTAAATAATGGGGTCTTCATCTTTGTTTAAGAATGGAGTTTGGTTGAGTTATTTTCTATCATTATATAATTTTGCACCAAAAGACAAAGACATTGAAAAGAGTAAATTTTATTAAAGTAAAATTACTGGTAATACATCTGCAAATTCTCCAAATTTCAGGATCGCGGTAGTGTTGTTTCTTTGAGCTCCTTCAAGTTATAAGTTTTAAGCCAGACGACCTTCTTGACTTCATATGGGCCTTTTCAATTTGGATCGAACTTTTCTTGATTCTAAGGTTGCAAAATAGCCGCTCGCCGAAGTACCAGGTCTCCCACTTTGAATACTTTGCCTCTGACCCTTGAGTGGTAGTAGTGAGCTACTTTCTGCTTGTAAGCCACCATCCTAACTTGAGCTTCTTCTCTTTTTTCTTCCAACAAGTCGAGGTTAGTCCTAAGATCTTGTAAGTTCTACCACTCATTAAATGCCATAACTCATGTTGATGGAAGTTTAAGCTCTATTGGGATGACAGCTTCCATCTTGAAGGCCAAGGCAAATGGAGTCTCCCCAATTGGCAACTTTAGGTAGTTTGGTATGCCCATAGTACATGATAGAGTTCATCTACCCAAGTCCCTTTAGTCTTCTAAAGTCTTGCTTTGATTTTCCACAGCAAGGTTCTGTTGGTTATCTCGGCCGTGCCATTTGTTTATGGATGAGGTACTGATGTAAAATTGTGAGATATGTTCAGATCTTCACCGAACTCAATGAATTTTGCTCTAGCAAACTACCATCCATTATCTACTATGAGGGTCTGGGACAAGCTGAATCTACAAAAAATGGACTTTCATATGAAGTTCTGTACTTTGGCTTCAGTAATTTTAGCTAGGGGTTCAGCCTTGATTCATTTGGTAAAGTAGTCAATTGCAACCAAAAGAAACTTTCGTTGTCCAGATGCCATCGAGAAGGGGCCGAGTATGTCCATCCCCCATTGTGCAAATAGTTAAGGGATGCTTAAGGAGGTAAGCTTGAAGGTCGGTTGTCTCTGAATACTAGCATTTCTCTGACAATGGTCATACTTTCTAATATAGTCCAGAAAATTCTGATATAAGGTCGGCTAGTAATAACCTTGCCAAAGTAGCTTGTGAGACAAAGATTGAGCTTCCAAATGACTCCCGTAGATTCCTTCATGCACTTTTCATAATGCAAAGTTGGCTTTGAAAGGTCGGAGACATTTTAAGAGTGGTAATGAATATGACCTTTTGTATAATTTGCCATCGTAGAGAATATACCGGAAGGTCTAATTTCTTAATTTTTGAGCTCTTTTTGGATCATGAGATAGGACTCCATCTTTGAGGTAAGTGATCGTTGAATCAAACTAGCTCAGCTCATGCTCAACCTATTGGGAATTGTGTGCCAAAGCCAATCATCAGCCTGTTGACGGTTGAGTTATTTTATAATTATAATTAATTTATTAATTAATAAAAATATTTTGACATCTTTTTCATCACAAGTTTACATCTTCTAATAAACTTCATTATTATGATGAAGTTCTTAGGATTGTTTAGTTTTGACAAAGAGAGGATTTATCGATTAGTCCTTAAATTTGTTCATGACCAAATGATTGGCTGTTAATTAGGACAACAGCATCTATCGAACATAGGTCGCTATATGCAATATAGGTTGATTGTCCTCTTAACCAAAGAGTGTGGAGACACTGGTATGGTATACAGATGAGATGTATGGATACATCATTATTGAACGTGACCAACTTTAGAGCATTCTGCTATTAAGAATATCTCTGATGGGATATAGGAATAAGTATCCCTTAGACCTGAGATCACCTCAATGACTTGCAAGCAACTCACTATGCTTTGGTACCAGACTAACTGAATTTCTAATTCAGCAATGGAAGGCTTCTGCGTGTAGTCAAGTACTTGCGATGTCAAAGTGTGATCAAGATGGAATTGACCACTCCAAGAGTTGGAGAAGAATGTATGACTGTATTTCAATATAGCAAAACCTTGGCCAGGATAATCCATCAGATGGATTTGATATTTTGAAACACAATGTGGATAACCTAATCAGAGTTGATAGTTGAACACTGAGGTGTCCTATGAGCATTATGGTCAAGGGGATGAATTTTATAGAAACCAGATTTGCATTGGTTCTAAGGATGGTGTTCTACACTTTCGACCTATCCGACCATCGGGTATCATTGCTAGATGGTCACTTCGATTGGTATAAAAATTTATTTCTATACTATCGACTTAAGTTCAAATGTATGAGGTCACATACATTAGAGCTTACGATCTAATTGGATGGTTGATCAATGATTAAAAATCGTTCTAGGGTTAAACAATCAATACGATTGGTGTTTAATCTAGTGCAAGTATTGCAAGAGGATCGATTAGCAATTGAATTACTAATTAACTTAATTTAATTAAGCCAACAGGCTGAGATTAAGTTTAATTAAATATAATTTAATTAGATTTAGTTTGGGCTTGATTGGATCAAGTTCAATTGATTTATTGGATAAGCCAAGTGCAAGGAAGAACTAGTCCTAGTCTAACTAGGATTCGGATTAACCCAATTTTTTAATTTGATTAGAAAGAAAATTAGAATTAAATTAAATTTAATATAATTTAATTATGTTCTTAAATGGGTTAGGGTTTTATTTTATTGGGTTGGTTTAATCTTGATTTTATTTGGTTAAAAGATCTTATTTGACCAAGTCAAAATAGGACTCTTAGTGTGACTAGGACTCCCTATCACTTACGTCACTTAATCCTCACATCCTACACCCTTTTTGTTTTGTTTATTACATGAAAATTCTCCACTCCCATGGATTCTCATGCCCTCTTTATCTCCTCCTTTTCTCATAAGGCAATTTGTTAGAAGACCAAGTCAAAAGAGGAGTTAGTTTTGCTTGGGATTCTATGAGATAGAATCCTTATTGACCAAAATACCTTCCCTTGAGTGCTGCCCCATTTTTTAATTAATTCTTCACTTATTCTATGAAAATAATCTCCTTTCTTGTGTGCCTTTCCTTGCTGGTCCACATCAATAATTATGGAGGAGGCACCGAATAGTTGGGCACCCCAACGACTTCCCATGTTTGGATATTTCTAGTCTAGGATTTTGATCTAACTTAGACTCTTCTTTTTTTATAATTATTGAATGAATTTTGTTCTATTTTTCTCATGAAATATAGATTTTTAGGAGAGGTTTGGGGTGTGCTAAAATCAGAGGAAGAGGATCCTTGGGCGTGGGGGTTCCATAGGCACCAAACTAGGTGTCTAGGTGAGAGAAAAGAGAAGAAGAAGAGGATCTTCTTCTAGGGTTATTTTATTTTTAATCTCTCCTCCTTTTTTTTTTAGCTTTTTCTAAGAGAGTCTCAGATTAGTAAACTCTCATCTTTCTTCTCATATTTTAAAGAGTCCAAATTTTGAAGAAGAAAGCATCGGATCGATCATCGAAGAAGGATCAGCATAGTACTAGCATGCGGTGCTGATTTTCTGCATCGAATTTTAGATCAGAGATCGTAGGCTCGTATGGACGACTCCTAAAGGTCAGACACATGTGCAGCTCGTGACTTTATTCTTAAGCCTAGATCAGTAGGTTAGAATGTCTAACTTGCTTAAGTAATAGATCTGATCTATTAACTTCATACCTGCATTTGATGTAGTGTAGATCTAGGTTGATTTGATCAACCTTTTACTTTCTTATTTAATTTTAATTTTTGATTTAATATCATGTCTTGATCATATAATATATCTAAGATCTAGATATTTATATATTTATTTAAATAAATATTTAATTTATTTAAGTCTTTCGCTGCAAGATCTTGAAAAAGTTTTCAAGTTCTACCTATAAAATTCTAGATCTGGTTCCTTCAATTGGTATCAGAGTAAGATTGTTATTACATGATTTTTATGTATATTTAGATTATTTCATAGATTAGATCTAATTTATAATTTAATTATTAAATCTAAAATTAAAAAAATTTAGATCTCACGAACTACCATAAGGTTGTCCTGCAGCAAGATTTATCTCTTACGGTGAGTAGGTTATCCTAGTTCGTGATGATTTGACTCTAATCATAAATTTATTAAATTTAGTCTAATTTTATTTATAATTTAATAGATTTAAAATAATTTTAAATCTAAAAATAAAATATTTTAGATTGCACAGACTGCCATAAGGTTGTCCTACTATAAGGTTTACCCCTTATAGTGAATAGATTGTCCTAATACGTGCTAATCTAAAATATTGATCATAAAATTTTAAATTAGATCTAAAAAATTTTATAATCTGATTAAAAATATTTTAATCTAATTTTAATCTTCATAAATATATTAAATTTGATCTAGAAAGATTTATGATTGATTATTATTGAAACTATTTTAATTATATGAACCTATTTAGATTAGATCTAAAGTAGATTCATGTTTATGTTACTTGCATATTGATTATAAATCAAACATGCAACTTGGTTGATAGAATCATATTATAAAAATATTTTACAAACATGAAAACTATTTTTAAATAGCCAAATTCCAACCCTCAGCCCAAAACTTAATTAAGAATTAAGAAGTTGTTTGATTAGATTCTAGGATTGCAAATTGAAGATCTTATGACATGAATCATAATACATTGGGTTAATGGGTTAGTGGGGATTAAGTCTATTAATTGGGTTAGACCTAGGGTTAGATTAAAGAATGGACTTAATTAGAGAATTGACTAAATCTAATCAATTGTTGTCTTAGATTAGGTCAAGGATTCTCTAGATTAATTGCAATAGTTGTAGTTGGTCAAGTCCATGTCTTTAACAAGACCCAAGATGGGCTTGATGAAGGGAAATCCTGATTTCCCGGTCCAGGTTCGTTTAGATCTGATTAGATCAAGAGATATATTTCAAAAATTTTCTCTTGATCTCAATCAGATCTTGATATGCTTCAGATCTGATTCTTATTATTTTAATAAATAAAATAAAATAAGATAAATTAAATCAAATTTAATTTACCTGATTTGGGTAATCCTATTACCCTGTAGATGATCCTGATTGCAGCGGAAGGTTCTGGATCTTAGCCACGCAAGCGCCTGGCCTCTACCGGTATCCACTTAGGTTGGATCTAGAGATCCTCTTCTTCTCTATCACACCTCCAAAAATCAGATCTGGATCTGATCTGGAGGATCTTCAAAACTCTTTTGAAGATCTGCAGTCATCCTTTTGCAGCAGCGCAGCCTTCTTGCTTTTGATCGCCTTTCTTGATCTGAATCACACCAAACTAAGTCCAAAACACCTTTTGGACGTGGAGAGCAAGAGGAGAAGAAGTTTAGGCATGGAGGAAGAGGGGAGAGGCAGCCTTGGGGCATGGGAAATCTCTATTTCACTTAGAATTAGGGTTGGGCGCAGGGTCTTATTTATAGACCTCTTGTGATCCAACTCCTCTTCCTCTCAACCAATCACAACCCTTTGTGAAATCAGATCTAAATCTGATTGGTTGGAATAGAGACCCCTGGATTCCTCCTTAGAGGGTGCCTAAGACCAGTCAAACTGGATTCTTAGTAGAACTCTGATTGGAATCCAAAAGGGAGGTGGAGTCCTTGTCCAACAAGGACTCCTAGGCGCCTCCTACTTGGGCTCACGCCACCCTTGGCGTGCGCCCTTCTCCTTGCCAAGGTTCTGGCAGGGGGACAGGCCCCCACCAGCTCTCCAATAGGTGCATGACATGTGGTCAAAAGTCAAAGGGTGAATGGTCAACATTTGACCAGTCAAAGGTAGACTTTTGACCAAAGTCAAAGAACAAGAAATGGCAGGTGACCAAAAATGGCAGGTAATGTCTTACAAATAAGACAACCTATTCTGACTTGGACAACCTCCAGTCAGACCATATGAAGGCCTCTGATTGAGCACAAACTCCTTTGGCTCAGTCAAGGACAACTTATTTATGATAGTAAAAGAAGAACGTTAGGTTCAATCGAGTGCTAGCACGATTTCCTTGAACCTAATTGAATCTCATTCAGATCAATTGAACTAGATCAGTTCAATTGATGATCACCAGATTCAAACCCTTGTTTGTGTGACCCAGTTAGGTTCAGTTCTGTATGGTAATGGGATATGTCATGATCTCTATCATAGACATCATCGAAACTCCTTTCGATGGATCAGAACTCTTCTGATTCGAACAGCTAGAATGATCGATCATCTAAATCATTCTAATTGCTCCCAAAATCCACCAGTGACACCTAGCAGTATATGGTGGCAACCCATCAGAGCTGAATGCGAACCTCTTGGTGCAGCTACCTGTGTGATTAAGTTCTTCTATCTTGAGCCCCGATCAGATTAGGGTTAAGGTGAACTCGTCAAACCCTAGTCTCTGTCATATGATGTAATCATTCGATTCGAGTCCAATGTGAAAATCTAAATAGAAACTCTTTCTATTATTTCACTCTGCCATGGCCATGGGCTTCAGGACTTGATTCTCATGATCATCATAGGGCTACTCCTCTACCACCGAGGTAGATAGATCCCATCTTGATGCAATCCAGTTCCTACAATGAACATGTCACAGCCAACATACACCTCAGGGTTCCATATGGCTAGGAGACCGAGTAATGGTGTAGTCAAACTATAACACCCTCAAGGTGAACTGTCGATGCATCTCAGGTCAAAGAACCAGACACACTACTGCAGCATCGAGTCAGTCATTGACGAGAAGGTAGACTTCCTAATGACTACTCGAGGTGGTCACGCTCAGTGCCCTCGTTCTCTAATGAGTACCTGTACTCTCGCTCCGGTGTCTCCACACCGTAGACTCAAGACTCATCTACTAAAGAGAAGCGATCGTACACCAACCTTCCGGATCAATCACCATCCTCGTGATGATCCTATGGTCGGGAGCTGTTTATGAGTTAATAATGATTATTCATGTCTTAAATTTTCAACTCTTGAAAATATGAATTATCATTACCATTAACTCAAAGGATGTATCATAGACACTAAATACACATGTGTGATAGAAAATAACCCATTTCATTAATTATAGTCAAAATTACAATTTTGCCCCTAGAAGTGTATTACAAGTGTCAGCCAATTCTGGCTTCTAGGGCACATATATCTAACAATCTCCCACTTGTCCTAAAGCCAATTGGCTACAAGTCTAAGTCCCATCTTCTCAAGGTGGGCTTCGATCTTCTGCTGGCCCAACGGCTTTGTAAGTGGGTCTGCCACATTATCTGTGGAGTTGACTCTCTTGACCTCAACGTAACCTTTCTCAAGGTAATCGCGGATGAGATGGTATCGCCGCTCAATGTGCTTGGACTTCTGGTGAGACCTCGGCTCCTTAGCAAGGGCTATGGCGCCATTGTTGTCGTAGTAAAGAGGAATGGCATCTGATGGCATTACTCCAATTTCTGCAGCAAACTTCTTATACCAGAATGCTTCCCTTGCAGCCTCTGATGCAGCTATATATTCTGCTTCCATGGTGGAATCTGCTATCATAGTTTGCTTGGAACTCTTCCAGCTGACAGCTCCACCATTGCACACAAACAGACTTTCAGATGTCGACTTTCGATCATCTATATCGGACATGAAGTCCGAGTCTGTGTATCCCTGAACTTGGAGTTCTCCATTACCAAAGACCAACATCATATCCTTAGTTCTTCTCAAGTACTTAAGGATACATTTCACAGAAGTCCAATGTTCTTCACCTGGATTTGACTGATATCTGCTTGTGACACTCACAGCATGGGCTATATCAGGTCGTGTACATAGCATGGCATACATGAGGCTCCCTATTGCAGAAGCATAAGGGATCTTGCTCATGCGTTCTATTTCCTCAGGTGTGCTAGGGCACATCTTCTTGGAAAGATGAATACCATGTCTGAAGGGTATTAATCCCCTCTTAGAGTTTTCCATACTAAACCTCTTTAGTACTTCCTCTATGTACATTTTCTGTGAAAGTCCTAGCATCCTATTCGGTCTATCCCTATAGACCTTAATTCCTAGAATAAAGGATGCTTCACCTAGGTCTTTCATGGAGAATTCCTTAGACAACCACACCTTGACTGATGTCAACATGGGAATATCATTCCCAATAAGGAGGATGTCATCCACGTACAATACGAGGAAGACAACAGCGCTCCCACTGACTCTTTTGAAAACACATGGTTCCTCTTCATTTTTGATGAAACCAAACTTTTTGATCACATCATTGAAACGAGTGTTCCAGCTCCGAGATGCTTGCTTAAGTCCATATATGGACCTTTGCAGCTTGCAAACCTTGTGATCAGTATCACTGGATGTGAAACCTAGCGACTGTTCCATATAGATATCTTCCTCAAGATATCCATTTAGGAATGCCGTTTTCACGTCCATTTGCCATATTTCATAATCGAAATAGGCTGCAACGGCAAGCAATGTGCGGATGGATTTTAGCATAGCTACCGGGGAAAAGGTATCCTGATAGTCAATGCCTTCACGTTGACTATAACCTTTTGCCACCAGTCTAGCCTTGAATATCTCCACATTCCCATCTGCACCAATCTTTCTCTTGAAGATCCATTTACACCCAATAGGTACTATACCTTCTGGTGGATCTACCAAGGTCCAGACTTGGTTTGAGTGCATCGAGTCGATCTCTGACTTCATTGCCTCAAGCCATTTCTCAGAGTCGATATCTGATATTGCCTCGTTGTAGGTTTTGGGATCATCTCCATGAGCACCATTACCTACGAGGAACATTTCCTCTACGTCCTCTGAAATAATACCTAAGTATCTTTCAGGGGGACGGAAAACTCTTTCCGATCTACGAGGTGGAGGAGGTAGTGTTCTTATTGGCTCAACCTGAATTTGGTTCCACTTGGTCCTTAGCTCGTTCTACTTGTGAGACTTTCTCATCAAGCTTAATCTGCTTTTCAATGCCACTATCTTGAATAAACTATTTTTCAAGAAATATGGCATGTCGACTCACAATCACATTGTGGTCTTCTGAGAATGTAGAAATAGTATCCTAATGACTCTTTAGGATATCCTATGAATCGAGCTCTAAAGGACCTAAAACTCTAACTTGTCCGCTTGTTGTCTTTTGACATGAAGCCGGACAACCCCAAATTCTGAGATGACTCAGACTTGGTTTCTTACCGTGCCATATCTCATACGGTGTGGTAGGAACGGTTTTAGAGGGAACCCTATTCAGTAAATAGAATTGAAGTTAATAATGAATGTCCCCAAAGAAAATCAGGGAGGTCTGTGAAGCTCATCATGGATCGAACCATATCCAATAGAGGTCCGATTTCTCCGTTCTGAAATCCCGTTGAGTTGAGGTGTTCCTGGTGGAGTCCATTGAGAGACTATGCCATTTTTTTTTAGATAGTCTAGATAGTCTAGGAATTCCCGGCTAAGGTATTCACCTCCTCGATCTGATCGAAGAACCTTAATGGGTTTTTCCAGTTTGTTTTTCTACTTCATGTCTGAATTCTTTGAACTTTTCAAAATCTTCAGACTTGTGTCTCATAAGATACACATACCCATACCTAGACAGATCATCGGTAAAGGTAATGAAGTAGACAAAATTGCCTCTAGCCGGCACATCAAATGGGCCGCACACATCTGTATGTACTAGGGCAAGGAGATCTGTGGCCCTCTCCCCATGTCCAACAAAAGGGAGTTTAGTCATTTTGCCTTGAAAGACAAGATTCACAAGTTGGATATGACTCGAAAGTCAATGGACTCAATAGCCCATTTTTCTCCAATTTGTTAATCCTATCTTCTGCTATATGACCTAATCTCAGGTGCCATAGATATCTATCATTTGGACTATCCCTAGGTCATTTGGCATTCACGTTTTGCTCGATAGTTAAAATAGGTACATCAATATGCAACTGATAAAGACCATTAACAAGGAAACCATTTGCAATTTTATTTCTTTCATAAAGAATGTTACAATGGTCCTTAAAGAAGGTGATCACATAACCTTCTTGTGCTAAGCATGAAACAGAAATCAAATTCCTGCTAGCTGCAGGCACATAATAACAGTCTTTTAAAACTAAGTCTAAATCAGATGGTAATCGCAGAGGGTATGTTCCCATGGCTACTGCAGCAACTCTTGCTCCATTACCGATGCGTAGGATCATGTCTCCATCCCTCAGCCTCCTGCTATCCTCAAGACCCTGCATAGAAGTGCACAGATGAGCACTAGAACCAGAGTCAAGCACCCAACTGGATGCAGAAGAAATCGTAAGGTTAGACTCAATAACGAGCATACCTCCAGAAGGACCTTCCTTCTTGTTCTTCAGGGTGGCCAGGTAAGTAGGGCAGTTCCGCTTCCAATGGCCATCGCTGTTGCAATGGAAACACTTTCCTTTGCCATCGACCTTCTTCTTCGGTTCTGCCTTCTTCTTCTTTGATCCTTCTACCTTTTGCTTTTTCACAGACTTCTTTTTCTTTCCATAAGACTTTCTTTTGGAAGAAGTTCGTTCCATAGCAAGAACTGAGCCTTTAGAACCTTTCATAGAAAGCTCAGCGGTAACCAGCATATTCATCAACTCGGCCAAGGAATTCTGAAGTTTATGCATGTGGTAATTCATGATGAATTGCCCATATGCATCAGTCAAGGATTGCAGAATAATATCGTTCTGCAAGTCCAAGTCCAACTTCACACCGAGCTTCTCAAGCTCTTCCATGTCCTTGATCATTGTCAGACAGTGATCTTGGACTGACTGCCCATCACGCATCTTAGCCTTAAAAAGTCATTTCGTGACTTGATATTTGGCTGCGCAACTCTGTTCACCAAACATCTCCTGCAGGTGAGCCAACATTTGGCGAGCAGTCCCAATATCTTCATGTTGGCGCTGGAGCTCATCAGACATCGAGCCCAACATGTAGTATCTGGCCTTATTGTCTTCGTCAATCCATTTTTCCAGAGACGCTCTCTGTTCAGTGGATGGATGAGCGGGTAAGGTGGGAGGGTCCTGGTCCAAAACATGTGTTAACTTCTCTGAACCCAAAATAATTTTGTAGTTCCTGAGCCAATCTTTATAATTGGGTCTAGTCAGTCTATGTGTGTCTAGGATACGTGCCAGTGGGTTGGACGCAGATATTTTCCTGTAGAGAGTCAAAGATTCTAGTTAGATACTGTAATTTTGACTTGACCAATTTATTTAGGGATTTTATTTTTTAAACAAATTAGCTCCCACTATTTTCTCGGATCCCTACACTCCCTTTGTAGAGATGCGAAAATCTCCGCGATTGATGATTTCTAGTGGGTGGTGCGGTCTCACCAACTGACTCATCACCTCACCTAACAGTTATTGGTGATGGGTTAGCCAATGAGTGAACAACTCTTGTTCAATGATTCTCTAATCATGGTGCACCCAAACTTGATCTCTAATTCATGAATCTCACCGTATCCGGAATATTGATCCACTCCTTAGTTAAGTCAGACCCACCATTTGCATAGACTGGGTTCCTAATTGGGTCTCTCACCGTATCCAGAATATTGAGCCCAACTCATCCTCCAGCCCATAGCATCCAATGCCTAATAGACATGGTTGCATCTTCCCGGTGCAACTGAGCCACTGTATCCAGCCGAGAACAATCAACCCCGGAAAAGGCCCGCACGTCTACAATGGTGGAAGACCTCGGACTTAATCTTTTCTTAGGGAGAATTGATTCAGGTCTCATTAAACTAGACTTGGCTTAGTCATAACAATTATGACTAACCTAGTGGCATGGGTCAGCTCGGATTATTGACCACCTCAGATCAGAACTGTGTCAACAGATATGGCTAGGTAAGTGAGACCGGTGGAAGGAATATGCCGTTAACTCGCACAAGAACGCATTCAGGTCGAGTAGCTTCCAATTAAAAACCAGTCGGTCGTCTGTGCCAAACTTATCTTAGACACCAAATTGTTGAGTCAGAACCAATTGGGTTAGCCTACAATCCAGACTCTAACCTCTGAGCCTAATTAGGTCTTGCTTGATCGTGACTCGATCTTGACCCAGACTTAATCCTATTAGGCTGGTCAATTTAAGCATTGTTGATCCCATCTAACCAACTCTTGATTCGGTTTGATCAACCGCTTAGACCTAATTGAGCTACCCAAGCCCGAACCCAGTATTATGACTATGTCTTAGATCTAAAATTCTTAATTTTAGACCTAATTAATATTCCATAAACTTAATTCTTAATTAAGTTGGGTTCATAAACAAAATATGCACAATAAATCTTAGGGTTTCAGGATCTAGGATTTTGCAGAAAGTAAATTTTGAGTTTCTGATTAAGGACGAACACGCAGCACCCCTACACGTCATAAGAATGTTAGATATATGTGCCCTAGAAGCCAAAATTGGCTGACACTTGTAATACACTTCTAGGGGCAAAATTGTAATTTTGACTATAATTAATGAAATGGGTTATTTTCTATCACACAAGTGTATTTAGTGTCTATGATACATCCTTTGAGTTAATGGTAATGATAATTCATATTTTCAAGAGTTGAAAATTTAAGACATGAATAATCATTATTAACTCATAAACAGCTCCCGACCATAGGATCATCACGAGGATGGTGATTGATCCGGAAGGTTGGTGTACGATCGCTTCTCTTTAGTAGATGAGTCTTGAGTCTACGGTGTGGAGACACCAGAGCGAGAGTATAGGTACTCGTTAGAGAACGAGGGCACTGAGCGTGACCACCTCGAGTAGTCATTAGGGAGTCTACCTTCTCGTCAATGACTGACTCGATGCTGCAGTAGTGTGTCTGGTTCTTTGACCTGAGATGCATCGGCAGTTCACCTTGAGGGTGTTATAGTTTGACTACACCATTACTCGGTTTCCTAGCCATATGGAACCCTGAGGTGTATGTTGGCTGTGACATGTTCATTGTAGGAACTGGATTGCATCAAGATGGGATCTATCTACCTCGGTGGTAGAGGAGTAGCCCTATGATGATCATGAGAATCAAGTCCTGAAGCCCATGGCCATGGCAGAGTGAAATAATAGAAAGAGTTCTATTTAGATTTTCACATTGGACTCGAATCGAATGATTACATCATATGACAGAGACTAGGGTTTGACGAGTTCACCTTAACCCTAATCTGATCGGGGCTCAAGATAGAAGAACTGAATCACACAGGTAGCTGCACCAAGAGGTTCGCATTCAGCTCTGATGGGTTGCCACCATATACTGCTAGGTGTCACTGGTGGATTTTGGGAGCAATTAGAATGATTTAGATGATCGATCATTCTAGCTGTTCGAATCAGAAGAGTTCTGATCCATCGAAAGGAGTTTCGATGATGTCTATGATAGAGATCATGACATATCCCATTACCATACAGAACTGAACCTAACTGGGTCACACAAACAAGGGTTTGAATATGGTGATCATCAATTGAACTGATCTAGTTCAATTGATCTGAATGAGATTCAATTAGGTTCAAGGAAATCGTGCTAGCACTCGATTGAACCTAACGTTCTTCTTTTACTATCATAAATAAGTTGTCCTGACTGAGCCAAAGGAGTTTGTGCTCAATCAGAGGCCTTCATATGGTCTGACTGGAGGTTGTCCAAGTCAGAATAGGTTGTCTTATTTGTAAGACATTACCTGCCATTTTTGGTCACCTGCCATTTCTTGTTCTTTGACTTTGGTCAAAAGTCTACCTTTGACTGGTCAAACGTTGACCATTCACCCTTTGACTTTTGACCACATGTCATGCACCTATTGGAGAGCTGGTGGGGGCTTGTCCCCCTGCCAGAACCTGGCAAGGAGAAGGGCGCACGCCAAGGGTGGCGTGAGCCCAAGTAGGAGGCGCCTAGGAGTCCTTGTTGGACAAGGACTCCACCTCCCTTTAGGATTCCAATTAGAGTTCTACTAAGAATCCAATTTGACTGGTCTTAGGCGCCCTCTAAGGAGGAATCCAGGGGTCTCTATTCCAACCAATCAGATTTAGATCTGATTTCACAAAGGGTTGTGATTGGTTGAGAGGAAGAAGAGTTGGATCACGCTTAGTCTATAAATAAGACCCTGCGCCCAACCCTAATCCAAAGTCTTATTGAAAGAGATTTCCCACGTCCAAGGCTGCCTCTCCCCTCCTTCTCCATGCCATACTCTCTTCTCCCCTTGCTCTCCACGTCCAAAAGTGTTTTGGACTTAGTTTGGTGCGATTCAGATCAAGGAAAGGCGATCAAAAGCAAGAAGGCTGCGCTGCTGCAAAAGGACGACTGCAGATCTTCAAAAGAGTTTTGAAGATCCTCCAAATCAGATCCAAATCTGATTTTTGGAGGTGTGATAGAGAAGAAGAGGTTCTCCAGATCCAACCCGAGTGGATACCGGTAGAGGCCAGGCGCTTGCGTGGCTAAGATCCAGAACCTTCCGCTGCAATCAGGATCATCTACAGGGTAATAGAATTACCCAAATTAGGTAAATTAAATTTGATTTAATTTATCTTATTTTATTTTATTTATTAAAATAATAAGAATCAGATCTGAAACATATCAAGATCTGATTGAGATCAAGAGAAAAATTTTTGAAATATATCTCTTGATCTAATCAGATCTGGACGAACCTGGACCGGGAAATCAGGATTTCCCTTCAACTGGTATCAGAGCCATGGTTCTAAATTGTTTAGATCTGATTTTAATTTTATTTTAAAAAAAAAGTGATTTCAGATGTCACATGAGATGTGATCAGATCTGAAATCAAGAAAAATTAAAATTAAATGATTTGGATCTAAGAACATGAAGATATGCATGACTAGTTCTAGAATAGAATAGTTCTATAGAATAGTTTTGCATGTCTTTGATTTAATATGATTAAATCATATTTTAGATCTTCTTATTTACTGTTTTCTGATATTATAAGTGTTATAATAACATCTGATAAACAGCAAATAAAAATTATTTAATTTTAAATATCATATGAGATATGATAGATGCATGACTAGACTAGTTGTAGAATAGTTCTACATAATTGTCTAGATTAGAATTTATTTTGATTAGATCAATTTAAATCTAATTTTTAGATTATTATATGATAATTTAGATCTGAAAACATGCATGATTATGATACATGAGATGTATGCAAAATATGCCTTGGTTAGATCTAAATTTGTATATGAGATATATGATATAGATCTATAACTGTTTTGTAGATTTACATGTTCCTGATTAAGGCGTTCCTCTTGGCCGTCCGGTCATAAGAACAAAGAAGGGTTTAAAGGCCCTCTCTTCCCATTCGATG
>QRFJ01001767.1:118998-153277 GCA_006176705.1 Cocos nucifera
AGACCCTGCGCCCAACCCTAATTCCAATGAGTCATGAAAAGAATTCACTCCAAGGCGCCTCTCCCCTCCTCTCCATGCCATATTCTCTTCTCCTCTTGCTCTCCACGTTCCAAAAGTGTTTTGGACTTAGTTTGGTGCGATTTCAGATCAAGGAAAGGCGATCAAAAGCAAGAAGGCTGCGCTGCTGCAAAAGGACGACTGCAGATCTTCAAAAAGAGTTTTGAAGATCCTCCAAATCAGATCCAGAATCTGATTTTTGGAGGTGTGATAGAGAAGAAGAGGTTCTCCAGATCCAATCCGAGTGGATACCGGTAGAGGGCAGGCCTTGCGTGGCTAAGATCCAGAACCTTCCGCTGCAATCAGGATCATCTACAGGGTAATAGGATTTAACACCCAAATCAGGTAAATTAAATTTGATTTAAATTTATCTTTTTTATTTTATTTATTTAAAATAATAAGAATCAGATCTAAATATATTTAAGATCTGATTTAAGATCAAGAGAAAAATTTTTTGAAATATATTCTTCTTGATCTAATCAGATCTGGACGAACCTGGACCGGGAAATCAGGATTTCCTTCAACTTGGTATCAGAGCCATGGTTCTAAATGTTTAGATCTGATTTTAATTTTATTAATTAAAAATAATGATTTCAGATTCACATGAGATTTGATCAGATCTGAAATCAGAAAAAATTAAAATTTAAATGATTTGGATCTAAGAACATGAAGATATGCATGACTAGTTCTAGAATAAGAAATAGTTCTATAGAATAGTTTTGCATGTCTTTGATTTATATGATAATATATTTTAGATCTTTTTATTTACTGTTTCTGATATTATAAGTGTTATAATAACATCTGATAAACAGCAAATAAAAATTATTTTAATTTTAAAATCATATGAGATATGATTAGATATGCCATGCTAGACTAGTTGTAGAATAGTTCTAACATAATTGTTAGATTAGAATTTATTTTGATTAGATCAATTTAAATCTAATTTTTCAGATATTATTATGGATAATTTAGATCTGAAAACATGCATGAATTGATACATTGAGATGTATTGCAAAATATGCCTTGATAGATCTAAATTTTATATGAGATATATGATATAGATCATAAAACTGTTTTGTAGATTTAATGTTTCTGATTAAGCGTTCCTCTTGGCCGTCCGGTCATAAGAAGAAGAAGGGTTTAAAGGCCCTCTCTTCCCATTCGATGGGGTGTTCTTATACGTGTAGGGGTGCTGCGTGTTTCGTCCTTAATCAGAAACCAAAACTTTACTTTCTGCAAACCTAGATCCTGAAACCCTAGGATTTATTGTGCATATTTGTTTTATGAACCCAACTTAATTAAGAATTAAGTTTATGGAATATTAATTAAGTCTAAAATTAGAATTTCAGATCTAAGACATATTCATAATACTGGGTTCGGGCTTGGTAGCTCAATTAGGTCTAAGCGGTTGATCAAACCGAATCAAAGTTGGTTAGATGGGATCAACAATGCTTAAATTGACCAGCCTAATAGGATTAAGTCTGGGTCAAGATCGAGTCACGATCAAGCAAGACCTAATTAGGCTCAGAGGTTAGAGTCTGGATTTGTAGGCTAACCCAATTGGTTCTGACTCAAAATTTGGTGTCAAGGTAAGTTTGGCACAGACGACCGACTGGTTTTTAATTGGAAGCTACTCGACCTGAATGCGTTCTGTGCAGAGTAACGGCATATTCCTTCCACCGGTCTCACCTTACCTGAGCCATATCTGTTGACACAGTTCTGATCTGAGGTGGTCAATAATCCGAGCTGACCCATGCCACTAGGTTAGTCCATAATTGTTATGACTAAGCCAAGTCTAGTTTAATGAGACCTGAATCAATTCTCCCTAAGAAAAGATTAAGTCCGAGGTCTTCCACCATTGTAGACGTGCGGGCCCTTCCGGGTTGATTGTTCTCGGCTGGATACAGTGGCTCAGTTGCACCGAAGAGCAACCATGTCTTATAGGCATTGATGCTATGGGCTGAGGATGAGTTGGGCTCAATATTCGGATACGGTGAAGAGACCCAATTAGGAACCCAGTCTATGCAAATGGTGGGTCTGACTTAACTAAGGAGTGGATCAATATTTGGAACGGTGAGATTCATGAATTAGAGACCAAGTTTGGGTGCACCATGATTAGAGAATCATTGAACAAGAGTTGTTCACTCATTGGCTAACCCATCACCAATAACTGTTAGGTGAGGTGATGAGTCAGTTGGTGAGACCGCACCACCCACTAGAAATCATCAATCGCGGAGATTTTTGCATCTCTACAAGGGAGTGTAGGGATCCGAGAAAATAGGTGGGAGCTAATTTGTTTAAAAAATAAAATCCCTAAACAAATTGGTCAAGTCAAAATTAAGTATCTAACTAGAATCTTTGACTCTCTACAGGAAAAATGCTGCGTCCAACCCACTTGCACGTATCCTAGACACACATAGACTACTGGACCAATTATAAAGATTGGCTCAGGAACTACAAAATTGTTTGGTTCAGAGAATTAACACATGTTTTGGACCAGGACCCTCCCACCTTACCAGCTGTCCCAATCCACTGAACAGAGAGCGTCTCTGGAAAAATGGATTGACGAAGAAATAAGCCAGATACTACATGTTGGGCTCGATGTCTGATGAGCTCCAGCGCCAACATGAAGATACGGGACTGCTCGCCAAATGTTGCTCACCTGCAGGAGATGTTTGGTGAACAGAGTGCGCAGCCAAAAAATCAAGTCACAAAAAGACTTTTTAAGGCTAAGATGCGTGATGGCAAGTCAGTCCAAGATCACTGTCTGACAATGATCAAGGACATGGAAGAGCTTGAGAAGTCTCGGTGTGAAGTTGGACTTGGATTGAGAACGATATTATTCTGCAATCCTGACTGATGCATATGGGCAATTCATCATGAATTACCACATGCATAAACTTCAGAATTCCTTGCCGAGTTGATGAATATGCTGGTTACCGCTGAGCTTTCTATGAAAGGTTCTAAAGGCTCAGTTCTTGCTATGGAACGAACTTCTTCCAAAAGAAAGTCTTATGGAAAGAAAAAGAAGTCTGTGAAAAAGCAAAAGGTAGAAGGATCAAAGAAGAAGAAGGCAGAACCGAAGAAGAAGGTCGATGTCAAAGGAAAGTATTTCCATTGCAACAGCGACGGCCATTGGAAGCAGAACTGCCCTACTTACCTGGCCACCCTGAAGAACAAGAAGGAAGGTCCTTCTGGAGGTATGCTCGTTATGAGTCTAACCTTACGTTTTCTTCTGCATCCAGTTGGGTGTTGACTCTGGTTCTAGTGCTCATCTGTGCACTTCTATGCAGGGTCTTGAGGATAGCAGGAGGCTGAGGGATGGAGACATGATCCTACGCGTCGGTAATGGAGCAAGAGTTGCTGGCAGTAGCCTGGGAACATACCCTCTGCGATTACCATCTGGTTTAGACTTAGTTTTAAAAGATGTTATTATGTGCCTGCAGCTAGCAGGAATTTGATTTCTGTTTTCATCTTAGCACAAGAAGGTTATGTGATCACCTTCTTTAAGGACCATTGTAACATTCTTATTGAAAGAAATAAAATTGCAAATGGTTTTTCTTAATGGTCTTTATCAGTTGCATATTGAGTAACTATTTTAACTATCGAGCAAAACGTGAATGCCAAACGACCTAGGGATAGTCCAAAGAAGATATCTATGGCACCTGAGATTAGGTCATATAGCAGAGATAGGAATAACAAATTGAGAAAAATGGCTATGAGTCCATTGACCTGAGTCATATCCAACTTGTGAATCTTGTCTTCAAGGCAAAATGACTAAACTCCCTTTTTGTTGGACATGGGAGAGGGCCACAGATCTCCTTGCCCTAGTACATACTGATGTGTGCGGCCCATTTCGATGTGCCGGCTAGAGGCAATTTTGTCTACTTCATTACCTTTACGATGATCTGTCTAGGTATGGGTATGTGTATCTTATGAGACAAAGTCTGAAGCCTTTGAAAAGTTCAAAGAATTCAGACATGAAGTAGAAAAACAAAACTGGAAAACCCATTAAGGTTCTTTCGATCAGATCGAGGAGGTGAATCCTTAGCCGGGAATTCCTAGACTATTCTTAAGGAAAATGGCATAGTCTCTCAATGGACTCCACCAGGAACACCTCAACTCAACGGGGTTTCAGAACGAGAAAATCGGACTCTATTGGATAGGGTTCGATCCATGATGAGCTTCACAGACCTCCCAGATTTTCTTTGGGGACATTCATTATTAACTTCAAACTATTTACTGAATAGGGTTCCTCTAAAACGTTCCTACCACACCATAATGAGGAGTAACTATGGTCACAGGTAAGAACCAAGTCTGAGCATTCAAATTGAGATTTAGAGTTTCGGTTATGTCAAAGACAACAAGGGACAAGTTAGAGTTTAGGTCCTTTAAGCTCGATTCATAGGATATCCTAAAGAGTCATTAGGATACTATTTCTACATTCAGAAGACCACAATGTGATTGTGAGTCGACATGCCATATTTCTTGAAAAACAGTTTATTCAAGATAGTGGCATTGGAAAGCAGATTAAGCTTGATGAGAAAGTCTCACAAGCAGAACGAGCTAAGGACCAAGTGGAACCAAATCAGGTTGAGCCAATAAGAACACTACCTCCTCCACCTCGTAGATCGGAAAGAGTTTCCCGTCCCCCTGAAAGATACTTAGGTATTATTTCAGAGGAGTAGGGAAATGTTCCTCTAGGTAATGGTGCTCATGGGATGATCCCAAAACTACAACGAGGCGATATCAGATATCGACTCCGAGAAATGGCTTGAGGCAATGAAGTCAGAGATCGACTCGATGCACTCAAACCAAGTCTGGACCTTGGTAGATCCACCAGAAGGTATAGTACCTATTGGGTGTAAATGGATCTTCAAGAGAAAGATTGGTGCAGATGGGAATGTGGAGACATTCAAGGCTAGATTGGTGGCAAAAGGTTATAGTCAACGCGAAGGCATTGACTATCAGGATAACTTTTCCCCGGTAGCTATGCTAAAATCCATCCGCACATTGCTTGCTTGCAGCCTATTTCGATTATGAAATATGGCAAATGGACGTGAAAACGGCATTCCTAAATGGATATCTTGAGGAAGATCTATATGGAACAGCGCTAGGTTTCACATCCAGTGATACTGATCACAAGGTTTGCAAGCTGCAAAGGTCCATATATGGACTTAAGCAAGCATCTCGGAGCTGGAACACTCGTTTCAATGATGTGATCAAAAAGTTTGGTTTCATCAAAAATGAAGAGGAACCATGTGTTTTCAAAAGGGTCAGTGGGAGCGCTGTTGTCTTCCTCGTATTGTACGTGGATGACATCCTCCTTATTGGGAATGATATTCCCATGTTGACATCAGTCAAGATGTGGTTGTCCAAGGAATTCTCCATGAAAGACCTAGGTGAAGCATCCTTTATTCTAGGAATTAAGGTCTATAGGGATAGACCGAATAGGATGCTAGGACTTTCACAGAAGATGTACATAGAGGAAGTACTAAAGAGGTTTAGTATGAAAAACTCTAAGAGGGGATTAATACCCTTCAGACATGGTATTCATCTTTCCAAGAAGATGTGCCCTAGCACACCTGAGGAAATAAAACGCATGAGCAAGATCCCTTATGCTTCTGCAATAGGGAGCCTCATGTATGCCATGCTATGTACACGACCTGATATAGCCCATGCTGTGAGTGTCACAAGCAGATATCAGTCAAATCCAGGTGAAAGAACACTGGACTTTCTGTGAAATGTATCCTAAGTACTTGAGAAGAACTAAGGGATATGATGTTGGTCTTTGGTAATGGAGAACTCCAAGTTCAGGGATACACAGACTCGGACTTCATGTCCGATATAGATGATCGTAAGTCGCAGCATATCTGTGCAAGAGCACTAGTTTTGTGCTGGAAGATGTTCCTACGCAAATGGCGCAGCTGAGGACATCTTCAATCTTTCATCCGCGATTACCTTGAGAAAGGTTACGTTGAGGTCAAGAGAGGTCAACTCCGCAGATAATGTGAGACCCACTTACAAAGCCGTTGGCCAGCAGAAGATCGAAGCCCACCTTTGAGAAGATGGGACTTAGACTTGAGCCAATTGGCTTTAGGACAAGTGGGAGATTGTTAGATATATGTGCCTAGAAGCCAGAAATTGGCTGACACTTGTAAACACTTCTAGGGCAAAATTTTTAATTTTGACTATAATTAATGAAATGGGTTATTTTCTATCACACATGTGTATTTAGTGTCTGTGATACATCCTTTGAGTTAATGGTAATGATAATTCATATTTTCAAGAGTTGAAAATTTAAGACATGAATAATCATTATTAACTCATAAAAGCTCCGACCATAGGATCATCACGAGGATGGTGATTGATCGGAGGTTGGTGTACGATCGCTCTCTTTAGTAGATGAGTCTATGAGTCTTACGGTGTGAGACACCGGAGCGAGAGTACAGGTACTCGTTAGAGAACGAGGGCACTGAGCGTGACCACTCGAGTAGTCATTAGGAGTCTACCTTCTCGTCAATGACTGACTCGATGCTGCAGTAGTGTGTCTGGTTCTTTGACCTGAGATGCATCGACAGTTCACCTTGAGGGTGTTATAGTTTGATACACCATTACTCGGTCTCCTAGCCATATGGAACCCTGAGGTGTATGTTGGCTGTGACAATGTTCATTGTAGGAACTGGATGCATCAAGATGGGATCTATCTACCTCGGTGGTAGAGGGACAGCCCTATGATGATCATGAGAATCAAGTCCAGAAACCATGGCCAGTAGAGTGAAATAATAGAAAGAGTTTCTATTTAGATTTTTCACATTGGACTGAATCGAATGATTACATCATATGACAGAG
Source organism: Cocos nucifera (assembly GCA_006176705.1). Classification (NCBI taxonomy): domain Eukaryota; kingdom Viridiplantae; phylum Streptophyta; class Magnoliopsida; order Arecales; family Arecaceae; genus Cocos; species Cocos nucifera. The sequence continues at coordinate 125,908 of QRFJ01001767.1, forward strand.
ACTAGGGTTTGACAGAGTTCACCTTAAACCCTAATCTGATCGGGGCTCAAGATATTAAGCAACTGAATCACACAGGTAGCTGCACCAAGAGGTTCGCATTCAAGTCTCTGATTGGAGATGATGTACTCTACCTTGAACTTGGCTCTACACGAAACAATAAGGATTTGAATCTGGTGATCATCAATTGAACTGATCTAGTTCAATATTCTGAATGAGATTCAATTAGGTTCAAGGAATCGTGCTAGCACTCGATTGAACCTAACGTTCTTCTTTTACTATCATAAATAAGTTGTCCTGACTGAGCCAAAGAGTTTGTGCTCAATCAGAGGCCTTCATATGGTCTGACTGGAGGTTGTCCAAGTCAGAATAGGTTTCTTTATGTAGACATTACCTGCCATTTTTGGTCACCACCATTTCTTGTTCTTTGACTTTTGGTCAAAAGTCTACCTTTGACTGGTCAAACGTTGACCATTGACCCTTTGACTTGTGACCACATGTCATGCACCTATTGGAGAGCTGGTGGGGGCTGTCCCCCTGCCAGAACCTGGCAAGGAGAAGGGCGCACGCCAAGGGTGGCGTGAGCCAAGTAGGAGGCGCCTAGGATCCTTGTTGGACAAGGTACTCCACCTCCCTTTTGGATTCCAATTCAAGTTCTACTAAGAATCCAGTTTGACTGGTCTTAGGGCCCTCTAAGGAGGAATCCAGGGGTCTTCTATTCCAACCAATCAGATTTTAGATCTGATTATTTCACAAAGGGTTGTGATTGGTTGAGAGGAAGAGGAGTTGGATACAAGAGGTCTATAAAAAGACCCTCGCCCAACCCTAATTCCAATTAGAGATTTTCCCATGCCCCAAGGCTGCCTTCCCCTCCTTCTCCATGCCATACTCTCTTCTCCTTTGCTCTCCACGTCCAAAAGGTGTTTTGGACTTAGTTTGGTGCGATTCAGATCAAGGAAAGGCGACTCAAAAGCAAGAAGGCTGCGCTGCTGCAAAAGGAGACTGCAGATCTTCAAAAGAGTTTTGAAGATCCTCCAGATCAGATCCAGATCTGATTTTTGGAGGTGTGATAGAGAAGAAGAGGTTCTCCAGATCCAACCTGAGTGGATACCGGTAGAGGCCAGGCACTTGCGTGGCTAAGATCCAGAACCTTCTGCTGCAATCAGGATCATCTACAGGGTAATAGGATTACCCAAATCAGGTAAATTTAATTTGATAATTTATCTTTTTTATTTTATTTATTAAAATAATAAGAATCAGATCTGAAATATATCAAGATCTGATTAAGATCAAGAGAAAATTTTTGAAATATATCTCTTGATCTAATCAGATCTGGACGAACCTGGACCGGGAAATCAGGATTTCCCTACAATGGGTTAGCCAATGAGTGAACAACTCTTGTTCAATGATTCTCTAATCATGGTGCACCCAAACTTGGTCTCTAATTCATGAATCTCACCGTATCCGGAATATTGATCCACCCCTTAGTTAAGTCAGACCCACCATTTGCATAGACTGGGTTCCTAATTGGGTCTCTCACCGTATCCGGAATATTGAGCCCAACTCATCCTCCAGCCCATAGCATCCAATGCCTAATAGACATGGTTGCATCTTCCCGGTGCAACTGAGCCACTGTATCCAACCGAGAACAATCAACCCCGGGAAAGGCCCGCACGTCTACAATGTGGAAGACCTCGGACTAATCTTTTCTTAGGGAGGAATTGATTTCAGGTTCTTCATTAAAACTAGACTTGGCTTTAGTATAACAATTATGACTAAAACCTAGTAGCAATGGGTCAGCTCGATTATTGACCACCTCAGATCAGAACTGTCGTCAACAGATATGGCCAGGTTAAGTGAGATCGGTGGAGGAATATGCCGTTAACTCGCACAAGAAACGCATTCAGTCGAGTAGCTTCAATTAAAAACCAGTCGCGTCGTCTGTGCCAAACTTACTTAGAACCAAATTTGTTGAGTCTGAAACCAATTGGGTTAGCCTAAATCCAGACTGTAACCTCTGAGCCTAATTAGGTCTTGCTTGATCGTGACTCGATCTTGACCTAGACTTAATCCTATTAGGCTGGTCCAATTTAAGCCCATGTTGATTCCCATCTAACCAACTCTTGATTCGGTTTGATCCAACCGCTTAGCCTAATTTGAGCTACCCAAGCCCGAACCCAGTATTTATGAATATGTCCTAGACTCTGAAATTCTCAATTTTAGACCTAATTAATATTCTATAAACTTAATTCTTAATTAAGTTGGATTCATAAAACAAAAATATGCACAATAAATCCTAGGGTTCAGGATCTAGGGTTTTGCAGAAAGTAAGTTTTGGGTTTCTTGATAAGGACGAACACGCAGCACTCCTACACGTCATAATAACAACCCCATCGTCATCGAATGGGAAGAGAGGGCCTTTAAACCCTTCTTCGTTCTTATGACCGGACGGCCAAGAGGAACGCCTTAATCAGGAACATGTAAATCTACAAAACAGTTATAGATCTATATCATATATCTCATATACAAATTTAGATCTAATCAATGGCATATTTTGCATACATCTCATGTATCAAATTCATGCATGTTTTCAGATCTAAATTATCACATAATAATCTAAAAAATTAGATTTAAATTGATCTAATCAAAATAAATTCTAATCTAGACAATTATGTAGAACTATTCTACAACTAGTCTAGTCATGCATCTATCATATCTCATATGATATTTAAAATTAAATAATTTTTATTTGCTGTTTATCAGATGTTATTATAACACTTATAATATCAGAAAATAGTAAATAAGAAGATCTAAAATATGATTTAATCAGATTAAATCAAAGACATGCAAAACTATTCTATAGAACTATTCTATTCTAGAACTAGTCATGCATATCTTCATGTTCTTAGATCCAAATCATTTAATTTTAATTTTTCTGATTTCAGATCTGATCACATCTCATGTGACATCTGAAATCACTTTATTTTCTAATTAAAATAAAATTAAAATCAGATCTAAACAATTTAGAACCATGGCTCTGATACCAGTTGAAGGGAAATCCTGATTTCCCGGTCCAGGTTCGTCCAGATCTGATTAGATCAAGAGATATATTTCAAAAATTTTCTCTTGATCTCAATCAGATCTTGATATGTTTCAGATCTGATTCTTATTATTTTAATAAATAAAATAAAATAAGATAAATTAAATCAAATTTAATTTACCTGATTTGGGTAATCCTATTACCCTGTAGATGATCCTGATTGCAGCGGAAGGTTCTGGATCTAGCCACGCAAGCGCCTGGCCTCTACCGGTATCCACTCGGGTTGGATCTGGAGATCCTCTTCTTCTCTATCACACCTCCAAAAATCAGATCTGGATCTGATCTGGAGGATCTTCAAAACTCTTTTGAAGATCTGCAGTCGTCCTTTTGCAGCAGCGCAGCCTTCTTGCTTTTGATCGCCTTTCCTTGATCTGAATCGCACCAAACTAAGTCCAAAACACCTTTTGGACGTGGAGAGCAAGGGGAGAAGAGAGTATGGCATGGAGAAGGAGGGGAGAGGCAGCCTTGGGGCATGGGAAATCTCTATTTCACTTAGAATTAGGGTTGGGCGCAGGGTCTTATTTATAGACCTCTTGTGATCCAACTCCTCTTCCTCTCAACCAATCACAACCCTTTGTGAAATCAGATCTAAATCTGATTGGTTGGAATAGAGACCCCTGGATTCCTCCTTAGAGGGTGCCTAAGACCAGTCAAACTGGATTCTTAGTAGAACTCTGATTGGAATCCAAAAGGGAGGTGGAGTCCTTGTCCAACAAGGACTCCTAGGCGCCTCCTACTTGGGCTCACGCCACCCTTGGCGTGCGCCCTTCTCCTTGCCAGGTTCTGGCAGGGGGACAGGCCCCCACCAGCTCTCCAATAGGTGCATGACATGTGGTCAAAAGTCAAAGGGTCAATGGTCAACGTTTGACCAGTCAAAGGTAGACTTTTGACCAAAGTCAAAGAACAAGAAATGGCAGGTGACCAAAAATGGCAGGTAATGTCTTACAAATAAGACAACCTATTCTGACTTGGACAACCTCCAGTCAGACCATATGAAGGCCTCTGATTGAGCACAAACTCCTTTGGCTCAGTCAGGACAACTTATTTATGATAGTAAAAGAAGAACGTTAGGTTCAATCGAGTGCTAGCACGATTTCCTTGAACCTAATTGAATCTCATTCAGATCAATTGAACTAGATCAGTTCAATTGATGATCACCAGATTCAAACCCTTGTTTGTGTGACCCAGTTAGGTTCAGTTCTGTATGGTAATGGGATATGTCATGATCTCTATCATCGACATCATCGAAACTCCTTTCGATGGATCAGAACTCTTCTGATTCGAACAGCTAGAATGATCGATCATCTAAATCATTCTAATTGCTCCCAAAATCCACCAGTGACACCTAGCAGTATATGGTGGCAACCCATCAGAGCTGAATGCGAACCTCTTGGTGCAGCTACCTGTGTGATTAAGTTCTTCTATCTTGAGCCCCGATCAGATTAGGGTTAAGGTGAACTCGTCAAACCCTAGTCTCTGTCATATGATGTAATCATTCGATTCGAGTCCAATGTGAAAATCTAAATAGAAACTCTTTCTATTATTTCACTCTGCCATGGCCATGGGCTTCTGGACTTGATTCTCATGATCATCATAGGGCTGCTCCTCTACCACCGAGGTAGATAGATTCCATCTTGATGCAATCCAGTTCCTACAATGAACATGCTATAGCCAACATACACCTCAGGGTTCCATATGGCTAGGAGACCGAGTAATGGTGTAGTCAAACTATAACACCCTCAAGGTGAACTGCCGATGCATCTCAGGTCAAAGAACCAGACACACTACTGCAGCATCGAGTCAGTCATTGACGAGAAGGTAGACTTCCCTAATGACTACTCGAGGTGGTCACGCTCAGTGCCCTCGTTCTCTAACGAGTACCTGTACTCTCGCTCCGGTGTCTCCACACCGTAGACTCAAGACTCATCTACTAAAGTGAAGCGATCGTACACCAACCTTCCGGATCAATCACCATCCTCGTGATGATCCTATGGTCGGGAGCTGTTTATGAGTTAATAATGATTATTCATGTCTTAAATTTTCAACTCTTGAAAATATGAATTATCATTACCATTAACTCAAAGGATGTATCACAGACACTAAATACACATGTGTGATAGAAAATAACCCATTTTATTAATTATAGTCAAAATTATAATTTTGCCCCTAGAAGTGTATTACAAGTGTCAGCCAATTCTGGCTTCTAGGGCACATATATCTAACACTTGATTCTTGCTACGCATCTGCAGACTGTAGGTTGATCTAATTGAACTATTAATCAGTTGATCTAGTAACAGACAGTGTTTTATTGTAGCCGCTTACCTGCCATTTCTGATGTGTCTAAGATAAGCCTGGCAGACCCTTCCACTAATCGAACTTACCTGGCCTCTTGGTGAGATTATGTTTTGATCAGATTGCTTAACTATTTGAGCTAATCCATGTCAGCTAGGTAAATCAGTTTGACTGATTTAGGTGCTCCTTGACCAGCCTATTAATGGTCTTCCTTAAGCTGACTTGGTGAAGTTAGTGGGAGGATCATGACAAGCTAGTTAATCTGACCTACTCGCTTCTATAAATTAAATTCTCTAAAATTATTAAATCTCTAAAATAAAATAGTTATATGATAACTGGATCATAGCCTCCAATTAAAGTAGATGATAATGAGTCTATCAGTTGAATAATCATTGGAGGCCCAAAGGCCTGGTGCTTATCGATTGATGGAATTATCATTCGTTATATGATCTCTTGGATACATCTTTCTAAATGGTGGTCAGGTCGGCCAACCAAAGTTGGGCCTTGATCATTTATTGGTCGGATGGGCTAAGTATGGTCATATTAATGGTTGGACCTAATTGGACCCTTTTTGAGAATGTCAAAACCAACTGATTAGGGCCTGAAGCAAAATTTAATTGCTGAAAATTGTTTGGAGAAATAATTGATGATGAACCTACCCTTAGATGCACATGGATGGACCAACCAAAGTTAGGCTCATGTATAGTCTATGTGGATTCTAGTATCCACTAAGGAATTACGATAATTCCTTGAATTAGAGGTAGAGGCTATCGATTCAAATAAAATAGTGGAAGAAATCTTTTGATTAAAGTTCAAATCTTTAGGTTTAATGAATCAATTACTAATTAGGTTTTGGTTTTCCATTGTGCAGACATGGCCACTTTTCTATCGCTCCGATCATTATTGAACAATGATAAGTTGGTCGGACCCAACTTCGATAGCTGGTATCGAAAGTTGAAGATTATCCTAGAGCATGAATAGATCTTATATGTACTGATGGATCCTGCACTTGAGGAGCCAGCTACCAATGCATGTGAAATAGTTAGAGATACTTATCAAAAGTGGCTCAGTGATCGAACCACAATGCGCTGCATTATGTTGGCTGCGATGAGCAACAAGTTTAGTCATAGGTTTGAGATAGCTCAGCCAAATAAAATACTCCAAGTGTTAGAAGATTCTTTTGGCACACTCGATGATGTTGAGGGGCATAAGACTAGTTGCACCATCTTCAACACCAGATGCAAAATGGAGCCTCTATCACCGATCATGTACTATATATGATCAAGCTGATAGAGTACTTGAGCAAACTCAGCTTTTCCTTTCATGAACAACTTGGGAAAGATGCAACATTGAACTCGCTGCCAAAGTCCTATCTCCCTTTTCTTACTCATTATAGAATGACAAAGCCTGAAGTAAACTACCATGGCTTACTGGGATTACATCAAAACTTTGAGAAGGATCACCAGCTCCATAAAAAGTCAGTGAACTTATGGGAGGTTCATCTTTTGGTTCTCGACCCTTTAGGAAAGGAAAGAAGAACAAGAAGAAGAAAACAAAGAAGGTGCAAGTTCAGGCTGGGATATCAATGCAGGGCCAGATCAGGAAGATCAAGTCTGATAAGAGTCAAGCTGAATGCTTCTTTTGCAAGAAGTGGGGGCACTGGAAGTAGAACTATCCTTAGTACATTGCCTCCCTAGATCCAAACAGACAGAGAAAGAAGCAAGCTCTTGCTAGGCAAGATATTTATATGATAACTCCTTGCAATTTCTCTATTTATGATATTACTGACTGGGTATTGAATATCGGTAGCTCTTACCATATTTGTAATTCATTATAGGGATTATAGGTCAGTAGAAGATTCGAGCAAGGCAAGAGATTCCTAAACGTTGGAGATGAAAGACTAGTTCCAATTCTAGCTTTAGAAATTTTGAAACTTGTATTTGAATCTCATACCGTTGTTCTTAGTGATTATCATTTCTATCCTAGTTTCTTTTTAAATTTCATTTCTATAGGCCTTTTGGCCGTAAACAATTATGAAATTTCAATAAAGAAATGAGTTTGTAATGTCATTGTGAATGGTGTTACTACTTTCTATGGACAATTGAGGAATGATGTATATATGTTATCACAATCTGTTAATGTAGTCTATTCTACTGGCAAGCATTCTAGATTAGATAGTGTATCATATATCTACTTATGGCACTGTAGGCTGGATCATATAAACAAGAATAAGATAAATAAGTTGACTCAAGAGGAAATCCTCGAAGTCAATGATTGTGAATTACTTCCAACCTATGAGTCCTATCTTCTTGGTAAAATAACCAAGTCACCTTTTATTGAAAAAGGTGAGAGAGCCAATGAGCTCTTAGGACTAGTACATACTAATGTATGTGGACCAATGAGCATAAGTGCCAGAGGTGGATATGTCTACTTCATCACTTTCACAGATGATCTATCTAGATATGGATATATCTATCTGATGAAACATAAGTTGGATTCTCCTGAAATGTTCAAACAATTCTGAACTGAAGTAGAAAAATAAACTGGGAAGAGTATTAAAACTCTTCAATCTGACCGAGAAGGAGAATACCTTTTTGATGAGTTTCTCACATATCTAGGAGAGAATGAAATTCTCTTTCAATGGACTCCTCTGGAACACCATAATATAATGGTGTGTCTGAAAGGAGAAATTAGACTTTGTTAGATATGGTCCAATCCATGATGGAATTTGCCAGCTTGCTGATATCCTTCTAGGGATATGCACTCGAATCGACTTGTTATCTATTAAATAGGATTCCAAGTAAGTCTGTAGTTAAAACCCCATATGAGATATAGACAGGGCATAAATCAGCACTTTCACATCTTAGGATTTGGAGGTGCCTGACTTATGTCAAACGATTAGTTACAGACAAACTTGGACCTAGGTCTGACAAGTGTACATTCATAGGATACCCAAAAGAGACCAAAGGATACTACTTCTATCATGCTAATGAACAAAAGATGTTCATCAGCCTTAAGGCAACCTTTTTAGAAAAGGAGTTCCTTGGTGAAGGAAATGTTGCCTCTAAGGTTGAACTTGATGAAGTTCAACAGGTAGAAAGTCTGACATAGAATGTTGAACCTAAGTCAGATTTGATTAGATCAGATTCAAAGCCTAGTGAACCTGCACCATTAAGGCGATCCGATAGAGTACCGCACCATCCGGACAGATACTTTGGATTCTTAGTCCAGGATGGTGATCCCATCGAACTTGATGAAAAGGATAAGGATCCGATCACTTATATGGTTACGATGTAGAAATTTGACTTTGAGAAATGGCTAGAAGCCATGAGATCCAAAATGGATTTCATGAAGATTGATGTATGGACATTAGTTGACCCACCTGAAGGGGTTAAATCCATTGGGTGTAAATGGGTCTTCAAAAAAAAAAGGGACGCAGACAATAAGGTGGAGACCTATAAAGTCCGTCTGATTGCCAAGGGGTATCGTCAACATTATGGTATTGACTATGATGAGACGTTCTTCCTTATGGCAATGCTCAAGTTTATTCAAATCATGCTTGCCATTGCTGCCCATCTGGACTATGAGATCTGGCAAATGGATGTGAAGATAGCTTTCCTAAATGGAGAGCTGATCGAAGAGATGTATATAATACAACCTGAAGAATTCACATCCATAGATGAGTCCAAGGTGTGCAAGCTTCAGAGATCCATTTATGGATTAAAGCAGGCATCTCAGAGTTGGAACATGCATTTTGATAAAGTGATCAAAATGTATGGCTTCATTATGAACGGAGAAGAACCCTGCATTTACAAATAGGCAAATGGTCCATTAGTGGTATTTCTTATTTTGTACGTGGATGACATTCTCTTAATCAGAAATGATATCCCCGCACTATAAGGAATAAAAGTCTGATTATCATCATAGTTCTCCATGAAGGACTTGGATGAAGCATCCTACATCCTAGGGATGAAGATCTATAGGGATAGATCTAAAAGGATGCTTAAAATATCTCAGTCAACATATATAGAAACTATGCTGAAGAGGTTCAGCATGGAGAATTCCAAAAAGGGCTATCTTTCAACAGGCCAAGAAATTTCTCTCTGTAAGAAAGATTGTCTGATAACTCCTAAAGAGAGAGAGCGTATTAGTAGAATCCCATATGCTTCGGTAGTGGGATCTATTATGTATGCAATGACATGTATGAAATCAGATGTGGCATACTCACTAGGAGTGGTGAGTAGATACCAGTCTGACCCTAGAGAAAATCACTAGAAGGTGCTTAAAATCATCCTTAAGTATTTGAAAAATACTAAGGACCAATGGTTGGTTTATGGTGAGTCAGATCTGAAGCTTATGGGGTTTACAGACTCCAGCTTTCAATCTAACCATGATGACAGTATAAGTGTATCAGGGTATATCTTTACTCTAAATGGTGGAACCATTTGCTGAAAAAGTTTCAAGCAGCATACAGTGGCTGACTTAGTTTGTAAAGTAGAGTACATGGCAGCATCAGATGCAGCAAAAAAAGCTGTGTGGCTAAGGAAGTTCATCATTGAGCTCGGAGTAGCACCCTCCATTGATGGTCCAGTCCTACTCTACTACGATAGCAATAGTGCTATAGCTCAAGCAAAGAAACCAAAGAAACACCAGCAGATAAAGCACATTCTATGCCGCTTTTATTTGGTCCATAAAATCATGGATTATGGTAACGTCAACCTTCAGAAGATCGATAGAAAGGAGAACCTAGCCGACCCCTTCATTAAAACACTGGCAATCAAGGAGTTAGACAACCATAAGTCAAAGATGGGTATTAGATACTGTGTCGAGTGGCTATTAATTAAGTCTTTAAATTTGTTCACGATCAAATGATAGATTGTTAATAAAGACAACAGCATCTATCGAGCATAAGTCGCTATATGCCATATAGATTAGTTGTTCTCTTAACCAAGGAGTATGGAGATACTGGTATGGCATACAAGTAAGATGTATGGGTACATCATCATTGAACGTGATCAACTTCAGAGCATTCTACTATCGAGAATGTCTCTGATGGGATATAGGTATAAGTATCCCTTAGACCTGAGATCACCTCAGTGACTTGCAAGCAACTCACTGTGTATTGGTACCGGACTAACTGAATTTCTAATTTAGCAATAGAAGGCTTCTGTGCATAGTCAAGTACTTGCAAAATTGGAGTGTGATCAAGATGGAATTGACCACTCCAAGAGTTGGAGAAGAATGTATCACTGTATTTCAATATAGCAAAACCTTGGCTAGGGTAATCCATCAGATGGATTTGATATTTTGAAATACAATATGGACAACCATATCAGAGTTGACAGTTGAACTTTGAGGTGTCCTACGAGCATTGTGGTCAAGGGGATGAATTATATGAAAACTATATCGGCATGGATTCTAAGGATGGTGTTCTACACCTTCGATCTATCTGGCCATCGGGGATCATTACTAGATGGTCACTTCGATTGGTATAAAAATTTATTCCTATGCTACCGGCTTAGATTTGAACCTATGAGGTCACATACATTAGAGCTTACGATCTGATCAGATGGTTGATCAATGATTAAGAATCGTTCTAGGATTAAACAATCAATACGATTGGTGTTTAACCTAGTGCAAGTATTGCAGGAGGATCGATTAGCAATTGGATTACTAATTGGCTTAATTTGATTAAGCCAATAGGCTGAGATTAACTATAATTAAATATGATTTAATTTGATTTGGTTTGGGCTGAAGGAAAAATCTTATTTTCTGGATCAAGTTCGTTCAGATCTGATTTGACCAAGAGGAATATTTCAAAAAAATTTTCTCTTAGATCTAAATCAGATTTGATATTTTTCAGATCTGATTAGATGGATCTAATAAACAAAATCAAATAAATTAAATCAAATTTAATTTGTACCTTATTGTTGGGTAATCCTATTATCCTATGATGATCCTGCTGATTGCCTAAGGTTCTGGATGCAGTCATGCAATCGCCTGGCCTCTATCGATATCCACTCGAACAAGATTTGAAGATCTCCTCCTTCTCAATCTATCCTCCAAAGATCAGATCTGGATCTGATCTTGAAGATCTTCAAAATAATTTTTGAACATCCGATGTCGTCTCTTGCAGCAGTGCTGCCTTCTTTCTTTCTTGTCGCCTTTCTCTTGCCTGGATCGCACCAAACTAAAGCCCAAATCCTCTTGGGCATGGAGAGGAGAGAGAAGATCAGAGGTAGGCATGGAGAAGAGGGGAGAGGGGCTATGTGGTGTGGGCAAGGGAAGAACTCTTGAAACCTAGGCACAAACATGGTTTATATAGACCCTACTACACCATGCAGTGCCACATCATCCCGACCAATCACGTCTCTTCATGTAATTAGATCTAAATCTGATTGATGGGATCACATCACCTAATCCAATCAGAAGAGAGCCCCTCTCAAACATCCTTGGGTGGCCCCAAGACTAGTCAAAGTAGAGTCTTAGGCACCACCTAAGTTTATTCCATGAAGCAACCTAGAGTCCCATCTATATGAGACTCCAGGCGTCATCATCCTTGGGCGCACGCCTAGGCGTGCACCCCCTCCCTTTCCTCCTTTTAGTAGGGAGATAAAGGTCAAATCTCTCTCCTATGGGTGCATGACACATGGGCAGATGTCTAAGTGTCAAAGGTCAACGTTTGACCAAAGTCAAAAGACAAGAATTAGCAAATGATGAAAAATGGCAAGTGTTGTCTCAAATTTATCTTATAAATTAAGACAATCCTTTTCTGACCTAGACAAATTTCAATCAGACCAAGTAAAGGTACCTGAGTGAGTCCAAACATATTTAGCTCAGTCGAGATAACTTTTAATGATTGTTGAAGGGGAACATTAGGCTCAATCGTGTGCTAGCACGATTTTCTTGAAACTAATTGAATCTTATTCAAATAAATTAAATTGGATTAGTCCAATTAATGATATCTAGATCCAAACCCTTATTTGTGTGATCCAATTAGGTTTAGTTCTGTATGGTAATGGGATATGTTATGATCTCTATCATCGACATCATTGAAACACCTTTTGATGGATCAGAACTTTTTTTGATTCAGACAACTAGTATGATCGATCATTCAAATCATTCTAATTGCTCCCAAAATCCACCAGTGACTCCTAGCAGTATATGGTGGCAACCCATCAAACTCAGAACGAATCTCTCGGTGCAGTTACCTGTGTGATTAAGTTCCTCTATCTTAAGCCCTGATCGGATTAGGGTTAAGATGAACTCATCAAACCCTAATATCCGTCATATGATTAATCATTCGATTCAAGTCCAATATGAAAACCTTAATGGAAACTTTTTTTATTATTTCACTCTGCCATGGCCATGGGCTTATAGACTTGATTCTCATGATCATCATAGGGCTACTCCTCATCCATTGAGATAGATAGAATTTCTATTGGTGCAATCCAATTCCTACAATGAACATGCTATAGCCAACATACACCTCAAGATTCCAAATGGTTAGGAGATCAAGTTATGCTGTAGTCAAACTACAACACTCTCAAGGTGAACTGCCAATGCACCTTAGGTTAAAGAACCAGACACACAACTATACCTTCGAGTTAGTCATCAATGAGAAGGAAGACTTCCTAATGACTGCTCGAGGTGGTCATGATCAGTGCCCTCATTCTCCAATGAGTACCTATACTCTCGCTCTGGTATCTCTGCACCATAGACCCAAGACTCATCTACTATAAAAAAGCGATTATACACCATCCTTTCAGATCAATAACCATCCTCATAATGATCCTATGGTCGGGAGCATTTTATGAGTTAGTAACGAAAATTCATGTCTTAAATTTTCAACTCTTGAAAATATGAACTATCATTACCATTAACTCAAGAGATGTATTACAAACACTAAATACATATTGTGATAGAAAATAACCAATTTTATTATTTATAGTCAAAATTATAATTTTGCTCTTAAAAGTATATAATAAGTGTCAGCCAATTCTGGCTTCTAGGGCACACATATCTAACAAACTCCCACTTGACCTAAAGCCAATTGGCTATAATTCTAAGTCCCATCTTCTCAAGGTGGGCTTCAATCTTTTGCTAGCCCAGTGGCTTTGTGAGTAGATCCGCTGCATTATCTGTGGAGTCGACTCTCTTGACCTCGATATAATCTTTCTTGAGGTAATCGTGGATGAGGTGGTATCGTCACTCGATGTGCTTGGATTTCTGGTAAGACCTCAACTGCTTAGCAAAGTCTATAGCGCCATTTTTGTCGCAGTATAGAGGAATGGCATCTAATGGCATCACTTCAATCTCTATGCCAAACTTCTTATACTAGAATGCCTCCTTCGTAGCTTTTGACGCAGTGATATACTCTACTTTCATGGTGGAATCTGCTATCACTGTCTGCTTGGAACTCTTCCAACTGACAGCACCACCATTACACACAAATAGATTTTCAGTTAATTTTCGATCATCTACATCAGACATAAAATCTAAGTCTGTATACCATTGGACTTTGAGTTCTCTATTACCAAAAATCAAGAACATATCCTTAGTTCTTCTTAAGTACTTAAGGATACATTTCATAAAAGTCCAGTATTCTTCGTCTGGATTCGACTGATATCTGCTCGTGATACTCACAGCATTGCTTGAGTTTGGGTAATCCTATTATCCTATGATGATCCTGCTGATTGCTTAAGGTTCTGGATGCAGCCATGCAATCGCCTGGCTTCTATCGATATCCACTCGGGCAGGATCTGGTGATCTCCTCCTTCTCAATCCATCCTCCAAAGATTAGATCTGAATCTGATCTTGAAGATCTTCAACATAATTTTTGAACATCAGATGTCATCTCTTGCAGCAGTGCTGCCTTCTTCCTTTCTTATCGCCTTTCTCTTGTTTGGATCGCACCAAACTGAAGCCCAAAGCCTCTTAGGCGTTGAGAGGAGAGAGAAGATCAGAGGTAGGCATGGAGAAGAGGGGAGAGGAGCTATGTGGCATGGGCAAGGGAAGAACTCTTGAAATCTAGGCATAGACAGGATTTATATAGATCCTGCTGCACCATGCAGTGCCACATCATCCTGGCCAATCACGTCTCTTCATATAATCAGATCTAAATCTGATTGGTGGGATGACATCATCTAATCCAATCAGATGAGAGCCCCTCTCAAACATCCTTAGGTGGCACCAAGATCGGTCAAAGTAGAGTCTTAGGCGCCACCTAAGTTTATTCCATGAAGCAACCTGGAGTCCCATCTGTATGGGACTCTAGGCATCATCATCCTTGGGTGCACGCCTAGGGAGGCATGCGCCCCATCCCTTTCCCCTTTTTAGCAAGTGGATAAAGGTCAAATCTCTCTCCTATGGGTACATGACACATGGCAGATGTCTAAGTGTTAAAGGTCAACATTTGACCAAAGTCAAAAGACAAGAATTAGCAGGTGATGGAAAATGGTAGGTGTTGTCCCAAATTTACCTCATAAATTAAGACAACCCTTTTCTGATCTGGACAAGTTCCAGTCAGACCAAGTAAAGGTACCTGAGTGAGCCCAAATATATTTGGCTCAGTCGAAACAACTTTTAATGATTGTTGAAGTAGAACAGTAGGCTCAATCATGTGCTAGCATGATTTTCTTGAACCTAATTGAATCTTATTCAAATCAATTGAACTGGATTAGTCCAATTGATGATATCCAGATCCAAACCCTTGTTTGTATGATCTAGTTAGGTTCAGTTTCGTATGGTAATGGGATATGTTATTATTGGAGATAAATCACGCTCCCGCTGAAGTCCAGCCTGATGCTTAGCCTAATGCAATCGATAATCACGGAAGAGCTTCAATCCAAAATTCTTCCTCCAGCGATCGAAGTCATCCATGGCCGAGACTCCTCAGTTCCTTCAATCAATCGAACTCCCAATGGCCGAGCCCCAACCAAACTCCTTTCGGACTTCTCCTTCAAGTCGGAGCTTCCTCCAGGAGCCGAACTCCTTCAGTCGGACTTCTACGGGAGCTCGAACTTCAGTCCGGATTTCTACGGGAGCCGAACTCCTTCCAAACTTCTCCTTCAGTCAGATTCCTCCAAGAGCCGAACTCCTTCCAGATTTCTTCTTCATTCGGATTCCTCCAGGACCAAACTCCTTTTGGATTTCTCCTTCAGTTTAGTAACTCCAAGAGCCAAACTCCTTTCGGACCTCTCCTTCAGTCTGATTCCTTCAGGAGCCAAACTCCTGCAAGATTTTTCCTTCATGCGGATTCCTCTAGGAGCCCAACTCCTTTTGAATTTCTCCTTCGGTCCAATGCCTCCAACAGTCGAACTCCTTCCGGACTTCTCCTTCAGTTAGATTCCTCCAGGAGCCGAACTTCTTTCAAATTTTTCTTCAATCAGACTCCTCCAAGAGACAAACTCCTTCCGAATTTCTCCTTCAGTCCAGTGCCTCTAGGAGCCGAATTTCTTCCGAACTTCTCCTTCAATCAGATTTCTACAAGAGCCAAACTCCTTCTGGATTTCTCCTTCAATCAGATTTCTATAGGAATCAAACTCATTCCAAACCTCTCCTTTAGTCTAATTCCTCCAGGAGCTGAACTCCTCCAAGATTTCTCCTTCATTCGGATTCCTTCAGAAGCCAAACTCCTTCCGAATTTTTTCTTCAACTGGATTCCTCCAGGAGCCAAACTCCTTCCAGATTTCTTCTTCATTTGGATTCCTCCAGGAGCCGAACTCCTTCTAGATTTCTCTTTCACTCTAGTACCTTTAGGAGCCGAACTCCTTCCGGACTTCTCCTTTAGTCGGACTCCTCCAGGAGCCAAACTTCTTTCGAATTTCTCCTTCAGTCAAGTTCCACCAGGAGCCAAACTCTTTATGGATTTCTCCTTTAGTTGGATTCCTCCAGGAGCCAAACTCCATCTAGATTTCTCCTTCAGTTGGATTCCTTCATGAGTTGAACTCCTTCTGAATTTTTCCTTCAGTCAAGTTTCTCCAGGAGCCGAACTCTATACGAAATTTTTCTTCAGTCAAATTTCTTCAGAAGTCGAATTCCTTCTGGACTTTTTCTTCTGTCGAACTCCTCCAGGAGCTGAACTCCTTCCAAATTTCTCCTTCAGTCGAATTTTTTTAGGAGTTAAACTCCTTTTAGACTTCTTGTTTAGTTAGATTCCTTTAGTGGATTACTTCTAGATTTCAGCTAGCATTCCTCCTAGATGATCCCCTCTAAACCGTATTCTCTTTAGGAGTCCAAACTTCTCTAGAATTGATATATGTCAAAGCTCTTCACCGACCAATGCCTGCTTCCTCCGAACTTTGACTATTAAATCTCAACAAATGGCAACATTATGGCAATGGACACCACTCTCCATAACAAACTCCATGTGGCCTCGAGCAGCCCACTATCGGATGGTTAAGACCGTCACTATCAATCTGTTACAGGCTCCATCTATAAAAGAGATCCTCCAGATATGTTTTCTCTAAGCTCTCTTTTTCTTTCCAAAACTCTGCTAAATTTTTGCCTGAGTACTCCATTTCTGTTGGCTAGAAGAGCTGACTTGATCGTTGGAGAGTCCTACCGAAGCCACCACCACCGACTCTGAGTGAGACTTTATTTTGTAGGTCACTGACGGCGACCTCGTCTTCCTCGACTCCAGCTCAATTCGGTGTCAACCAGATTCTGCACCAACAGAATTGGTGGGGCTTCCCTACCTCCAAAAATTTTACAACTATGCCCCTCTCAATGCTCCGAAAACCCAAGTGCTGATGAAAATCAGGGAGCAACTATCAAGATCGAAAATGATGCGTACTCACCCCGATAAGTACAATCTTAATAAGTTCTATCTTTATCATCGTGACCACGATCATGACACTGAAGAATGCATTTAGCTCTAAGACGAGATCGAGAAATCATCAGAAGAGGCTGGCTAGGTCAATTCCTTAGACACTGACCTGAAGTAAGTGAAGATCGATCAAAGGCACTACCACATCTAGAACCACCAATAAGAAAGGAATAACAAGGAGATCGGCCATCTCCTGGCATCGTCAATGCTATCTCTAGGGGGGCTTAGTACTTCGGCAAGCCGCCATCTCTCAGCCTTAGAGCTAAGGAAAGCTTGCCCTGAATTTGGAAGACCTATATAAAATATAGAAGGTTGTCCGACCCAGAGCTTAACATCTAAAGGAGCTTGGAGGAACAATGCTCCCACGACCTTGGAATTCAAAAAATCTAGAATTTGCTACCAATAATTTTTCTCCAATAAAACTCCTCCATTTCAATATTATGGTTTTTTGGTGTAAAAACTATGTGATGATAGGAAAGAAGCAATCAATAGTGGCCATGTTAGGAACAGGAGGAGAACCTCATCCTAACATGAGCAAGTTGAAGGTCTCGTTCATTTTAGATGAGATGAGGGAAGAGTCTCCGATAATGACCCTTATGTGCCCCTACAGTCTATTAGGAACAGGAGGAGAATCTCATCCTAATGTGAGCAAAGTCGAAGGCCTCGTTCATTTAGACGAGATGAGGGAGAGGCCTTGACAATGGCCCTTATGTGTCCCTATAAGCCCATTAGGAATAGGAGGAGAATCTCGTCCTAACAAGAGCAAAAGTCGAAGGCCTCATTCATTTTAGATGAGATGAGAGGAAGAGGCCCTGACAACGATCCTTATGTGCTCCTACAGTCCGTTAGAAATAGGAGAACCTCATCCTAACATGAGCAAAGTTGAAGGCCTCGTTCATTTTAGACGAGATGAGGAGAGCCCTATCAACGGTCCTATGTGCCCCTACAGCCAATTAGGAACAAGAGGAGAACCTCATCATAATGTGAGCAAAGTCGAAGGCCTCGTTCATTTTAGACGAGATGAGGGGAGAGCCCTGACAACGGCCCTTGTGTTCCCTTATAGCCCATTAGAAACAAGAGGAGAACCTCGTCCTAACGTGAGCAAAGTCGAAGCCTCGTTCATTTTAGATGAGATGGGGAGAGGCCCTAACAATGGCCCTTATGTGCCCCTACAGCCCGTTAGGAACAGTAGGAGAACCTCATCTAATGCGAGCAAAGTCGAAGGCCTCATTCATTTTAGACGAGATGGGGAGAGGCCCTGACAATGGCTCTTATGTGCCCCCACAATTCATTAGAAACGGGAGGAGAACCTCATCCTAACGTGAGCAACGTCGAAGGCCTCGTTCATTTTATACGAGATGGGGGAGAGGCTCTGACAGTGCCTTATGTGCCCCTACAGCCCATTAGGAATAGAAGAAGAATCTCATCCTAACGTGAGCAAAGCCAAAGGCCTCATTCATTTTAGATGGGATGAGAGGAAAGATCCTGACAACAGCCCCATTATGCTCGATAACAATAAGAGATAAGATCTCCTTCAACATTGGCTGGAGATAAGATCTCCTTCGAGCTTCTATGTCTATGTCAATAGGAGATAAGATCTCCTTTAACCTTCGCTGGAGATAAGATCTCCTCCAAGCTTCTACGTCTACATCAACAGGAGATAAGATCTCCTTTAACCTCGACTGAAGATAAGATCTCTCTCGAGCTTCAACTTCCAACATCAACCTCGACTGGAGATAAGATCTCTTCCGAGCTCCAACCCTTCAACAGGAGATAAGATCTCCTTTAACCTCGACTGGAGACAAGATCTCCCCCGTGCTTTAACTTCAACCTCAACCTCGGATGGAGATAAGATCTCCCTCGAGCTCCAACCATTTAACAGAAGATAAGATCTCCTTCAACCTTGGTTGGAGATAAAATCTCCCCCGAGCTTCAACTTCAATGTCGATTGAAGATAAGATTTCCTCCAAGCTTCAACCTGAACTAGCGTAGAGCCTGGAAGTGGACTTTGGCAGCCATCTTTTTTGTACTCCTTTCCTTCGAATTTCAAACTCGAAAGTAGGGAGACTATTGTTGGAGATAAATCCTACTCCCATCAAAGTCCAGCCTGATGCCTAACCTAATGCAACCGATAATCATGAAAGAGCTTCAATCCAAAATTCTTCCTCTAGCAGCTGAGCTCCATCTAGATTTCTCCTTCAATCAGACGCCTTTAGGAGCCGAACTCCTTCCAAACTTCTCCTTCAATCAAGTTCCTCCAGGAGCCAAACTTCTTTAGAATTTCTCCTTCAGTCCAGTGCCTCCAGGAGCCAAACTCCTTCTAGACTTCTCCTTCAGTCGGATTCCATCAGGAGCCAAACTCCTCCTAGATTTTTTCTTCATTCGGATTCCTTCAGGAGCCGAACTTCTTTTAGATTTCTCCTTCAGTTCAGTGCCTCCAGGAGCCAAACTCCTTTCAGACCTCTTCTTTAGTCTAATTCCTTCAGGAGCCAAACTCCTAGATTTCTTCTTCATTCGGATTCTTTTAGGAGCTGAACTCCTTTCAAATTTTTTCTTTAGTTCAGTGCCTCTAGAAGTCGAACTCCTTTCGGACTTCTCCTTCAATTGGATTTTTTTAGGAGCCAAACTCCTTCTAGATTTCTCCTTCAGTTGAAATCCTCCAGGAGTCGAACTCCTTCCAAATTTCTCTTTCAGTGCAATGCCTCCATGAGCTGAACTACTTTCGGACTTTTTCTTCAATCAGATTTTTATAGGAGCCGAACTCCTTCTGGACTTCTCCTTCAGTCAAATTTCTATAGGAGCCAAACACTTTCCAAATTTCTCCTTTAGTCGGATTTCTATAGGAGCCAAACTTCTTCCAGACCTCTCCTTCAGTCTGATTCCTCTAGGAGCCAAACTCCTCTCAGATTTCTTCTTCATTCGGATTCCTCGAGGTGTCAAACTTCTTCCAAATTTCTCCTTCAGTTGGATTCTTCTAGGAGCTAAACTCCTCCTAGATTTCTCCTTCATTCGACTTCCTCTAGGAGCTGAACTCCTTTTGGATTTCTTCTTCAATTTAGTGCCTTCAGGAGCCGAACTCCTTCTAGACTTCTCCTTCAGTCGGACTCCTTCAGAAGCCAAACTTCTTTTGAATTTCTCCTTCAGTCAAGTTCCATCAGGAGCCGAACTCCTTATGAATTTCTCCTTCAGTCAGATTCCTCCATGAGCTAATCTCCTTTTAGATTTCTTCTTCAGTTGGATTCCTTCAGGAGCCAAACTTCTTTCGGATTTTTCCTTCGATCAAGTTCCTTCAGAAGCCGAACTCCATCTAGATTTCTCCTTCAGTCGGATTCCTCTAGAAGCCAAACTCCTTTCGAACTTCTCCTTCAGTCAAACTCCTCTAGGAGCTGAACTTCTTTCAGATTTCTCCTTCAATCAGATTCCTTTAAGAGCCAAACTCCTTCCATACTTCTCCTTCAATTGGATTTTTTCAGTGGATTACTTTCAGATTTTAGCTACCATTCCTTTCGAATGATCTCCTCCAGTCGTATTCTCTTTAAGAATTGATGTATGTCAAAGCTCTTCACCGACCAATGCCTGCTTCCTCCAAACTTCGACTATCAAATCTCAACGAATGGCCACATCATGGCAACAGACACCACTCTCCATAACAAACTCCATGTGGCCCCGAGCAGTCAACTACCGGATGGTTACGACCATCACTATCAGTCTATTATAGGTTCTATCTATAAAAGAGACTCTCTAGATATATTTTCTCTAAGCTCTCTTCTTCTTTCCAAAACTCTACTAAATTCTTGCCTGAGAACTCCATTTTTGTTGGCCAGAAGAGCTAACTTGATCATCGGAGGATCCTACCGGAGCTGCCACCATCGACTCTGGGTGAGACTTTATTTTGTACGTCATCGATGGTGACCTCATCTTCCTCGACTCTAGCTCGATCTAGCGTCAACTAGATTCTGCACCAACAGTTATGATCTCTATCATCATCATCTTCAAAATATCTTTCGATGGATCAAAACTTTTTTGATTCAGATAACTAGTATGATCGATCATCCAAATCATTCTAATTACTTCCAAAATCCATCAGTGATACCTAGTAGTATATGGTGGCAACCCATCAAAACTAAGAACGAACCTCTCGGTGTAGTTATCTATGTGATTAAGTTTCTCTATCTTGAGCCCCGATTGAATTAGGGTTAAGGTGAACTCGTCAATACCTAATATTCCTCATACGATTAATCATTCGATTTAAGTCCAATATAAAAACCTTAATAGAAACTTTTTCTATTATTTTGCTCTGTCATGGTCATGAGTTTATGGACTTGATTCTCATGATCATCATAGGGCTACACCTCATCCATCGAGATAGACAAATTTTCTATTGGTGTAATCCAATTTCTGCAATGAACATGCTATAGCAAACATACACCTCAGGATTTTGAATGGCTAGGAGATCGAGTTATGGTATAGTCAAACTATAACACCCTCAAGGTGAACTGCCGATGCACCTCAGGTCAAAGAATAAGATATATAACTATAGCTTCAAGCCAGTCATCGACAAGAAGGTAGACTTCCTAATAACTGCTCGAGGTGGTCATGCTCAGTACCCTCATTTTTTAACGAGTATCTGTACTCTCACTCCAATATTTCTACACCGTAGACCCAAGACTCATCTATTATAAAGAAGCAATTGTACACCAGCCTTCCGGATCAACCACCATCCTCATGATGATCCTATAGTCAGGAGCATTTTATGAGTTAATAATGAAAATTCATGTCTTAAATTTTTAACTCTTGAAAATATGAACTATCATTATCATTAACTCAAGGAATGTATTACAGACACTAAATACACATTATGATAAAAAATAATCTATTTTATTATTTATAGTCGAAATTATATTAGAAGTGTATAACAAGTGTTAGCCAATTCTGGCTTCTAGGGCACACATATCTAACATGGGCTTGATTGGATCAAGTCTAATTGATTTATTGGATAAACCAAGTGCAAGAAAGAACTAATCCTAGTCTAACTAGGACTTAGATTAACCTAATTTTCTAATTTAATTAGAAAATAAATCAGAATTAAATCTAATTTAATTAAGTCCTTAAATGGATTAGGCCCTTATTTAATTTGGTTGGTTTAATCTTTATTTTATTTGGTTAAAAGATCTTGTTTGACCAAGTCAAAATAGGAGCCCTAGTGTGATTAGGACTTCCTATCACTTATGCTACTTAATCCTCCCACCCCATGCCCTTTTTGTTTTATTTCTTCAATGAAAATTCTTCACTCCCATGGCTTCTCATGCCCTCTTTCTCTCCTCCTTTTCTCATAAGGTAATTTATTGGAAGACCAAATCAAAAGAGGAGTTAGTTATGCTTAGGATTCTATGAGATAAAATCCTTATTGACCAAAACACCTTCCCTTGAGTGCCGCCCCCTTTTTTAATTAATTCTTCTCTTATTCTATAAAAGTAATTTTCTTTTTTGTGCACCCTTCCTTGCTGGTCCATGTCAATAATTGTGGAGGAGGTGCCCAAAAGTTGGGCACCCCAGCAACTTCCCATGTTCGGATATTCCTAATCTAAGATTTTGATCTAACTTGGACTCTTCTTTTTCTCTATTTATTGGATGAATTTTATTCTAATTTTTTCATGAAATATAGAGCTTTGGGAGTGGTTTGGGGTGTGAAAAAATCTGAGGAAGAGGGTCCTTGGGTGTGGGGGTTCCATAAGCACCAAACTAGGTGTCTAGGTGAGAGAAAAGAGAAGAAGAGGAGGGTCTTCTTCTAGGGTTGTTTTATTTTCAATCTCTCCTTTTTTTTTGAGTTTTTTCTAAGAGAGTCTTACATCAGTAAACTCTCATCTTCCTTCTCATATTTTGAAGAGTCTAAATTTTGAAGAAGAGAGCATCAAATCGACCGTCGAAGAAGGATCAGCATAGTACTAGCATGCTGTGCTGATTTTCTGCATCGAACTTCAGATCAAAGATCGTAGGCTTGTATGGACGACTCCTAGAGGCTGGATGCGTGTGTGGCTCATGACTTCATCCTCAAGTCTAGATCAGTAAGTTAGAATATCTAACTTGCTCAGATAATAAATTTGATCTATTAAATTCATACCTGCATTTGATGTAGTGTAGATCTAGGTTGATTTGATCAATCTTTTACTTTCTTATTTGATTTCAATTTTTGATTTAATATCATGCCGTGATCATATAATATCTATTTGGTGAAGAACTGCCTTGATTAATTGATAAGTGAGGAGAGTTATGGTGTACCCCTAAAAGTAAGGTCGGAGTCTCCGAGCTGCAATCAGTAGAGTATATGTTAGTTTTCTAACTTAGTGTACCTGATTTCAGCATCTCTCAAGACTCGACTTATGTAGTAGATTGACCACTATACTTTCGCTTCTTCTTTGATGAAGACTACCACAAGGGCTACTGGGGAGACCGCTAGGTAAAGAAATAGTTCTTTCTTAGGTTCGGGCTTGGCTAATAGGGGAGGTGAGCTGAGGTAGCTTTTGAGTTCTTCAAATGCTTGCTAACACTCTGTAGTCCAGCAAAAGTTCTATAGTTGCTTGAGAACTCAGAAGAAGGGCATACACCATTCGATCGACGTTGAGACAAAGCAATTAAGAGCTGCTACCTTCCTCATTAAGTGTTGAACTTCTTTTATTGACTTTGGAGCAGTCATCTCTTAGATAGCCCAAATCTTCTTCGGATTAGCCTCAATCTCGCATCTTGACACCATAAACCCCAAGAATTTTCTTGAGGTCATGCTGAAAGCATACTTGATTGGATTCAGCTTTATCTTATACTTTTAGAGGGCGTCGAAGGTCTTCTCGAGAACAGCTATGTGATTTATTGAAGTTTGGCTCTTGACAACAATATCATCAACATAAACCTCCATGTTGTAATCGATCAGCTCCTTGAAGATCTTATTGATAAGACGTTGGTATGTTGCTCCTATATTTTTAACCCCAAAGGGCATAATCTTGTAACAATAAAGACCACGATCTATAATAAAAATGGTTTTCTTCTCATCATTTAGTGCCATCCAAATTTGGTTGTAGCCAGAGAAGATATCCATGAAGGTGAGGAGCTCATGGCCTGAGGTTGCATCCACCAGTTGATCAATTCTGGACAAGAGATAACTATCTTTCGGACAAGCCTTGTTTAACTTCTTGAAGTCTATGCACATCCTTCACTTGCCATTCATCTTCTTGATGAGGACCACATTAGAGACACAGTTCGGATAGATCTTGGATGAATCTGGCCTTTAGGAGCTTGTCGACTTCTTCTATAATTGCCTTCTATCTCTCTAGGGCATGGTTGTGCACCTTTTCTTTCACTGGCCGATGTTTGAGATCAACAGCTAGATGGTGTTCCACAACTTCGACATAAATTCCTAGCATATCTATAAGGATCCAAGCAAAAATATCTGCATTTCTCTGTAGGAACTTGATGAGCTATTCTCGTATCTCCTCTTTCATATTAGAGCTGATCTGTACAATGTGGTCTTTGTTTCCATCATCCAAAGAGATGGAGACAAGATCTTCCATGGGTTCTTTCTGTTCTTTTATAAGATTGTCCCAAACATCCAACCCATCAATTGGACAAAGGTCAGATTGCTCACCCCTTTGTAGGGCAATTGAGTAGCAATGTCTCGTCAAAGCTTGGTCTCTCCTAACTTCTCTGATCCCATAATTTATTAAAAACTTCATCTTTAAATAGTAGGTCGACACTACTATCCGAAGCGCATTTAGGCTAGGTCGGCCAAGAATTGGGTTGTAACCAGATGGAGCTCTTACTATCAAAAAATCCACTTGCACCCTAGACTGCCTCAGATATCATCATGCAGTCATAGTTAAAGTTGTTATATCTTCAACTGGCATTGCATCATCAGTGAAGTTAACCAATGAAGAATTCACTTATCTAAGTCGGTTATTAGGTATAGATACTTTAGAGAAAGCATCATAAAATAAGACATCAATAGAGCTTCCATTATCAATAAGAACGTTGCGCACATCATAGTCTGCAATGTTTAAAAAAACTACAACCGCATCATTGTATGGAAATTGAACCCCTTGAGCATCTTCTTCAATGAATGTGATGGGTTCCTCAGTCTCCTGCCTTTTAGCCGACCCCTTGGATCCACTGGCTTCCTCCCATCGAAGTCCCCCAAAGATGGTATAGATGATGCCGAGAGGTGGTCGATCTCCTTGCTACTCCTCCCTCCTCGGTGGTTCTGGTTGTGGCAGTTTTCTCAGCCGATCTTCTCTTATCTCAGGTCGATGTCACAGGAATCGCCCAAGCTAGCCTAGTCTAATGAGCTCCTCGATCTCATCTTAGAGTTGGATGCATTCTTCTACATCATTATCATGGTTATGATGGTAGAGGAAGTACTTATTTGGATTGCGCTTTTCAGAACGAGTGCACATCCTCTCCAACCTTGGCAGCTACTCTTTGATCTCCATTAGTATTTGAGTTTTTGAAGCATTAAGGGAAGCATAGTTATGGAACCTTCTGGAAGGAGAGCTCCTTCGTGTCCTTCTATCAGGACTCCTTTGATGGTGAGCTCGAGGAGTTCGGGCTTGCTTGCACTCAAGGGGAGTCTGAGAGCACGGCCAAACTTCATTCGACTTCTCTTCAACCATGGGCTTGCTATATTCGCTCATCTATCGCTTCCTTATGGCTTCCTCATCCTTCAATTTGAAGGCTTCTTTAGCTCAAGCATAGCTTTCATTCTGAGCTAGCATATCAACAAAATTTTGGGAGTACTTCCTTTCCAAGAAGAATAGTAGATCATTCTTCTGAAGGCCATCCTTTAGTGCGGCCATGGCAATAGATTAATCCAAATTTTGGACCTCCAGTGCAGCGGCATTGAAGTGGCTGACATAAGCTTGGATGGACTCTCCTTCCTACTGCTTAATGTTAATGAGAGAGTTCGAGCCTCACCTTGGACTTCAGCTGCTGACAAAATGAGCCACAAACTGGTGGCTCATTTGGTGAAAGGAGAAGTTTGTACCCAACTTCAATGTTGAATACCAATTTCTCGCTGCTTCCTTCAGAGTGGATGGAAAAGCTTAGTATAAAATGGCATCTAGCACACGATGGAGCAGCATCATGGTCCAGAAGGTCACTAGATGGTCGATTGGATTAGTGGTCCCATCGTAGATCTCGAGTTGAGGGAGCTTGAAGTTTGGCGAGATCAACTCCTGCATGATTGTTTGGGAGAAATAAGGGTCACTATAGATGTTATCAAGGTTAGTTGGGGCAGCATGGTGGAGCTTCTCAATCCATCGATCCATTTCTTGAAGTTTTTGATCAAGGGCCTGATCTTGATCGTGAATCTCGAAGGATTTTTGGATATAGATGGAGAAGATTTTCTTTGGAGAAGAATCATGATCAGAACAGGGGCTCTCTACTCTCTACTTCTCCTTTTTGGAGGTGATGGGTCTGCTAACCCAAGTATGCCTCCTTGGGAATGGCTCTTGACATCCCGATGGAGGATCTTCTAGTCGGCTTGTCGCCAGAGGTTGCTACATGGCCTGTACCATTTTGATGAGGCTCCAGACCTGCTGCACCAGTAGATTAAACTACTCTGGATCCACCATTATCGCAAGTGGAGGAGGTTGCAGTATCGGTGATGGTGTTGAAGCAGGAAGATTTGGCTCAGATCTGGCAGCATAGATGATGGATATCCAAGTAATCATCTTCTTTGGAGGTATTTTTGAGATTGAAAAAGGTCAAACGGAGATGGATCTTGAGAGATTAAAAGAAGAGAGCAGATAAATTCAATTGAGCACTCCTTTTGGAATAAAGGCTTATGTATCCTTCCTCTAGCACCAATCTTGTTGGTGCAGAATCTGGTTGACACTAGATCGAACTAGAATTAGGGAAGAAGAGGTCGCTGCCAGTGACCTGCAAAATAAAGTTTCATCCAGAGTTGGAGGTGGTGGCTCCGATAGGACCCTTCGATGATCAAGTTAGCTCTTCTGATCAACAGAAATGGAGTGCTCAAGATATTAAGGTGTAGAGTAATGAGAAGGGGAATGAGAGCTTAGAGAAAATATATCTGGAGGGTTTCTTTTATAGACGAAGCTTCTAAGAAACTGATGATGACAGCTGTAGCTATCTAGTAGTGGGCT
>QRFJ01001768.1:0-156753 GCA_006176705.1 Cocos nucifera
CTTTGGACTGTGTGTGGTTGCTGCGACTTCAGATCAAGAAAGGTGATTGAAAGCTAGAAGGCTGCAGCTGCTGCAAAGGATTGACTTGAATGATCTTTCAAAAAGAGTTTTGAGTCCTCTAGATCAAATCCAGATTCTTTCTAGAACGTGATAGAGAAAAAGGTGGATCTCCAGATCCAGCCCGAGTGGATACCTGTTAGAGGCCAGGCACTTGCGTGGCAGATCAGAACCCTTTCCGCTTTGCATACAGGGAATCTTCAACGCGCTCAATAGGAATTACCCTATCAAAGGTAAATAATTTTAATTTTAATTATCAAGATTTATTATTTGTTTTAAATAAATATTCAAGATCTAAACATCTTAGATCTGATCAAGATCAAAGAGAAAAAAAAATTTTTTGAAATATAATCTCTTGAATTCTTATCAGATCTGAACGATACCTGGATCCGGGAAATCAGGATTTCCTTTCAACTGGTTATCAGAAGCCAAGGTTCTAAAATAAGTAATTTAAGAAAATTAAATGTGTGATTAATTAGAAATAATGATTTTAGATGTCACAGAGATGTGATCAGGATCTGAAATTATTGAAAAAAATTTTAAAAATTAAATGATTTGGATCTTGGATTAGGAAATATGCATGACTAGTTCTAAAATTAGAATAGTTTATAGAATAGTCTGCATGTTTTTGATTTAATCTGATTAAATCATATTTAGATCTATTTATTTCTATTTTCTAATATTATAATTGTTATATAAAAATCTAAGAAATAGAAATAATAAATTATTTAATTGTTAATATTCATATGAGATATGATGATGATGTCTAGACTGTTGTAGAAGTTCTACATAATGATCGTGAATTTATTATTAGATTAATTTAATTCTAATTTGTTTGATTAGTTATGAATAATTTAGATCTAAAAATAGTGCATGATTCGAACATGAGATGTATGCAAAATATGCCATGTTTAGTCTGATTGTATCACTGAGATTATATATTAGATCGATAAACTGTTTTGTAGTATGGCAGGAGTTTTCGTAAGGCATTTCGCTCTTGGGCCGTGTCCGATTCATAGAACGAAGAAGAGTTTAAAAGGGCCCTCCTTTCCATCGATGGGGGTTAGTGTGTAGGGGCTGCATATTCGTCCCTAATCGAAATCCAAACTTACTTGCAAAACCCAAATCCTGAAATCTTAGGATATATGAGTTTGTTTATGAACCCTTACTAATTAAAAATTAAAGATTATGGAATATCAATTAGGTTCTAAAATTAAATTTCAGATCTCACAGACATTATTTCATAATACTTTAAGTTTCGCCACCTTGGGTAGCCTCAAATCAAGAGTTTGGTTAGATGGGATCAACAATGCTTAAATTGACCAGCCTAATAGGCACTCCCCTAAGTATGGGTAAGATGTGAGTCAATGATTAAGCAAAGCCTAATTAGGCTCGAGGTTAGAGTCTGGTTGTTAGGGCTAACCCAAAATGATTCTGGTCAACAATTTGGTGTCTAAGGTAAGTTTTTGGCCACATTACAAACCAAACTGGTTTTTAATTGGAAGATACTCGGACCTGAATTGGGCATTCTTGTACGAGTTAATGGCATATTCCTTCCATCAATCTCACTTACCTGCCCAAATTCTGTTGACCACAGTTCTAAATCTGAGTGGTCAATAATCCGAGCTAACCCATGCCACTAAGTTAGTATAATTGTTCATGACTATGGACAAGTCTAGTTTAATGAGACCTGAATCAAATTCTTCTCTAAGAAAAGATTAAGTCTGAGGTCTTCCACCTTGTGTAGACATGCGGGGCCCTTCCGGAGGTTGATTGTTTCTCGGCTGGATGACAGTGACTTCCGTTACACCAGGAAATGGCAACCATGTCTATTAAGCAATTGGGATGCTATGGGCTGGAGTAGAGTTGGCTCAATATTGTGTGGAGTTATGTGTGAGAGGGGACTCAATTTAGAAACTCAGTCTATGCAAATGGTTGGGTCTGACTTAACTAAGGAGGTGGAATCAAATATTTCTAGATACGAGTGTGATTCATGGGAATTAGAGACCAAGTTGGGTGCACTCATGATTAGAGAATTCATAAAACAAGAGTTGTTCCCACTCCATTGGGACCTAAACCATTCACAATAACTGTAGATTAGGTGATGAAGTCAGTTGGCGTTGAGGACCGCCACCATGCCACTAGAAATCATTAATCGTGCCCGATGATTTTATGCATCTCTATGAGGGAAGTGTAGGGGATCCGAGCAATAGTAGGTGCTAATTTATTTAAAAATAAAATCCTCTAAATCAAAATTGGTCAAGTCATAATAAGTATCTAACTAGAATCTTTAACTTCCTACAGAAATGTCTGTGTCCAACCCATTGCACGTATCCTGGAGACACAATAGACTGACTGGACCTTAATTATAAAAAGAATTGTCTCAGTAACTAAAAAATAGGGTTTTGGGTTTTGAGAAGTTAACCATTTTGTACTGGACTAGGAAACCTCCCACACTTAACCAGGCGGCCCATCCCATCTGTTGGAACGAGGAGATCTCTGAAAAATGGAATAGACGATAGATAATAAAGGCTAGATATTACATGTTTGGCGCTCGATGTCGTAAGCTTCCAGCGGCAACGATAGACCCGGGGGATTATCAGAGGGACTTGGCTCGCCAAATGTTGGCTCACTTATTAGGGAGATGTTTGTGCAATAGAGTCGTTGCAGCCCAAATATTCAAGTCAACAAATGAATTTTTAGGCTAAGAGCGTGATGGGTAGTTAGCCCAAAATTCACTGTCTTGACAATGATCAAAGGACATGGAGAAAGCTTAGGACGAGAAAAGCTCAGTGTTGAAAGTTAGACTTTGGAAAACCTACAGAATGATTATGATTTCTGTCCTGTGACTTGATGCATATGCGCAATTCTCTATGAATTACCACATGATAAAAACTCAAAATCCTTGTCGAATTAATTGGAATATGCTGGTTTACCGCTGAGCTTTCTATTAAGGGTTCTCTAAAGGCTCAATTCTGCTATGGAATGGAAACTCTTCCAAAAGAAAGCTTGTATGAAAGAAAAGAAGTCTGCGGAAAAGCAGAGGTGGAAGGAACAAAGAAAAGAAGATAGAACAAAGAAAAAGGGCCGATTGTCCAAAGAAAGTGTGCTCCCATTGCAATAGCGATGGCCATTGGAAGGGAACTGGACCCCTACTTACCTGGCCATCCTAAAGAACAAGAAGGAGCCGTCCTTCTGGAGGTATAGCTCGGTTATTGCAGTGCATAAAAACTTACGTTTCTTTCTGGCATCCAGTTAGAGCTTGACTCGCGTTCTAGTGCTCATCTGATGCCATTCCATGCAGCGGTCTTGAGGATAGCAGTGAGGTTGAGGCATTGACGACCTCGATTCCTACGCGTCAGGTAATGGAGCAAGAGTGCAAAGTAAGCAAGCCGTGGGAACATTTACCCTCTTTTGATTACCATCGGTTGTAGACTTAGTTTTTGACAGAACTGTTTATTTATGTATGTGCCTGCAGCTAGCAGGAATTTGATTTCTGTTTCATGCTTAGCACAAGAAGGCTATGTGATTACCTTCTTTAAGGACCATTGTAACATTCTTTATGAAAGAAATAAAATTGCAAATGGTTTTCTTATTAATGGTCTTTATCAGCTACATATTGATGTACCTATTCTAACTATCGAGCAAAACGTGAATGCCAAACGACCTAGGGATAGTCCAAATGACAGATATCTATGGCACCTGAGATTAGGTCATATAGCAGAAGATAGGATCAACAAATTGGAGAAAAATGGGCTATTGAGTCCATTGACTTTCGAGTCATATCCAACTTGTGAATCTTGTCTTCAAGGCAAAATGACTAAACTCCCTTTTGTTGGACATGGGGAGAGGGCCACAGATCTCCTTGCCCTAGTACATACTGATGTGTGCGGCCCATTTGATGTGCCGGCTAGAGGCAATTTTGTCTACTTCATTACCTTTACCGATGATCTGTCTAGGTATGGGTATGTGTATCTTATGAGACACAAGTCTGAAGCTTTTGAAAAGTTCAAAGAATTCAGACATGAAGTAGAAAAACAAACTGGAAAACCCATTAAGGTTCTTCGATCAGATCGAGGAGGTGAATACCTTAGCCGGGAATTCCTAGACTATCTCAAAGAAAAATGGCATAGTCTCTCAATGGACTCCACCAGGAACACCTCAACTCAACGGGGTTTCAGAACGGAGAAATCGGACTCTATTGGATATGGTTCGATCCATGATGAGCTTCACAGACCTCCCTGATTTTCTTTGGGGACACTCATTGTTAACTTCAATTTATCTACTGAATAGGGTTCCCTCTAAAACCGTTCCTACCACACCGTATGAGATATGGCACGGTAAGAAACCAAGTCTGAGTCATCTCAGAATTTGGGGTTGTCCGGCTCATGTCAAAAGACAACAAGCGGACAAGTTAGAGTTTAGGTCCTTCAGAGCTCGATTCATAGGATATCCTAAAGAGTCATTAGGATACTATTTCTACATTCCAGAAGACCACAATGTGATTGTGAGTCGACATGCCATCTTTCTTGAAAAATAGTTTATTCAAGATAGCGGCATTGGAAAGCAGATTAAGCTTGATGAGAAAGTCTCACAAGTACAACGAGCTAAGGACCAATTGGAACCAAATCAGGTTGAGCCAATAAGAACACTACCTCCTCCACCTCGTAGATCGGAAAGAGTTTTCCCGTCCCCCTGAAAGATACTTAGGTATTATTTCAGAGGAAAGTAGAGGAAATGTTCCTCGTAGGTAATGGTGCTCATGGTGATGATCCCAAAACCTACAACGAGGCGATATCAGATATCGACTCCGAGAAATGGCTAGAGGCAATGCAGTCAGAAATTGACTCGATGCACTCAAACCAAGTCTGGACCTTGGTAGATCCACCAGAAGGTATAGTACCTATTGGGTGTAAATGGATCTTCAAGAGAAAGATTGGTGCAGATGGGAATGTGGAGACATTCAAGGCTAGACTAGTGGCAAAAGGTTATAGTCAACGCGAAGGCATTGACTATCAGGATACCTTTTCCCCAGTGGCTATGCTAAAATCCATCCGCACATTGCTTGCCGTTGCAGCCTATTTCGATTATGAAATATGGCAAATGGACGTGAAAACGGCATTCTTAAATGGATATCTTGAGGAAGATATCTATATGGAACAGCCGCTAGGTTTCACATCCAGTGATACTGATCACAAGGTTTGCAAGCTGCAAAGGTCCATATATGGACTTAAGCAAGCATCTCGGAGCTGGAACACTCATTTCAATGATGTGATCAAAAAGTTTGGTTTCATCAAAAATGAAGAGGAACCATGTGTTTTCAAAAAGGGTCAGTGGGAGCGCTGTTGTCTTCCTCGTATTGTACGTGGATGACATCCTCCTTATTGGGAATGATATTCCCATGTTGACATCAGTCAAATTATGGTTGTCCAAGGAATTCTCCATGAAAGACCTAGGTGAAGCATCCTTTATTCTAGGAATTAAGGTCTATAGGGATAGACCGAATAGGATGCTAGGACTTTCACAGAAGATGTACATAGAGAAAGTACTAAAGAGGTTTAGTATGGAAAACTCTAAGAGGGGATTAATACCCTTCAGACATGGTATTCATCTTTCCAAGAAGATGTGCCCCAGCACACCTGAGGAAATAGAACGCATGAGCAAGATCCCTTATGCTTCTGCAATAGGGAGCCTCATGTATGCCATGCTATGTACACGACCTGATATAGCCCATGCTGTGAGTGTCACAAGCAGATATCAGTCAAATCCAGGTGAAGAACACTGGACTTCTGTGAAATGTATCCTTAAGTACTTGAGAAGAACTAAGGATATGATGTTGGTCTTTGGTAATGGAGAACTCCAAGTCCAGGGATACACAGACTCGGATTTCATGTCCGATATAGATGATCGAAAGTCGACATCTGGGAAGTCTGTTTGTGTGCAATGGTGGTGCTGTCAGCTGGAAGAGTTCCAAGCAAACTGTGATAGCAGATTCCACCATGGAAGCAGAATATATCGCTGCATCAGAGGCTGCGAAGGAAGCATTCTGGTACAAGAAGTTTGCTGCAGAAATTGGAGTAATGCCATCAGATGCCATTCCTCTATACTGCGACAACAATGGCGCCATAGCCCTTGCTAAGGAGCCGAGGTCTCACCAGAAATCCAAGCACATTGAGCGGCGATACCACCTCATCCGCGATTACCTCGAGAAGGGTTACGTCGAGGTCAAGAGAGTCAACTCCACAGATAATGTGGCAGACCCACTTACAAAGCCGTTGGGCCAGCAGAAGATCGAAGCCCACCTTGAGAAGATGGGACTTAGACTTGTAGCCAATTGGCTTTAGGACAAGTGGGAGATTGTTAGATATATGTGCCCTAGAAGCCAGAATTGGCTGACACTTGTAATACACTTCTAGGGGCAAAATTATAATTTTGACTATAATCAATAAAATGGGTTATTTTCTATCACATATGTGTATTTAGTGTCTGTGATACATCCTTTGAGTTAATGGTAATGATAATTCATATTTTCAAGAGTTGAAAATTTAAGACATGAATAATCATTATTAACTCATAAAATGCTCCCGACCATAGGATCATCACGAGGATGGTGATTGATCCGGAAGGTTGGTGTACAATCGCTTCTCTTTAGTAGATGAGTCTTGAGTCTACGGTGTGGAGACACCGGAGCGAGAGTACAGGTACTCGTTAGAGAACGAGGGCACTGAGCGTGACCACCTCGAGTAGTCATTAGGGAAGTCTACCTTCTCGTCAATGACTGACTCGATGCTGCAGTAGTGTGTCTGGTTCTTTGACCTGAGGTGCATCGGCAGTTCACCTTGAGGGTGTTATAGTTTGACTACACCATTACTCGGTCTCCTAGCCATATGGAACCCTGAGGTGTATGTTGGCTATAGCATGTTCATTGTAGGAACTGGATTGCATCAAGATGGAATCTATCTACCTCGGTGGTAGAGGAGCAGCCCTATGATGATCATGAGAATCAAGTCCAGAAGTCCCATGGCCATGGCAGAGTGAAATAATAGAAAGAGTTTCTATTTAGATTTTCACATTGGACTCGAATCGAATGATTACATCATATGACAGAGACTAGGGTTTGACGAGTTCACCTTAACCCTAATCTGATCGGGGCTCAAGATAGAAGAACTTAATCACACAGGTAGCTGCACCAAGAGGTTCGCATTCAGCTCTGATGGGTTGCCACCATATACTGCTAGGTGTCACTGGTGGATTTTGGGAGCAATTAGAATGATTTAGATGATCGATCATTCTAGCTGTTCGAATCAGAAGAGTTCTGATCCATCGAAAGGAGTTTCGATGATGTCGATGATAGAGATCATGACATATCCCATTACCATACAGAACTGAACCTAACTGGGTCACACAAACAAGGGTTTGAATCTGGTGATCATCAATTGAACTGATCTAGTTCAATTGATCTGAATGAGATTCAATTAGGTTCAAGGAAAATCGTGCTAGCACTCGATTGAACCTAACGTTCTTCTTTTACTATCATAAATAAGTTGTCCTGACTGAGCCAAAGGAGTTTGTGCTCAATCAGAGGCCTTCATATGGTCTGACTGGAGGTTGTCCAAGTCAGAAAAGGTTGTCTTATTTTGTAAGACATTACCTGCCATTTTTGGTCACCTGCCATTTCTTGTTCTTTGACTTTGGTCAAAAGTCTACCTTTGACTGGTCAAATGTTGACCATTGACACTTTGACTTTTGACCACATGTCATGCACCTATTGGAGAGCTGGTGGGGGCCTGTCCCCCTGCCAGAACCTGGCAAGGAGGAGGGCGCACGCCACCCTTGGCGTGTGCCCAAGTTGGAGGCGCCTAGGAGTCCCTTGTTGGACAAGGACTCCATCTCCTTTTTGGATTCCAATTAGAGTTCTCCTAAGAACCAACTTTGACTGGTCTTAGGCACCTCTAAGGAGGAATCCAGGGGACTCTATTCCCACCAATCAGATTTAGATCTGATTTCACAAAGGGTTGTGATTGGTTGGGAAGAAGAGGAGTTGGATCACAGCAGTCTATAAATAAGACCCTGCGCCCAACTCAGATTGTGATTGAAGTGATTGAAAGAATCACAATTCCCCATGCCCCAAGGCTGCCTCTCCCCTCTTCCTCCATGCCAAACCACCTTCTCCCCTTCCTCTCCACGTCCAAAAGGAGTTTTGGACTTTTGGTTGGTGCGATTCCAGATCAAAGAAAGGCGACTGAAAAGCTAGAAGGCTGCGCTGCTGCAAAGGACGACTGCTGATCTTCAAAAGGAGTTTTGAAGATCCTCCAGATCAGATCCAGATCTGATTTTTGGAGACATGATAGAGAAGAAGAGGATCTCCAGATCCAACCTGAGTGGATACCGGTAGAGGCCAGGCACTTGCGTGGCTAGATCCAGAACCTTCCGCTGCAATACAGGATCATCAACGGGTAATAGGATTACCCAAATCAAGGTAAATTAAATTTGATTTAATTTATCTAAATTTTATTTTATTTATTAAAATAATAAGAATCAGATCTGAAAATATCTTAGATCTGATTAGATCAAAGAAAAATTTTTTTTGAAATATATCTCTTGATCTGATCAGATCTGAACGAACCTGGTCCGAAAAATCAGGATTTCCCTTCACATAAAAGGCAATCTGCTCAATGGACTTAACATTCTTTATGAAAAAAATAAAATTGCAAGTGGTTTTCTTATTAATGGTCTTTACTAGTTACATATTGATTTATCTATTTTTAATATCGAGCAAAATGTGAATACCATGAAACGACCTAGGGATAGTCCAAACGATAGGTATCTATGGCTCCTAAGACTAGGTCTTATAGCAGAAGATAGGGTTAACAAATTGGAGAAAATCAGACTATTGAGTTCATTGACTTTTGAGTCATATCCAATTTGTGAATCTTGTCTTCATGGCAAAATGACTAAGCTCCATTTTGTAGGACATGGCAAAAGCGCCACGGATCTTCTTGCTCTAGTACATACTGATGTGTGTGACCCATTTGATGTGCCAGCTAGAGGCAACTTTATCTACTTCATAACCTTTATCGATGATTTATCTAGATATGGGTATGTGTATCTTATGCGACATAAGTTTGAAGCTTTTGAAAAGTTTAAGGTATTCAGATATGAAGTAGAAAAGCAAATAGGAAAACTAATTAAGGTTCTTCAATCAGATCAAGGAGGTGAATACCTTAGTCGGGAATTCCTGAACTATCTCAGGAAAAATGGCATAGTCTCTTAATGGACTCCACCTGAAATACATCAACTCAATGGGGTTTTAGAATGGAGAAACCAGACTCTATTAGATATGGTCTGATCCATGATGAGCTTCATAGACCTTCCTAACTTTTTTTGGGGACACTCTTTGTTAACTGCAATATACTTAATGAATAGGATTCCTTCTAAAACCATTCCTACCACACCATATAAGATGGAATGGTAAGAAACCATGTCTGAGTAATCTCAGAATTTGGGATTGTCCGACTCATATTAAAAGACAACAAGCGGACAAGTTAGACTTTAGGTCCTTTAGAGCTCGATTTATGGGATATCCTAAAGAGTCATTAGGATATTATTTCTATATTTCAGAAGATCACAATGTGATTGTGAGTCGACATATCATCTTTCTAGAAAAATAGTTTATTCAAGATAGCGGCATTGAAAAGCAGATCAAGCTCGATGAGAAAGTCTTACAAGAGCAACGAGCTAAGGATCAAATGGAACCAATTCAGGTTAAGCCAATATAATCACTACCTCCTCCACCTCATAGATCGAAAAGAGTTTTCCATCCTCCTAAGAGGTACTTAGGTACTATTTAAAAGAAAATAGAGAAAATGTTCATCGTAGGTAATGGGGTTCATGGTAATGATCCCAAAACCTATAATGAGGCGATATCGGATATCGACTTTGAGAAATAGTTAGAGGCAATGAAGTCAGAAATTGACTCGATGGACTCAAACCAAGTCTGGACCTTGGTAGATCCACTAGAAGGTATAGTACCTATTGGGTGTAAATGGATCTACAAGAGAAAGATTGGTGCAGATAGAAATGTGGAGACATTCAAAGCTAGATTAGTGGCAAAAGATTATAGTCAATGCGAAGGCATTGACTATCAGGATACCTTTTCGCCAGTAGCTATGCTAAAATCCATTCGCACATTATTTGCTATTGCAGCCTATTTTGATTATGAAATATGGCAAATGGACATAAAAATGGCATTCTTAAATGGATATCTTGAGGAAGATATCTATATGAATAGCCGCTAGGTTTCACATCCAGTGATGATGATCATAAGGTATGCAAGCTGCAAAGGTCCATATATGGACTTAAGCAAGCATCTCGAAGCTAAAATACTCATTTTAATGATGTGATCAAATTATTTAGTTTCATCAAAAATAAGGAGAAGCCATGTGTCTTCAAAAAGGTTAGTGGGAGCGCTGTTGTCTTTCTCATATTGTGCGTGGATGATATACTCCTTATTGGGAATGATATTCCCATGTTGACCATAGTTAAAATATGGTTATCTAAAGAATTCTCCATGAAAGACCTAGGAGAAGCATCCTTTATTCTAAAAATTAAGGTCTATAGAGATAGACTGAATAGGATGCTAGGACTTTCACAGAAGATGTACATAGAGGAAGTGCTAAAGATGTTTAGCATAGAAAACTCTAAGAGGGGTTTGGTATCCTTTAGACATGGCATTCATCTTTCCAAGAAGATGTGCCCTAGCACACATAAAGAAATAGAATGCATGAGTAAGATCCCTTATGCTTCAATAATAGGGAGCCTCATGTATGCCATATTATGTACATGACCTGATATAGCCCATGCTGTGAGTGTCATGAGCAGATATCAATCGAATCCAGATGAAGAACACTGGACTTCTGTGAAATGTATCCTTAAGTACTTGAGAAGAACTAAGGATATGTTGTTGGTCTTTGCTAATGGAGAACTCCAAGTCCAGGGGTATACAGACTTGAATTTTATGTCCGATGTAGATGATCAAAAGTCGACATCTGGAATTCTGTTTGTGTGCAATGGTGGAGTTGTC
Organism: Cocos nucifera; assembly: GCA_006176705.1. Classification (NCBI taxonomy): domain Eukaryota; kingdom Viridiplantae; phylum Streptophyta; class Magnoliopsida; order Arecales; family Arecaceae; genus Cocos; species Cocos nucifera. The sequence goes on from QRFJ01001768.1 coordinate 11,141, forward strand.
AATTGGAAAAGTTTCAAGCAAACAGTGATAGCAGATTCCACCATGGAAACAGAATACATCGCTGCATCAGAAGCTGCAAAGAAGATATTCTAGTACAAGAAGTTTACCGTAGAGATCAAAGTGATGTCATCAGATGCCATTCCTCTATACTGCGATAACAATGGTGTCATAGCCCTTGCTAAGGAGTCAAGGTCTTACCAAAAATTCAAGCACATCGAGCGGCGATACCATCTTATCTGTGATTACCTCGAGAAGGGTTACGTCGAGGTCAAAAGAGTCGACTCCACAGACAATGCGGCAGATTCGCTTACAAAGCCGTTGGGCCAGCAAAAGATCAAAGCCCATCTTGAGAAGATGGGACTTAGATTTATAGCCAATTGGCTTTAGATCAAGTGAGAGTTTGTTAGATATGTGTGCCCTATAATTTTGTTAGAATTGGCTAACACTTGTAATACACTTCTAGGGGCAAAATTATAATTTTGACTATAAATAATAAAATAGATTATTTTCTATCATAAATGTATATTTAGTGTCTTTTATACATCTCTTGAGTTAATGATAATGATAATTCTTATTTTCAAGAGTTAAAAACTTAAGACAAGAATTTTTATTATTAACTCATAAAATGCTCCTGACCGTAGGATCATCATGAGGATGGTGATTGATTTGAAAGATTGATGTACAATCACTTCTTTATAGTAGATGAGTCTTAAGTCTACGATGTGGAGACATCAGAGTGAGGGTATAGGTACTCGTTAGAGAACGAGGCACTGAGCGTGACCTCCTCGAGCAGTCATAAGGAAGTCTACCTTCTCGTTAATACCGACTCAAAGCTGCAGTGGTGTGTCTAGTTATTTGACCTGAGGTGCATCGACAGTTCACCTTGAGGGTATTATAGTTTGACTACACCATGACTTGATCTCCTAGCCATTCGGAATCCTGAGGTGTATGTTGGCTATAGCATGTTCATTATAGAAATTGGATTGCACCAAGAGAAAATCTATCTACCTCGGTGGATGAGGAGCAGCCCTATGATGATCATGAGAATCAAGCCCATAAGCCCATGGCCATGGCAGAGTGAAATAATAGAAAGGGTTTCTATTAAAATTTTTACATCGGACTTGAATCGAATGATTAAATCATATGATAGAAATTAGGGTTTGACGAGTTCACCTTAACCCTAATCTGATCAGGGCTCAAGATAGAAAAACTTAATCACATAAGTAGCTGCATCGAGAGGTTCGTTTTCAATTTTGATGGGTTGCCACCATATACTGCTAGATGTCATTGGTGGATTTTGGGAGCAATTAGAATGATTTAGATGATCGATCATTCTAGTTATCTGAATCAGAAGAGTTCTAATCCATTGAAAAGAGTTTCGATGATGTTGATGATAGAGATCACGACATATCCCATTACCATATAGAATTGAACCTAACTGGATCACACAAATAAGGATTTGGATCTGGATATTATCAATTGGACTAATCCAGTTTAATTGCTTTGAATTAGATTCAATTAGGTTCAAGAAAATCGTGCTAGCACACGATTGAGCCTATTGTTCTCCTTCTACTATCATTAAAAAGTTATCTCAACTGAGCCAAATGTGTTTGTGCTCACTCAAGTATCTTTACTTAGTCTGACTGGAGGTTGTCTAGGTCAGAAAAGGATTGTCTTAATTTATAAGATAAATTTGAGACAGCACCTGCCATTTTCCATCACCTGCTAATTCTTGTCTTTGACTTTGGTCAAACATTGACCTTTGACACTTAGACATTTGTCCATGTGTCATGCACTTATTGGAGAGTAGATAGGGGCTTGTCCCCTTGCTAGAATTTAGAAAGGAGGGGGTGCATGCCTAGGGAGGCATGCGCCTGTGGATAGGGACGCTTGGAGTCCCATAAGGATGGGACTCTAGGTTGCTTCTTGGTTTCTACTTAGGTGGCCCATAACTATAGACTTTGACCAGTCTTAGGCACCATCTAAGGATAAATTAGTGGGGCTCTCATCTGATTAGATTAGGTGGTGTCATCCTACCAATCAGATTTAGATCTGGTTGCACAAAGCAATGTAATTGGCCGGGATTATGTGGCATTGCATGGTGCAGTAGGGTCTATATAAACCCTATCCGCACCCCACTTTCATAGAGTTTTCTCTTAGTCCATGCCCCAAGGCTATTCCTCTCCTTCCTCCATGCCATCTCCTAATCCTCTCTCTCCTCTCCATGCCCAAGGGATGTTGGGCTTCAGTTTGGTGCGATCCAGACAAGAAAAAGCTGACGAGAAAGGAAGAAGGCAGCACTGCTGCAGAGATGACGACAGATCTTTGAAAGAAGTTTTGAAGATCTTCCAAATTAGATCTATATCTGATTTTTGAAGAGGTGATAAAGAAGAAGAAGATCTCTAGATCCAACCCGAGTGGATATCGGTAGAGGCCAGGCGCTTGCATGGCTTATTTTAGAACCTCAAGCAATTAATAGGATCATCAAAAGGTAATCTGATTATCCAGCATCAAGGTATAAATTAAATTTAATTTAATTTGATTTATTTTTATTTATTAAATCTATAAAATCAGATCTAAAATATCTCAGATCTGATCTGGATACATGAGAGAAATTTTTGAAATATCTCTCTTGATCTGATCAAATCTGAATGAACTTGACCCGAGAAATCAAGATTTTTCCTTCACTAATGGGGTACTCACTGGTCCGAGCCAATTATTAGTTATAGATATTTTAGAGAAAGCATCATAAAAGAAGACATCTGCCAAACTTTCATTATCGATAAGAATGCGGCGTACATCATAGTCTGCAATATTTAAAGTTATTACAACCATGCCATTGTGTGGAAACTGAACTTTCTGTACATCTTCTTCAGTAAAAGTGATGGATTCTTCAGTCCTCCATCTTTTAGTTGATCCCTCGGATCCACTGGCCTCCTTCAACTGAAGTCCCCTAGAGATAGTATTAATGATGCCCAATGTGGGTCGATCTCCTTGCTGTTCTTTCCTTCTTGGTGGTTTTGGTTCCAGCAGTGCTCTTGGGTGCTCTTCCCTCACCTCAGGTCGATGTCGCAGAAATCGGCCAAGCCTCTTGTAGCTTCATCATCCTTATGGTAGTACTAAATTAACCCCCTTATCGATCTCTGTAGCTTCATCATCCTTGGCCTTGAAGGCCTCTTCCACGTGGACATAACCATCAGCCTAAGCCAACATATCAGCAAAATTTCTAGGGTACTATCTTTTCAGGGAGGATAGAAGGTCATTCTTCTGAAAACCGCCCTTCAGTGCAGCCACAGCAACAGATTGGTCCAAACTTCGGACCTCCAGGGCAGTGGCATTGAAGCGATTGATGTAAGCCTAGATGGACTCTCCTTCCTTCTATTTGATGTTGATGAGGGAGTCTGAACCTCGCTTGGGATGTCGATTGCTGATAAAATGAATCATAAACTGATGGCTCATTTGATCGAAGGAGAAGATTATACCTGGCTTCAGCATTGAGTATCAATTTCTTGCTGCTCCCTTCAGAGTAGATGGAAAGGCTCGGCACATGATGGCGTCTAGTGTGCCATGGAGCAGCATCATGATTCAGAAGGCCTCCAAGTGGTCGATCGGATCGGTGCTCCCATCATAGCTCTTGAATTGGGAGAGTTTGAAGTTCGGTGGAACCGATTCCTGCATGATTCACTGAGAGAAAGAAGGTTCGATGTAGATACTATCATGGTGAGCCAGGGTGGCATGGCGGAGCTCCTCAATCCATCAGTTCATGTCCTGGAGCTTTTGATTAAGAGCATCACCTCGATCGTGGATCTTAGATGACTTTCAGCTGTAGATACAGAAGGTCTCTTCTAGAGAGGAATCATGATCAGAATAGGGATCTTCTGCTATCCTTTTTCTCTTTCCAAGATTAACGGGTCTGCTAACCCAAGTATGCCTTCTTTAGGCTGGTTCTTAAAATTTTGGCTTGAGGCTTTCCAATCGGACTACCGTCAAGGGTTGCTACATGGCCTGCACCATTTCGACGAGGCTCCAAACTTGCTGCACCAGCAGATTGAATTACTCTGGATCCACCATGGTCGCTAGTGGAGGAGATTGTGGTGCCAGTGATGGTGTTGGAGCTGGCGGATCTAGCTCAGATCTAGTGGTGGAGGTGGTAGATCGTTGGATGGTTGTCTTCTTTGGGGGCATCTCTAGAGCTGAAAAGGATCAAATGAATGAAGGATCAAAGGAAGAAAGCAAATAAAATTGATCGAGCACTCCTTTTAGAATAAAGGCTTAGAGGCCCTTCCTCTAGTGTCAATTCTATTTGTGCAGAATCTAGATGATTTTAGACTAGGCTGGAGTTGAAAAAGATGAGGTCACTGCTAGTGACCTACAAGACAAGTCCTGATTGGAGATGGGGGTGGCTCCGATAGAACCTTCCGACGATCATGTCAGCTCTTCTAGCCAATAGAAATGGAGTGCTCAAGAAAAATTAAAATAAAATTTTTAGCTCAAGAAAGAAACATATCTAGAGGGTCTCTTATATAGATGGAGTATGTAATAAACTAATGGTGACAGCCATAACTGACTGGTAGTAGGCCGTTTGAGACCACGTGGAGTTTGTTATAGGAGGATAGTGTCCGTTGTCATGACGTGCTAATCTGTTGGGATTCAATAGTTGAAGTTTGGATGGAGCAGCTACTGGCGATGAAGAGCTTCATATCACAACGGTTCTAGAGAAGTTTGGACTTCTTCAAGGTTTGTTTGCCTTGAGCTGGGAGCCAAAATCTATGTAGAGGATGAGGTCCTTCTGGACGATAGTAAGGAATTCGGTTGGAGGAAGCCTACTTGGGCGACTATAAGAAATTCAACTGGAAGGAGTCTGATTGGAGGAAACCTGCTTGGGCAACTGGAAGGAGTTCGTCTGAAAGAAAATTGACTGAAAGAAACTTGCCTGCTGACTGAAGGAGATCGATCGAAAGGGAATCCTTTGGGCGACTACAAGGAGATCGCCCGGAAGTCTCAAGGTGGTTGGCAAGTGATCAATTTGGGGATGAGAAATCCTACTCGTGAAAGGTTCCAAGCACCACAAAGTTAAGGTCCACTATCTGTGGCTCTTGCCGTGAGATCCAATCTGTGATGAAGAAATTCAACCTAAAGAGGATTTGGTTAGATGGAGATTCCACTGGCTTGAAAGTTGGCTGGGTTAGGTTATGCAGGAATTGAATGTTTAGCTGACTGGTTAGGCGATTGGCTTTACTGTTCTAGTTCATCCAAAAAGAAGCATGATTGGAGCAAGCTACTTATAATGAAGGAACTCAGCTTCTTTCATAATCTACCACCAAACTTATCTTAGGCGAGGTCTGTAATGTGCTACAGGTTCAGGAATTTACTCATGCAGCCTAGGAGATCGATCGGTGGATTGAAAATTGGTTGCCGCAGGACCGCCTTAGGACTAGACTCTAGACCTAACTTCGGCAGGAGCGGGTTTGACCCCAATAGTTCACAATCATCTCAAAGAACTTATCATTAGTGATTCTACACATGGGGTAAAAACTTGATCCTTACTTAAAGATGTAAATAATTATTTTGCTTTTGTCTCTTATTTTGAACTAAAAACTATTGATGAAGCCAAAAAAGATCACAATTGGATAAATTCAATGCAAGAACTTAATCAATTTGAAAGAAATAATGCATGGACCCTAGTTGAAAGACTAAAAGATCATCCTATAATTGGATCTAAATGGATATTTAGAAACAAATTAGATGAAAATAAAAATGTTATTAGAAATAAAGCGAGACTAGTAGCTAAAGAATATAACCAATAAGAAAGAATTGATTTTGATGAGATTTTTGCACCCGTTGCTAGATTAAAAGCTACAAGACTCTTGCTTGCATATGTATGTTTTATGGACTTCAAACTATTTCAAATGGATGTAAAAAGTGCTTTTTTAAATAGTTTTATTATGAAAGAAGTATATGTAGAACAATCCTTTGGTTTGAAACTCATACTTTTCAAAACCATGTTTTCAAATTAAACAAAGTTTTATATGATTTAAAACAAGCTCCTAGAACTTGGTATGAAAGATTATGTAAATTTTTGCTAGAAAATAATTTTTTAAAAGGAAAAGTAGATACAACTCTTTTCATAAAAAAAAAGATTGATGACATTCTTGTAATACAAATATATGTTGATGATATCATTTTTGGATCCACTAATAAAACTTTGTGCGATGACTTTACCAAGCTCATGCAGAGAGAGTTCGAGATGAGCATGATGGGAGAACTCACTTTCTTTTTTGGACTCTAAATTAAATAGTCTAAAGAAGAAATCTTCATTTGCCAAAGTAAATACACAAGAGAATTATTAAAAAGATTTGGGATGGAGATCTCTAAAAGCATTGGTACATCTATGAGCCCTTTATGCAAGATTAACAAGAATGAAAATGGTAAGAGTATTGATTTAAAACTTTATAGAGGCATGATAGGATTCTTGCTATATCTTACTGCTAGTAGGCCTGATATCATGTTCAGTATTTATATGTGTGCAAGATTTTAATCCAATCCTAAACAATCACACTTAAGTGCTATTAAAAGAATCTTGAACTATTTAAATGAAACTTAAACATTAGGTTCATGGTTTTTCAAATAATCATCCATAAATTTAATAGGATACTTAGATGCAGACTTTGCAGGATGTAAGTTAGATAGAAAAAGTACTAGTGAAACATATCAATTTCTTAGAGTAAACTTAATCTTTTGGTTTAGCAAGAAATAAAATTTAGTAGCATTATCTATGGTCGAAGCTGAATACATTACAATCGAAAGTTGTTGTGCTCAAATATTATAAATTAAGCAACAACTCGAAGTTTTTGGTGTGAAACTTAATAACATTCCCATAAGATGTGATAATACTAGTGCCATTAATCTAACTAAAAATTCAATTCAACACTTTAGGTCAAAACACATTGAAATAAAACATCATTTCATAAGAGAGAATGTGCAAAATAATGATATATTGATTGATTTCGTTTGCTTTGAAAAATAATTATCAAATATCTTTACAATATTATTAAATGAAGATAAATTTTATGAAATTAGAAGGGAGCTAGGAATCTTGGATCCACATTCTTAGAGATCTCAAGTAGTTTTTCCTCCAAACATCCTATGAATGATCTTTTGAGACATAGTCCTCTTTCTCCCATTCACAAAAATTTCTTGATTTTCACTCTTGAGCCTTTGTTCCCTTCAAAAAGAAAAAATCTAATTTTTGAACTGAATGGGATGCCCCTTAGGTTGCCCCATGCAAAAAGGGATGCCCCTTGGGTGTTTTCATCTTTTTCTTCGACCTTTAAAAAAAAGATCTCTATTCATCTTCCCTTCTTCCCATAGGATGATCCTTTTCTTTTCTCTCACTTAGGCATTCTCTTCTCTTCCCCTACCGAACCCCTCATTGCTTAAATCCCACAAAAAACTCTTTCCAAACTGATTCAAACGTCTTTAAAGGCATTCTCTCAACAGTTCCTTCTCCCATCTTTCTTTTATTTTGATCATTTTTGCTCTGTTCTTAAATCTATCACAAGCCCTAATCTCAAACCAAACCCCATTTTTCTTGGCAAAATCTACCTTCTTTGATAAATCCTTCACATCGTTTGACCTTCTCCATTCCTTTCCTTCATTATCTTGATTCTCCTACCCCTGCTCGACAATGCCTCCTTTCATGAAGCTTCCTCAATGATGCCAATCCACCCGCAACCTTGAAGAAGAGCAGAGAAGGAAGAGAGCTGCTCCAGTACCTGCTCCTGCACCGATTTTGGCACCCTCCACTTCTCTTGTGACACCAAGTAAGAAACCCCTTTTCGAAAGGAAAATCTTCCTTGGCAGAAGCATTGATTTTTGCTTTCTAGAAAAGGATGGTTTTTCTTTTGGAGAAAAGATCCAATCTTTAGGATGGAGTTCCTTCTACACAATGAGAGAAACAATTTATACCAACTTGGTCAGGGAGTTTTATCAAACTTTTTGTATTCTAATTGGAGGGTGAGATCATTGGTAAAAGGAGTAGAGGTTGAGTTTGATGACAGCATCTTGGTTTTCTCATTCACCTATCCTATGAAGGTTCAACCTCTGATAGATTATTGAACAAGGAGGACGGACTAAAATCAGTTTTGCAAAGAGATGATATCAGTGGAATTGAAAAATTAGATGCCAGCAAGGATCTTAGTGTGGAAATGAGAGTACTTCACCATATTATTTGTACTATCCTTTTTCCTAGGGCTGGTAGATTTGACTTTATGTCTAGTAGGGATCTTTGTATTATGCACCATATAGTGTGTGAAATCTTTTTTAATTTGCCAGCCTTAATGATTGAAGCCATGAGAGAGGCAGTGAACAAAGTGAAAGCACCTTTACCATATGGCATGTCTCTAACTAGAACTTTTAGAAGCCTTGGGATAGATTTTGAGGGAGAGGTTGCTACCTATCTAGCCCACACCGACACCTACAATTCCCACTCCTTGTGTCATATGGGTTGTATCAAAGTAGGTGATCGTTGGACCACGGGTATAGATGTAACTGAGGAGGAGGAGGACATACCTGAGGAGGAAGGACTATCTTCACCACCCCATGACCATAGAGCTTCTCTTGATATATAGTTTGTTTCTAATCATGAGGTTGGTCCTTTGGAGGTAGCTAGAGATGTTTCTTTTGATCCATGGTCTAAGCAGCGACACCATCACTCGACTATCAGACTTGCTATGATCAGCTTCACACTCTTTCTTAGGAGGTTGCTAGCAGCATCTTGTCAGCTCAAGGAACTTCATAGGGGGAGACCACTTTCTCGACACCATCTATTGACCATTCTATCATTCCTCACATTACCATAGTTGTCTCTAGTGTGAGTGTGACACTTGAGCACTTAGTTTAGACCGTGACTGCACTCAGTTCCAGAGTTGCTTCTTTGGAGAGAGAGGTCAGGAGTTTGTTTCTTTCTACTGGTCGAGATTCGGGAGATCTCACTCAAATTTCAGATTTGTCAGCTGAAGCTATGAGGCTTCATAGTTTTATGGAGTTAGGGATCGTAGCTATGAGAGACAAGATTAGAGGATCTGGAGAGGCTATTGTTGCTGGGATTCATTCTTTGATGCAGTCTTTTTAAGAGCTTTGAGATAGCTTGATTCGATCTGACTCATCCTATTGATCCACTATTCCCAGGTTGTCAGGCCCTCTCTTCCACCTTCTTATGCTACTACTTCTATCTGAGGTCATGGTAGATGTGGTTGGAGTCAAGCTCGTGGCTATACTCCTGATAGTCCACAACATATCACTGACTCTTCTTCTAACTCTGACTTAGTAGATCCAGTCGACTCCTCTACTAGATCTTGATTAGTTAGACTTATGTACTTAGGATATAGCTTAAGGCCTATATATTTTTGGTTGTTCATGGATGTTGTATTTCTTGGTTATCCATGAATTATATATTTGTTGATGGCCTATGACTTATGATACTTTGATATTTTGGATGGGTAATGTGTTTTGACTAGTTATTCTTATGACTCTTAAATAATATATATATGACTAGTTATGGCTTATGAAAATTTGTCACTTTGATTTTTTTTTTTTTTTGTATAAAAGTCTATGAACTATGAATCATATCTTTTCTTTATTCTCTCTTGCTTATAATTATTATTTGTAATTATGATATCCAATATGTCCCTATTCTCTTTTGGCGGTGTTTCACAAATTTTTTAGACTCATGCAGATTCTACAAACTTGAAACCTTTAGGGGGAGTGGTATTAATTTTTATCTGCTATCTTCTTCCCTCGTTGATGATGTCAAAAAGGGGGAGTGGTATAGCATGTTGTGCATGTATTATTATAAGCATATGGCTAAAGTTTCATACTTAAATGTTAAAGTTTCATTCTTAAATACTAATGTTTAATACTTAAATGTTAAAGTTTTGGGTATAATATTAAAAGTCTATACTTAATTGTTAAATCTCTTCATTCTTGGATGCTATATGTTCAAATTGCAAAACTTTTCATGAATAATGCAAAATGATGGATATTAGAAAAGCTGAAACACTCTAAACTATATGCATGAAACAATACACAAATTAGATGCATTGAACTAATCACACTTAGATATATTTGTTTTTGAGCTCTTTCATTTGAAAGGGCATCTCCCTCTTCAATATCAAATTTACTTCATTTTGCTTCATAATTATTTTGTCATCATCAAAAAGGGAAAGATTATTATCCCTTGTATTGATTTTGATGAGTACAAAATAATTAAGAGGGATACTAATGATTTCTATTCTTAGAGATATTTTGAAAAGTTATTTTAGGAGTATCAAGAAATTCAGTATTGAAAGAAATGGTTAAATATGGTCAAAATCATAATTTATTTCAGTTAAAAGCAAAATTAAAGTTTCTCAGAAGCCTCAAGAATTTTCAAGATGACATAAATTTATTTGGAGGGATTCTCAAATTTTTTAGAAGCTTAAAAATAAAGAAATGGCTGTTTAGACAAAAAGGGGCAACCCTTCAACTTTGGCTTGCTGGTATGTAAGGCTGGAACTGACATGCTAAAAAGGAGCGATCGCTGGGTCATCCTAAGGAAAAGGGGCAATCTATAGTTCATCCCTTGTAGGTCCTGCACACAAAAATAGAAGATGGATTTTTGTTGCCTATTGCAAAAGGGGAGTCCTATGCGGCGACCCTTTTCTAGGGGTCGACCTAAGGATTGCCCCCTCCGATGAAAAATCCTATAATAGCTAGTTTCTTCTCCATTTTGGTGCATTTAATATTATCCAAATTATTTATAATAGCTACAAAATAGCTACTTTTCACTCTCCATCATTGAATGAAGGTTTAAAAGCATTCAAAAAAGAAGAAAGACATAAGAAAACAAGGAGAACATTTAGCTCAAAAGAAAACTCAACCCTAAGCTATAGAAGCTTTGATTTCAAGCTCAACAACTTCTTCAATACTCATTCAAGTCTTCAATCCTTTCAACAGGATTTCTAAAAGCTTCTTTCATTCAGTGCAAAGAGTATTTAAGGTTTTATTATACTCATTAAAGAGCTAACTATGCTGAAGTTATATATTAAATTCTGTTCACTATTTTGGGGCTCAAGTTTTAGAGGTTTCAAACCTTAGAAAGGTTGATCTGAATCTTGAATTAGAGTATTCTTGGTTAGCTTATACCCAAAAACTAAGTGTCTAGCTTAGGATAGCTAGGGTTGGGGCATCTAATATTATATTTGATTGAATACATTTAGTAGATTGAAATTTTCAAGTATAAATTCTTTTGGATGTAGGTACAAGGATGACACTGAACCACTATAAATTCTTTTGTTTGTATTGCGCTCTCTCTCTCTCTATCTTCTTTACTTGCTTTATTGTGTTAGCTCCTTCTCTTTTAAATGAAGCTCTAGCACATTACTTTTTTCACTCTCCCTACTTCACTTAAAATATCAATCACACATCTTGCAATTCTATTTTTAACTTAAAATTTTTTTAAAGAAACCCAATTCACCCCCCCCCCCCCTCTTGGGTTGCATAGCTGGGCAACAATTTTTTGTGCCACTAAGGGTCACACCAGAGTGCATTCCATGCCCTCTCTTTTGCTTCTTTTGGATGAAGATCAAATGTGATTTTATCTGGTTTTGATTGGATCAAAATAGGAGTCCTACTTTGATTGGATTTGACTTTGTCAAAACTTAGTCTTACTCAAATACTTGGACTCTATTTAAAAGAAGGATCACGGGGTGTGAGAAATAATAATTCACATTAAAGAGAGATCTGAAATCCTTCTTTGGGCTTGGCATTGGCTGTGGGTTCCTCTTTTAGGCATGAGAAAATTCTAGGGAGAGAGAAAGGTTCTCTCTTCTTCAAGTCTTCTTCCTCCTATACCTTGTCTTCTTCCTTCTTGAGAGAGTCTTGGAGATTGAAGGAGATCCTATTCAATGATCAAGGACGTGTTCTCTACAAGGGAGCTAGCACTCCAAAGAGAATAAAAAGCCTCCGATCAGATCAGACCTCGTGTGGATATCTATAGAGGCCGGATACATGCATGGCTACACTAGAACCTGAGACATCCTCAAATCCAAATTTGAAGGAGTTCAGCAATTTAGATGTATGATTTGATCATAAATTTTATTGTAGTCTCTGAAATCAGATGCCTCTTATCTTATTTATCATCATATGAATTAGATTCATAGGTATAAGATTTAGATCTATGCATGCATAGGATTAAAATTGATTTAATCTAGTCTTCCGCTACTTATTTTTCAAAATTATTTTAAAATCTGCAAACAAAATATCCAAAAATCAATAATGGTATCAAAGCAACAAGTTTTATGTGCAAGATAATAAGATAAAAATCTGATTTTTAATCATATGAGATCTGATTTCTAATCAGATCTAAAGTCATATGATTAAATTTGAATTTACATGTCTAGATTTTGATTGATATGATTAGATCTAAATTGTTAAGATTAGATCTAAAATTTTTAATATATGAAAAATGTTTTCATGATTAGATCTAATTTTATTCATGTATGAGATGTATGAATATTAATTTATATATGATGTATATTAATTAGTTCAGCAATAATATGTCATTAGGTTGTACTATGTCAATATTGAACAATTTTAGATCTAATTTTATATTATATACGAGATATATGATAGCTAATTTTGATCTGAAAATTAATTTTAGATCTGATATTGCATGTATGAGATATATGCCATGATTACTTTTAGATCTGAAAATTAATATATGCGATATATGTTTCATAGTTTTTAGATCTAGAACACCGTATATGAGATATATGATTTTAGGTTTAGATCTGAAAATGTTTTGAGATCATAAACTATTAATTCATGTACTTAAATATAATCTAAAATTATTTTTAGAATCTAAATTTAAGTTGTCCATGAGGGTATGGGAAGAACAATTAGGTCAAGTGATTGGACTACAATCAGGTTCATTGATCAGATTGGGTTAGAACCCTTGTTGATTTTGAGCAATTGATCGAACCTAATCAATAGTCGTTTAGGATTAGGTCAAAGGGGCTCAAGATTAAGTTTAGTTATAGTTGGTCACATCAATTCATATTTGATGTGAATTGATTAACTTAAGAGTTAATTTGGCTCAGTGGTTTGAGCCCGAGTCGCTAGGCTGACCTATTCAATTCTAATTGATCTATTGGTATCTAAGACAAGTCTCTACCGATGGTCTTTAATTGAGATCATGCTTATCTGGCCAACACAATTGGTATCTAAGGCAAGCATCTGCAACCCTCTCATTAATCTCACCTACCTAGCCAATTTGATTGATCAAGTTTTGAATAAGATTGCTTAGTCATTCGAGTTCACCCAGGCTGACTAGTCAAGTCAGACATGAGATTGTGCTAACCTGAATCTAGTCAGTTAGACATGAGATTGTGCTGACTTAATTTAGATGAGACCTCAATCCAAACCTTCAAATAAATATTAAGTCCTAGGTCTTCCATCATTGTAGGAATGTGGGCATTCTACTAGTATTGATTGTTCTCAGCTAATTATAGTGGCTCAATTGCATCGAAAAGATGTAACCATCCTATTAGCATGAGATATTGCTAGGTAATGATGTGATTGGACCCAATAACCAAGCATGGTGAGAGACCTAATGATGGCACCTATGCATTGAACGGTGGGTTAGACTTAACTAAGGATTAGGCCAATAATTGGGCATGGTGAGGCTTCATGATTTAGAGACTAATCACTGCATCATGTTTGAGAAGCATTGAAAATTATTGTCCACTCATCAGTATAGTATGTTATTGATATCTGTTAGGTGAGACATGCGCATACCAGTAGAATGCAGTAGCTACTAGGAACCTTAGTTGCATAAAGGTTTTCACATCTCCACGAGGTAGTATGAGAGATCTGTAAGAATAGTAGGAGTATAGTTTATTTCTTAAAGTTTTTAGAATAAATTTTAAAATTTGAATATAAATATCTAACTTGAATCTCTACTCTCACAATTAACCATTTTAGCCTCCAACCCATTGGTCCACATTTTATGAAGGAAAAAGCCTTATTTTTCGGACCAGGTTCGTTCAAATCTGATTGGATCAAGAGGAATATTTCAAAAAAATTTTCTCTGAGATCCTAATCAGATCCGAGACTCTTCAGATTTGATCTTATTAATCTGATAATAAAAATATAAATAAAAATTAAATCTAATTTAATTATACCTTTGTCTTGGGTAATCTAATTATCCCACGATGATCCCAATGTTTGCCTGAGGTACTGGATGTAACCACGCAAGCGTTTGGCCTCTATCGATATCTACTCGGATAGGATCTAGAGATCTTCTCCTTCTCAATCAATCCTCCAAAAATTAGATCTAGATCTAATCTTGATGATCTTCAAAAATGCTTTTGAAGAATAGTCGTTGTCTCTTGCAGCAGTGCTGCCTTCTTTTTTTCATGGCACCTTTCACATGCTTGGATCGCACCTTGTTCGTGCCCAAAAGCCCTTAGGCATGGAGAGGAGAGAGAGGACTAGAGGGTGGCATGGAGATGGAGGGAGGGATGCTATGTGGCATGGGGTAAAGGTAGAAGAAAAAATAAATTTTAGGTGTAGATAGGGTTTATATAGACCCTGCTACACCATGCAGTGCCACATTATCCTGGCCAATCATGACCCTTTGTGCAATCAAATCTAAATCTGATTGGTGGGATGACATCATCTAATCCAATCAGATGAGAGACCCTTAAAACCCTCCTAAGGTGGCACCAAGACTGGATCAAACAAGACTTCTTGGCGCCACACAGTTTAATCCCCTGAAGCAACCTAGAGTTCCATCTATATGGGACTCCATCTTTTATCCTCATGGGGTGCACGCCTCCCTAGGCATGCACCCCCTTCCTATCTGCTTTTTAGCAGGGGGATAAGTCCCCAGGTACTCTCCTATTGGTGCATGACACATGGGCAGATATCTAAGTGTCCAGGGTCAACATTTGACCAATGTCCGAAAATAGGAATTAGCAGATGATCGAAAATGGTAGGTGTTGTTTTAAATTTTTTTAATAAATTAAGACAATCTTTTTCTAACCTGAACAAGCTTCAGTCAGATCAAGTAAAGATTTTTGAGTGATCCCAAACACATTTGGCTCAGTCGAGACAAGCTTTAATGATTGTTAAATGAGAACATTAGGATCAATCATGTGCTAGCATGATTTTCTTGAACCTAATTGAATCTTATTCAAATCAATTAAATTAGATAAGTCCAACTGATGACATCTAGATCCAAACCCTTGTTTGTATGATCCGGTTAGGTTCAGTTTCATATGGTAATGGGATACATCATGATTTCTATCATCGACATCATCGAAACATCTTTCGATGGATCAAAACTTTTCTGATTCAAATAACTAGTATGATCGATCATCCAAAGTATTCTAATTATTTCCAAAATCCGCCAGTGACACCTAGCAGCATATGGTGGCAACCCATTAGAACTAAAAGTAAACCTCTTGGTGCAGTTACCTGTGTGATTAAGTTTCTCTATCTTGAGCTCTGACCGGATTAGGGTTAAGGTGATCTCATCAAATCCTAATTTTTGTCATATGAATTAATCATTCGATTCAAGTTCAATGTGAAAATCCTAATAGAAACTCTTTCTATTATTTCACTCTACCATAGCCATGGGCTTATGGACTTGATTCTCATGATAATCATAGGGCTACTCCTCATCTACCGAGGTAGATAGATCCCCTATTGGTGCAATCCAATTCCTATAATGAACATGCTATAGCCAACATACACCTCAGGATTTTGAATGGCTAGGAGATCGAGTTATAGTATAGTCAAACTATAACACGCTTAAGGTGAACTACCGATGCACCTCAGGTCAAAGAACCAGACACACCATTGTAGCTTCGAGCCAATCATCAATGAGAAGGTAGACTTTCTTGTGATTGCTCAAGGCAATCACGCTCAATGCCCTCGTTCTCTAATGAGTACCTATACTCTCACTTCGGTATCTCTATACCGTAGATTCAAGACATATCTATCCAAAAGAAGCGATCGTACACCAATCATCCGGATCAATCACCGTCCTCATGATGATCCTATGATCGAGAGCATTTTATGAGTTAATAATAAAAATTCATGTCTTAAATTTTCAACTCTTAAAAATATGAACTATCATTACCATTAACTCAAGGAATTTATCACAGATACTTTCAAATACACACTATGATAGAAAATAATTTATTTTATTATTTATTATTAAAATTATAATTTTATCCTTAGAAGTATATTACAAATATCTGCCAATCTGGCTTTTAGGGCACACATATCTAACAAACTCTTACTTAATCTAAAGCCAATTAGCTACAAATCTAAGTCCCATCTTCTCAAGATGGACTTCGATCTTCTGCTGATCCAATGGCTTTGTAAGTGGGTCTGCCGCATTGTCTGCGAAGTCGACTCTCTTGACCTCGACGTAATCTTTCTCAAGGTAATCATGGATGAGGTGGTATCGTCACTCGATGTGCTTGAATTTCTGATGAGACCTCAGCTCCTTAGCAAGGGCTATGGCATCATTATTATCACAGTACAGAAGAATGGCATCTAATGACATCACTTTGATCTCAGCGGTGAACTTCTTATACCAGAATGCCTCCTTCGTAGCTTCTAATGCAGCAATGTACTCTGCTTTTATGGTAGAATCTGCTATCACTGTCTACTTGAAACTCTTTCAATTGATAACACCATCATTACACACAAACAGACACTCAGATGTTGACTTTCGATCATCTATATCGGATATAAAATCCAAGTCTATATACCCCTGGACTTGGAGTTCATCATTACCAAAAACCAACATCATATCCTTAGTAATTCTCAAGTACTTAAGGATACATTTCACAGAAGTCCAATGTTCTTCACCTAGATTCGACTGATATCTACTCGTGACACTTACAGCATGGGCTATATCAGATCGTATACATAACAAGGCATACATGAGGCTCCTTATTGCTGAAGCATAAGGGATCTTGCTCATGCGTTCAATCTCCTCAGGTGTGTTGGGATACATTTTCTTAGAGAGATGAATGCCATGTCTGAAGGGTACCAATCCCCTCTTGGAGTTTTCCATGCTAAACCTCTTTAGCACTTCCTCTATATACATCTTCTGTGAAAGGCCTAGCATCCTATTCGATCTATCTCTATAGACCTTAATTCCTAGAATAAAGGATGCTTCTCCTAGGTCTTTCATGGAGAATTCTTTAGATAACCATATTTTAATTATGGTCAACATGAAAATATCATTCCCAATAAGGAGGATATCATCCACGTAGAGTACGAGAAAGATAATAGCACTCCCACTAATCTATTTGAAAATACATGGTTCTTCCTCGTTCTTGATGAAACTAAATAATTTGATCACATCATTAAAATGAGTATTCCAGCTTCGAGATGCTTGCTTAAGTCCATATATGGATCTTTGCAGCTTACATACTTTATGATCAGCATCACTAGATCTGAAACCTAGCGGCTGTTCTGTATAGATATCTTCCTCAAGGTATCCATTTAAGAACACCATTTTTACGTCCATTTATCAAATTTCATAATCAAAATAGGCTACAACAGCAAACAATGTGCAGATAGATTTTAGCATGGCTACTAGCAAAAAGGTATCCAGATAGTCAATTTCTTCGCACTGACTATACTCTTTTTCCATTAATCTATCTTTGAATGTCTCCATATTTTCATCTGCACCAATCTTTTTCTTGTAGATCTATTTACACCCAATAGGTACTATACCTTCAGGTAGATCTACTAAGGACCATACTTGGTTTGAGTGCATCGAGTCAATTTCTGACTTTATTGTCTCTAATCATTTCTCGGAGTTGATATCCGATATCACCTCATCATAGATTTTAGGATCATCATCATGAACCCCATTACCTATGAGGAATATTTTCTCTACTTCCTCTAAAATAGTACCTAAGTACCTCTCAAGGGGATGAAAAATCCTTTTCGATCTATGAGGTGGAAGTGGTAGTGATTGTATTGGCTTAACCTGATTTGGTTCCATAGGGTCCTTAGCTCATTTCTCTTGTGAGATTTTCTCATCGAGCTTGATCTACTTTCTAATGCCACCATCTTGAATAAACTATTTTTTAAGAAAGATGGTATGCAGATTCACAATCATATTATGGTCTTCTAGAATGTAGAAATAATGTCCTAATGACTCTTCAGGATATCCTATGAATCGAGCTCTAAAGGATCTATAGTCTAACTTATCCGCTTATTGTCTTTTGATATGAGCCAAACAATCCCAAATTCTGAGATGACTCAGACTTGGTTTCTTACCATGCCATATCTCATACGGTGTGGTAGAAATGATTTTAGAGGGAACCCTACTCAGTAAATATATTGCAGTTAACAGAACTATGTCTCCCAAAAAAAATCAGGAAGGTCTGTGAAGCTCATCATGGATCGGAACCATATCTAATAGGGTCCAATTCCTTTCCATTCTAAAATCTCGTTGAGTTGAGGTATTCCAGGTGGAGTCCATTGAGAGACTATGCCATTTTGCTTGAGATAGTCCAAAAATTTTCGACTAAGGTATTCACCTCCTTCGATCTGATCGAAGAATCTTAATGGATTTTTTAGTTTGCTTTTTCTACTTCATGTCTGAATTCCTTTGAACTTTTCAAAAGCTTCAGACTTGTGTCTCATAAGATACACATACCCATACCTGAGATAAATCATCGATAAAGGTTATGAAGTAGACAAAGTTGCCTCTAGCCGGCACATCAAATGGGCCGCACACATCAGTATGTACTAGGGCAAGTAAGATCCATGGCCCTTTCCCCATGTCCTACAAAAGGGAAGCTTAGTCATTTTGCCATGAAGACAAGATTCACAAATTGGATATGACTCGAAAGTCAACAGGACTCAATAGCCTGATTTTTTTCCAATTTGTTAATCCTATATTTTGCTATATGACCTAGCCTTAGGTGCCATAGATATCTATCATTTGGACTATCCCTGAGTCATTTTGATCTTATGGTATTCACATTTTGCTCAATATTAAAGACAGATACATCAATATGTAATTAGTAGAGACCGTTAATAAGGAAACCACTTGCAATTTTATTTCTTTCATAAAGAATATTACAATAGTCCTTAAGAAAACTAATTACATAGCCTTCTAATGCTAAACATAAAATAGAAATCAAATTCCTACTTGCAGCAGGCATATAATAACAATCCTTAAGTACTAAATCTAAGCCAGATGGTAGTCGAAGAGGATAGGTTTCCACAGCCACAATAGCAACTCTTGCTATATTTTCGACGCGTAGGATCATCTCACCATCCCTCAGCCTCCTGCTATCCTCAAGATCCTACATGAAAGTGCACAAACGAGCACTAGAACCAGAGTCAAGCACCCAACTGGAATGCAGAAGAAATCATAAGGTTAGACTTCAATAATGAGCATACCTGTCTAGAAGGACCTATCCTCCTTCTTATTTTTCAGGATGGCCAGGTATGTAGGGCAGTTCTGCTTTCAGTGGCCGTTAGTATTACAATGGAAATACTTTTCTTTGTCAGTAGCCTTCTTCTTCAGCTTTGTCTTCTTTTTCTTTCCACCCTCCATCTTCTGCTTTTTTATAGACTTCTTCTTCTTTCCAAAAGACTTTCTCTTGAAAGAAGTCCGTTCCATAGCAAGTACTGAGCTTTTAAAATCTTTCATAGAAAGCTCAGCAATAACCAGCATATTCATAAGCTCGACTAGAGTATTCTAAAGTTTATGCATATCGTAGTTCATGATGAACTGCCCATATGCATCAGTCAAGGATTGCAAAATTATATCATTCTGCAGATCCTAATTTAATTTCACTCCAAACTTCTCAAGCTCTTCTAAGTCTTTGATCATCATTAGACAGTGATCTTAGACTAACTGCCCATAACGCATTTTAGCCTTAAATAGTTGTTTAGTGATATGATATTTGGCTGTGCGACTCTGTTCACCAAACAACTCTTATAGGTGAGTCAACATTTGGCGGATAGTCTTGATATCTTCATGTTGGCACTGAAGCTCATCAGACATCGAGCCCAACATGTAGTATTTGTCCTTATTATCTTTATCTGTCCATTTGTCAAGAGATGCTCTCTGTTCAACGGATGAACTAGCTAGTAAGGTGGAAGGATCCTAGTCCAATATATGAGTCAACTTCTTAGAATCCAAAATGATTTTGAAGTTTTGGAGCCAATCTTTGTAATTGGATTCGGTCAGTCTATGGGTGTCCAGGATATGGGCTAGTGGGTTGGACGCAGACATTTTTCTTTTTCCTATAGAGAGTCAAAGTTTCTAGTTAGATTTTGTAATTAAGACTTGACCAATTTATTTAGGAGTTTAATTTTTAAATAATTTAGCTCTCATTATTTTCTTGGATCCCTACACTCCCTCTGTAGAGATGCGAAAATCTCCATGATTACTAATTTTTAGTGGATGGTGCAGTCCCACCAACTGACTCGTTATCCCATCTAACAGTTATTGATGATGGGTTAGTCAATGAGTGAACAACTCTTGTCCAATGATTTTCTAATCATGATGCATCCAGACTTGATCTCTAATTCATGAATCTCATCATGTAAGGAATATTGATCCACTCCTTAGTTAAGTCAGATCCACCATTTTCATAGATTGGGTTCCTAATTGGATCTCTCACCGTATTCAAAATATTGAGTCCAATCCATCTTCCAGCCCATAGCATCCAATGACTAATAGACATGGTTGTATCTTTTCGGTGCAACTGAACAACTGTGACTAGTCGAGAATAATCAACCCCAAAAAGGGCTCACACATCTACAATGGTGGAAGACCTTAGATTTAATCTTTTCTTAGAGAGATTTGATTTAGGTCTCTTTAAACTTGACTTGACATAGCCATAACTGTTATGACTAACCTAGTGGTATGGGTTAGCTCGTATTGTTAGCCTTCTTAGATCAGGACTAGGCTGACAAATATGGTCAGGTAAGTAAGATCAGTGGAAGGGATATGCCATTAACTTGACAAGAATGCATTCGAGTCGAGTAGCTTCCAATTAAAAATCAATCGATCGTATCTGCCAAACTTACCTTAGACACCAAATTGTTGAGCCAAAATCAATTGAATTAGCCTATAATCTAGACTCTAACCACTGAGCCTAATTAGGTCTTAACTTGATCGATTACTCATGTGACTCAACCTTGATACAGACTTAATCCTATTAGGCTGGGCAATTTAAGTACTCTTGATTCCACCTAACCAACTCTTGATTCAATTTGATCAACCACTAGACCTAATTGAGCTACCCAAGCCCGAACCCAATTTTATGAATATATCTTAGATCTAAAAACTTTTAATTTTAAACCTAATATATTTCATAATCTTAATTTTCAATTAAGTTTAGGGTTCATAAATAAAATATGTATATAAAATCCTAGGATTTCAGGATCTAGGATTTTGTAGAAAATAAATTTTTGATTTTTGATTAAGGACAAACGCATAGCACCCCTACACACCATAAGCACATCCCATCGAATGGAAGGAGAGGATCTTTAAATCTTACTTCGTTCTTATGATCGGACGACCAAGGGGAATGCCTTAATCAGAAATATCATAAATCTACAAAACTAGTTAGATCTACATCATATATCATATATATAAAAATTGATCTAACTAAAAATATGTTTTGCATACATCTCATGTATCATATCATGCATATTTTTAGATCTAAATTATCTCATAAATATATAAAAAAATAATATTTAAATTTGATCATATCAAATTAAAATTTATTCTAGATAATTTTGTAGAACTATTCTACAACTAGTCTAAACATGCATCTATCATATCTCATATGAATAAATTAAATAAATTTATTTTCTATTTTTTATATCTAATTATAATATTTATAATATTAAAAATCTAAAAAAATATAATTAATCAAATTAAAATTATGATCATGCTAGACTACACAAAGAATAATTCTATTCCTAATCTAGTCATTCATCTCATACATCTTAGATCTAGATTATTTAATTTTTAATTTTTTAATTTTAGATCTAATCACATATAATGTGATATCTAAAATCATCTAATTATCAAACCAAAAGTATATTAAAATTAGATCTAATGAATTATACAACCTGATTCTGATACCAATTGAAGGAAAAAATCTTTTTTTTTGGATTAGGTTCGTTCAGATTTGATTGCATCAAGAGAGATATTTAAATTTTTTTTTTTGAGATCTTAATTAGATTTGAGATTTCTCAGATTTTATCTTATTTATTTGATAATAAAATAAAAATTAAAATTAAATCTAATTTAATTATATCTTTATTTTAGGTAATCTAATTATTCTATGATAATCTCGATGTTTGCCTGAGATTCTGGATGTAGCCATGCAAGCATCTGGTTGTGAGCTCAGAAGTGGCACTCCCAAATCTTGAAAATATGAGAAGATAGGTCATAAAAAGATGGAAGCGAGCCAGAAGAAGAATCAATCTCAATAGTAAAGTTTAGAAATTGGACTGGCTCACTCTAAGATTGAGTCGGCTCAGTTGGAAACTGGGTCAGCTTAGTTCAGAACTGGGTCAGCTAGGTCTCAGAGAAAAATTTAGATAGAAAGTAATATTTTTAGGCTATTGGCATGGTACATAATTTGGTCGACTCAGTATCGGACTGAGCCGATCCAGTCGTAGGTTAGCCGACTCAGTCTGAAACTGGGTCGACTCAATTTTTGTAGATTATTTTTTTATGTACGTAGATTATTTAAATTTGGAGAGTTTTTCTATGAGCTTGGGGTTGATCCTTTGTAAATTATATATACTAAAAATAGGTCATGGTTGTAAATATGCTGAAATATACTGAATAAAAGCTCTTTTCTTTCAAAAATCTCTTCTTCTTTTCTTCTCTATTTCTTGATTTATTTGATCATGCTTCCACAGAGATCTATAAGAAGTACTTTCTTATTGCTTGTCTAATCACCGACGGCCACGTTGATCCATGTAGGAAGAGTGAATATTCTCAACATTTGGTATCAGAGAGGTGTTGTGTGGAAGGAAGGAAGACACTTAGAATTTACTATGTCCAAGATCTGTTGCATCAGGTTTTATCCTAAAACTTCTAGTTTGCTTCATGGTTGTCTTTAGATTGAGGTGGAGATTATTTACACGAAGGAATGGTGATATAAAAGTTTGGAAAGAGGATCTAGAGCTAGTTAGATCTTCTATGAAGGATAGTTTTACTGGTGTGTGATCATGAAGGGTGTTAGGGATCTGTTCTTGACTTATTTGAAGTCATGAGATTAAGTGAATTTAAGATAGATTTTGAGAAGTTTGATGATAAGAAAAACGTTACCCTATGGCAGCAAAGAGTAAAGGACTTGTTGGTTTAGCAGAGAATCTATAAGGTCTTAACAAAAGAAAGGCCAAAAAAGATCAGTGCTGAGGATTGGGAAGAGTTAGAGAAAATTGCTTTTAGCATAATCTGGATGTGCTTGGCTGATCAAGTTTTGCTTGAGGTTTGCATAGAGACTACGACAAAGGGGCTCTAGAAGAGACTGGAGAACACATACATGGAGAAGAACATGACGAACAAGCTATGGTTGAAGAAATAGTTGTATAGTCTGAGGATGGCTGAAGGTGGAGATCTTATTGCACATATCCAAAGGTTCAATTAGGTGTGTTCTGAGGTGATGAGTTTGGATGTAAAGATCGATGAGGATGATCGGGCATTGCTGCTACTATGTTCTCTCTTAAGTTTGTATGATGGTCTCATAACAATTTTAGTTTATTGAAAGAAGATCCTAAACTATGAAGAGGTTGTTGGTGTGCTCAGATCAAATGAGCAAAGGAAGAAGATCTACAAGGGAGACCCTAAGTCTGAGATCTTGGTTGTGAATGAAAGATAGGGAAGATCAAAGAAGAAGACAAGAGAAAAATCCAAGGATAGGTCAAAGTCTGGCAATCAGATGATGATAATATTGAAATGTTATAAATATCATCAGCCTGGACACCTAAGAAGAGATTGTCCCCTTTTAAGATCAAAAAAAGGAAAGGCTAGCAAGGGAGATGATATAGCTTCTATGAGCAGTGGAGAAGATCTGCTAGTTGTATCAGATGGATCCACAGAGTGCGATACTATATGGATATTAGATTTAGCATGCTTGCACCACTATACTTCTCATCAAAAGTGGTTTGCTACCTACCAGAAGGTCGATGGTGAAAGTATCAGTCTTGGAGATGATCACCCATGCAAAGTAGCTGAAATTTGCTCTATCAGGATGAGGATGTACGATGGGATCATTTGTACATTATCAAATGTTAGGCATGTACCAGAGTTAAAAAAGAATTTGACTTCTTTGGGCTACTTGGAGGAGCAGGGTTATGCTTTTAGTAGCCATGCTGGGAGTGGATGTCTGAAAATTTCCAAGGAGGCTTTGGTGGTGATGAGAGGTAGAAGACTGAGCAACAATCTTTACAGAATGGAAGGCTCAGCGGTAAATGATAGTGCAGAGATGCTAGCAGCGGCACAGGAGGAGCTGATTTTATATCAATTATGACACTATTGGATGGATCATATGAGTGATTGTGGGCTCATAGAACTAAGCAAAAGAGGTATGCTCCTACCCCTGAAGAAGAAGAGCACAGATCTTTATGAGCTGTGTATCTTTGGCAAACAGCATAGGATGAAGTTTGCCAGAAGTACCAAGCGCAGCGAGGAAGTGCTGGATTTAGTGCACTCGGATGTATGGGGACCAGCTCCAATATTAGCTAGAGGTGGGGCAAAATACTTTGTTACTTTCATTGATGATTTTTGAAGAAAGGTATGGGCTTAT
Source organism: Cocos nucifera (assembly GCA_006176705.1). Classification (NCBI taxonomy): domain Eukaryota; kingdom Viridiplantae; phylum Streptophyta; class Magnoliopsida; order Arecales; family Arecaceae; genus Cocos; species Cocos nucifera. The sequence goes on from QRFJ01001768.1 coordinate 36,016, forward strand.
CAGATCAGAGAAAAATCAGAGGTGTTTGTTTAGAGCCTAGAGAGCTGAAGTAGAGAAGGAGTCAGGGACAAAGGTAAAGTGTCTGAGGTCGGACAATGGAGGATAGTATACTAGCCTGGAGTTCAGGAGGTACTATGAGGAAAATGGCATCAATTGCCATTATACGGTGAGGATGACTCCCCAACAGAATGGTATCACGGAGAGGATGAACCGGACACTAATCAAGAAGGCATGGAGTTTGAGGCTGTAGACATCACTCCCAAAGTTCTTTTGTGGTGATGCTCTAATTTTTTCTTATTTTCTTGTGAACAGGTCCCATCATTATAAGCTGAATGGAGGCATTCCAGAAGAGGTCTAAAGTGGGAAGAAGGTGAAGCTTGGCCACCTGAAAGTCTTTGGTTGCACAACCTATGCACATGTGGAGGCAATCGAGAGGAGCAAATTGGATCCGAAATTTCAAAAGATGACATTCATACGATATCCATAAGGAGTCAAGGGGTACCTGCTATGGGACTCTTAGTTATAGAAGTCAGTGATCAGCAAGGACGTCATCTTTGATGAGAAGAGCATCTTGAGGAATTCTGGGATAGATGGAACTGGAGAAACAAAGATGAACAGGGGTGGTCAGTTAGAGAATGATAGCATACAGATTACATACACTTACAGGAGTGTTCCTGTTGATGTGGAGCTGGGTAGAAAAGTATTATCTCAGATTGAAAATCAGCACAGAGGACCGACAGTTCAGACAGATGTGCAGGAGCAGTCACAAACATCAGACAGAGATGTACTAGTGAGAGTAGCTTTGCCCAAGCCCCAGCATACTATTAGGAGACTGGTTAGATATGCCATAGATGAGGTTATCTCCTATGCACTTATCACTGATAATGGAGATCTAGAGAATTATGTAGAGGCCATGGAGAGTGAGGATCATGATTCATGGATGCAGGCCATGATGAAGGAGATGGAATCATTTGAGAAAAATCAGACATGGTAGCTGGTGGATCTTCCAGATAGTGCTCAACCTATTGGCTCAAAGTGGATGTTCACGAAGAAAGAAGCACCTTCAGAACAAGGTGGAGTCAGATTTAAAGCAAGGTTGGTAGCAAAGGGATACTCACAAAGGGAAGGGATTGACTACACAAAAATTTTTTCTCCTGTGGTGTGTCATACATCTATTCGAGTTTTGCTATCACTAGTGGCACAGCATAACATGGAATTGGAATAGATGGACGTGAAGACGGCCTTCCTTCATGGAACTTTAGAGGAAAGAATTTACATGAAGTAGCTAGATGGTTTCATGGAGATAGGATAGGAAGAAAAGGTGTATTTACTCAAGAAGTCTTTGTATGGCTTGAAACAATCTCCTCATCAGTGGTATTGAAAGTTTGATAGTTTTATCTTGAGCCTAGATTTCAGTAGATGTGAACATGATTATTGTGTCTACGTCAAGGTTATAGATGAGGAGGATGCCTTGTACCTATTATTGTATGTAGATGATATGCTCATAGCCAGTAGAAGCATGGATGCTATGAAAAGGTTGAAAAGGGCATTATCATCTGAATTTGTAATGAAAGATTTGGATCCAGCTGAAAAAATCTTTGGAATGGAGATTTGTAGAGATAGATGCAAAGGAGTGCTTCATTTATCATAAGAAAAGTATATCCAGAAGGTTCTGAAGATGTTTGGGATGGAGAAGGCTAAACTTGCAGAGACGCCATTAACGAGCCATATGTCTCTCTCCAAGTTATAGTGCCCCGAGTCAGAAGAGGAGAGAGAATACATAGAACGAGTCCCTTATGCAAATGCTGTAAGCAGTGTAATTTACACTATGGTGTGCTGTAGACCAGATAGAGCACATGCTGTGAGCATGGTTAGTAGATACATGGCTAACCCTGGGAAGGAACACTAGAAAGAATTGAAATGGATATTGAGATATCTGCATGGAACAAGGAATTATGGTTTGGTATTTAGTGGGCAGCCGGAAGGATTTGGAGAATAATCTGTAAAGATGTGTGAAGGTTCAGGTCCTCTGGAAGGATTTGTTGATGCAAATTATGCTGGAGATCTTGATAAAAGAAGGTCTACTATTAGATACCTCTTCTGTGTATATGGTGGATCGGTGTCTTGGAGATCAACCCTTCAGCCAATCACAGCCTTGTCTACCATAGAGGCTGAGTACATTGGGATAACGGAGGCTGCAAAGGAAGCCTTTTGGCTTAGGATGCTGATTGATGAGTTGGGAGTGGAGCAAAGCAAGATTATACTATTCAGTGATAGTTAGAGTGCTCTATTATTGGCATAGAACCCAGTCTATCATGCGTGCACAAAGCATATAGATGTGAGGTACCATAAGATCAGAGAGCTGGTGGAGGAAGGTGAAGTAGAACTGATGAAGGTCCATACCAAGGAGAATCAATCTGATTTACTCATGAAGGTACTCCCGAGAGACAGCTTTCAGAGATGTATGGCATGGATGGGTCTGTTGAGAAGAGATGAGTTCATAAGAACTTGGAAGCACCAAGGTGGAGAATATGAGCTCAAAAGTGGCACTCCCAAGTCTTGAAAACATGAGAAGATAGGTCATGGAAAGACGAAAGCGAGCCGGAAGAAGAATCAGTCGCAATAGTAAAGTTCAAAAATTGGGCCAGCTCACTTTGAGATTAAGTCAGCTCAGTTGGGAACTGGGTTGGATCAGTCTGGGACTGGGTCGGCTAGGTCTTAGAGAAAAATTCAGATAGAAAGTAGCATTTTCAGGCTATTGGCATGGTACACAATTGGGTCAGCTCAGTCCAGCCGACCTAGTCGTAGGTTAGCCAGCTCAGTATTGGACTGAGCCGACCCAGTCATAGGTTAGCCGGCTCAGTATTGGACTGAGCCAACCCAATCGTAGGTTAGCCGGCTCAGTTTGAAACTGGGTTGGCTTAGTTTGAAACTGGGCTGGCTCAGTTTTCATCAGACTGAGCTGACTCAGTTTTCGTAGGTTATTATTTTGTGTACGTGGGTTGTTTGGATTCGGAGAGTTTTTCTATGAGCTTGTGCTTGACCCTTTGTAAAGTATATATATTGAAAATAGGTCAATATACTAAATAAAAGCTCTTTTCTCTCTAAAATCTTTTCTTCTCTATTTCTTGATTTATTTGATCATGCTTTCACAGAGATCTCTAAGAAGTACTTCCTTGTTGCTTGGCTAATCATCGACAGCCACACCAATCCATGTGGAAGAGCGCACATTCCAAACATTGGCCTCTATCGATATCCACTCAAGCAGGATCTAGAGATCTTCTCTTTCTCAATCAATCCTCTAAAAATTAGATCTAGATCTGATCTTGAAGATCTTCAAAAATGCTTTTGAAGAACAGTCGTTGTCACTTGTAGTAGTGCTGCCTTCTTCCTTTCCTGGCGTCTTCCACTTGCTTGGATCATATCTTATTCATGCCCAAAAGCCCTTGGGCATGGAGAGGAGAGAGAGGACTAGAGGGTGACATGGAGGAGGGAGAGAGGCTATGTGGCGTGGCTAAAGATAGAAGAAAAAATAAATTCTAGGCATAGACAGGGTTTATATAGATCGTATTCGCCATGCAGAACCACATCATCCTGACCAATCACGATCCTTTGTGCAATCAGATCTAAATCTAATTGGTGAGATGATATCATCTGATCTAATCAGATGAAAGACCCTCAAAACCCTCTTAAGGTGGTGCTAAGACTAGATCAAACAAGTCTTCTTGGCACCACATAGTTTAATCCCCTGAAGCAACCTACAGTCCCATCTATATGGGATTCCATCTTTTGTCCTCATGGGGTGCATGCCTCCCTAGGCATGCTGCCCCTTCCTATCTACATTTTAGCAGAGGGAAAAGTCTCCAAGTACTCTCCTATGGGTGCATGACAAATGGGCAGATGTCTAAGTGTCCAGGGTCAACATTTCACCAATGTTCGAAAATAGGAATTAGCAGGTGATTGAAAATGGCAGGTATTATTTTAAATTTATCTCATCAATTAAGACAACCCTTTTCTGACTTGGACAAGCTATAGTTAGACCAAGTAAAGGTTTCTGATTGATCCCAAATATATTTGGCTCAGTCGAGACAAGCTTTAATGATTATTAAAGGAGAACATTAGGCTCAATCATGTGCTAGCACGATTTTCTGGAACCTAATTGAATCTTATTCAAATCAATTGAACTAGATTAGTCTAAATGATGACATCCAGATTCAAACCCTTGTTTGTGTGATTTAGTTAGGTTCAGTTCTGTATGGTAATGGAATACGTCATAATTTCTATCATCAACATCATCGAAATATCTTTCGATGGATCCAAACTTTTCTGATTCAGACAACTAGTATGATCGATCATCCAAATCATTCTAATTGCTCCTAAAATCCACCAGCGACACCTAACAGCATATGGTGGCAATCCATTAGAACTAAAAGAGAACCTCTCAGTGCAGTTACCTATGAGATTAAGTTCCTCTATCTTGAGCCCCAATTGGATGAGAGTTAAGGTGATCTCCTCAATTCCTAATTTTCGTCATATGAATTAATCATTCAATTCAAGTCCAATATGAAAACCCTAATAGAAACTCTTTCTATTATTTCACTCTACCATGGCCATGGGCTTATGGACTTGATTCTCATGATCATCATAGGGCTACTCCTCATCTACCGAGGTAGATAGATCTCCTATTGGTGCAATCCAATTTCTACAATGAACAAGCTACAGCCAACATACACCTTAGGGTTCCGAATGGCTAGGAGATCGAGTTATGGTGTAGTCAAACTATAACACCCTCAATGTGAACTACCGATGCACCTCAGATCAAAGAACTAGATACACCACTGTAGCTTCGAGCCAGTCATCGATGAGAAGGTAGACTTCCTTATGACTGCTCGAGGTGGTCACGCTCAGTGCCCTCATTCTCTAATGAGTTCTTGTACTCTCACTTCGATATCTCTACACCATAGATTCAAGACTCATCTATCCAAAAGAAATAATCGTATGCCAACTTTCTGGATCAATCACCATCCTCATGATGATCCTACAGTCGGAAGCATTTTATGAGTTAATAATGAATATTCATGTCTTAAATTTTCAACTCTTGAAAATATGAACTATCATTACCATTAACTCAAGGGATGTATCACAGACACTTTCAAATACACACTATGATATAAAATAATCTATTTTATTATTTATAGTTAAAATTATAATTTTATTCTTAGAAGTGTATTACAAGTGTCAGCCAATCTAATTTTTAGGGCACACATATCTAACATTTTAGAGTCCAACCGACTAATTGACCTTAACTATAAGGACTGGCTCAGAAATCTTAAGATTGTCTTGAATTTGGAGAAATTGGGCTATGTGCTTAATTAGAACCCTCCCATTTTACCTGACCATCCAAGTGCTCATCTGATGGCAGCATAGGAGAAATGGATGGAGGATGATAACAAGGTTAAGTGTTGAAGGAATCAGATCTAGGATTTCATGGGTAGATCTTAAAATTTTTTCAAGATCATGCATCGGATGACTTAAATAAATTAAATATTTATTTAAATAAATATGTAAACACCTAGATCTCAGATCTATTATATGCTCAAGGTATGAAATTAAATTAAAAATTAAAATCAAATAAGAAAGAAAAGATTGATCAAATCAACTTAGATCTACACTACATCAAATGCAAGTATGAAGTTAATAGATTAGATCTATTACCTAAGCAAGTTAGATGTTCTAAATTGCTGATCAAGACTTGAGGATGAAGTCATGAGCCACACACACATCCCACCTCTAGGAGTCATCCACACGAGTTCACAAACACGATCAGAGATCCTGATTCAGAAAATCAGCACAGTATGCTAGCACTATGCTGATCTCTCTTCAATGATTGATCCGATACTTCCTTCTTCAAAACATGGACACTCCAAAATACCGAAAGGAAGAGGAGAGTTTTCTAATCTAAGACTCTCTTAGAAAAAGACTCAAAAGAAGGAGAGATGAGGAATAAAACAGCCCTAGAAGAAAACTCTCTTCTTCTTCTCTTTTCTCTCACCTAGACACCTAGTTTGGTGCCTATGGAACGCACATGCCCAAGGACCCTCTTCCTTTGATTTTTTCACACCCCAAATCTCTCCCAAAGATCTATATTCCATAAAAAGAATAGGCCAAAATTCATCCTAAATTTATAGAAAAAGAAGAGTCCTTGTCTAGGTCAAAAATTAGACAAGGCAGGACTAGATTTGGCAAGTAGTTGGGGCACCAAGTTGGGTGCCCCTCCTCTGATTTTCTTTTGGTAAATCCAGAAAGGAGAGGCATACAAAAAACCTCTCACTCACATGGAATTAGGAAGGAAAATAGGAGATGGTGGCACACATGGAAGGAGATATTTTGATTTATCAGGATTCTATCTTATAGAATCCTAAATCAAAACTAACTTCCTCTTAGACTTGGTCAACCACCAAATAACCATATGAGAATAAGAGGGAGAGAAGGGACATGCATGAAGACTAGAGACAGACTCTCTATCACAGAAAAAGAGAGGGCATGGGGCATGGAGGGCTAAGGTGGCACAAGGTGGAATCGTAGTCTCACTAGGATTCCATCTATGACTTGGTCAAACATGGTTTCTTAAACCAAATTAAATCAAAACCAAAGAAACTAAATTAAATTAGGTTCTAATCCAATTAAAAATTTAATTAAATTAGATTAAATTTTAATTTAATTTTCTAATTAAATTAAAAAATTGGGTTGACCCGAGTCCTAGTTAGACTAGGACTAGTTCTTTCTTGCACTTGACTTATCCAATAAGTCAATTGGACTTGATCCAATCAAGCTCAAACCAAATCTAATTAAATTATATTTAGTTAATCTTAATCTCAGCCCTCTAGCTTAATCAAATTAAGCCAATCAGCAATCTAATTGCTAATTGATCCTCCTGCAATACTTGCACTAGGTTAAACACCAATCGTATTGATTATTTAACCCTAAAATGATTCTAAATCGCTGATCAACCATCCGATCGGAATATGAACTCTAATGTGTGTAACCTCATAGGTCCAAACCTAAGCTAGTAGCATACGAATAAATTTTTGTACCAATCAAAGTGACCATCTAGCAATGATATTCGATGGTCGGATAGGTCGAAAGGTGTAGAACACCATCCTTAGAACCCATGCAAATATAGTTTTCATATAATTCATCCCCTTGACCACAATGCTCGTAGGACACCTCAGAGCTCAACTGTCAACTCTGATCAGGTTGTCGACATTGTATTTCAAAATATCAAATCTATCTGATGGATTATCCTGGCCAAGATTTTGCTATATTGAAATATAGTGATGTATTCTTGTCCAACTCTTGGAGTAATCAATTCCATCTGGATCATACTTTGACTTCGCAAGTACTTAACTATGCCTAGAAGCCTTTTGTTGCTGAATTAGAAATTTAGTTAGTCCGATATCAAAGCACAGTGAGTTGCTTGCAAGTCATTGAGGTGATCTCAGATCTAAGGGATACTTATACCTATATCCCATCAGAGACATTTTCGACAGCAGAATGCTCTGGAGTTGGTCATGTTTAATGACGATGTACCTATACATCTCACCTATATGTCATACCAGTGTCTCCACACTCCTTGGTTAAGAGGACAACCAAACTATATGGCATATAGCGATCTATGCTCGATAGATGCTATCATCCTAATTAATAGCGTATCATTTGGTCGTGAACAAATTTAAGAACTAATCGATAAATCCTCTCTTTATCAAAATTAAATAGTTCTAAGGACTTCATCACAACAATGGATTTTATTAGAAGATGTAAATATATGATGAAAAAAAAGATGCCAAAATATTTTTTTATTAATTAATAAATTAATTACAATATCTCAACCATCAAAAGACTGACGATTGGCTTTGGGACATAATTTCCAACAACTCCCACTTGTCCTAAAGCCACTTGGCATAGTATCTAATATCCATCTTCAACTTATGGTTGTCGAACTCCTTGATTGCCAGAGCTTTAGTGAAGGGGTTGGCTAGGTTCTTCTTTTCATCGATCTTCTGAAGGTCGACATCACCATGATCCATGATCTCTCGGATCAAATGGAAGCGGTGCAGAATGTGCTTTGTCCACTGGTGTGCCTTCGGTTCCTTTGCTTGAGCTATGGCACCAGTGCTGTCATAGTAGAGCAGGACTGGACCATCAATGGAGGGTGCTATTTCAAGCTTGGTGATGAACTTCCTCTGCCACACAACTTTCTTTGCTGTATATGATGCTGCCATGTACTCTACTTTGTAAATAGAGTCAGCCACTGTATGCTGCTTGGAACTTTTCCACCAGATGGCTCTACCATTTAGAGTAAAGATATATCCCGACATACTTTTTCTATCATCATGGTCAGATTGAAAGTTGAAGTTTATAAACCTCACAAACTTCAGATCTGACTCATCATAAACCAACCATTGGTCCTTAGTATTTCTCAAATACTTAAGGATGGTTTTAACCACCTTCCAGTGATTTTCTCCAGGGTCAGACTGGTATCTACTCACTACTTCTGGTGAGTATGCCATGTCTGATCTCGCACATGTCATTGCATACATAATAGACCCCACTACCGAAGCATATGGAATTCTACTCATATGCTTTCTCTCTTCAGGAGTTGTCAGACAATCCTTCTTAGAGAGAGAAATTCCATGGTTTATTGGAAGATAGCCCTTTTTGGAATTCTCCATGCTGAACATCTTCAGCACAGTTTCTAGGTACGTGGACTGAGATATACCAAGCATCCTTTTAGATCTATCCCTATATATCTTCATCCCTAGGATGTAGGATGCTTCACCCAAGTCCTTCATGGAGAACTGTGATGACAACTAGACTTTTATTCCTTATAGTGCAAGAATATCATTCTTGATTAAGAAAATGTCATCCATGTACAAAATAAGGAATACCACTGCTGGACCATTTGCCCATTTGTAAATGCAGGATTCTTCTCCATTCTTAACGAAGCCATATATTTTGATCACTTTATTAAAATGCATGTTCCAACTCTGAGATGTTTGCTTTAATCCATAAATAGATCTCTGAAGCCTACACACCTTGGACTCATCTGTGGATGTGAACCCCTCAGGTTGTATCCTATACACCTCTTCAATTAGCTCTTCATTTAGGAAAGCCGTCTTCACATCCATCTGCCAGATCTCGTAGTCCAGGTGGGTAGCTATTGCAAGCATTATCCGAATAGATTTGAGCATTGCCATTGAAGACAATGTCTCGTCATAGTCAATACCATAATGTTGATGATACCCCTTTGCAAGCAGATGGGCTTTACAGGTCTACACCTTTCCATCTATGCCTCTTTCCCTTTTGAATACCCATTTACACCCAATGGGTTTAACTCCTTCAGGTGGGTCAACTAATATCCATACATCATTGACCTTCATGGAATCTGTTGGGGATAAACCTCGCTGCTACTGAAGTCTAGTCTAATGCTCAGCCTAATATAATTGATTATCACAAAAAAGCTTCGATCGAGAATTTTTCTTCAGTATGGACTTTTCTTTCAATCGAATTCCTCCTAGAGCCGAACTCCTTCTGGATGTCTCCTTCAGTCAGATTCCTCCAGCAGTCAAACTCCTTTCGGACTTCTCCTTCAGTCAAATTTTTTTAGGAGCTGAACTCCTTTCGGACTTCTCTTTCAATCGGATTCTCCAAGAGCCAAACTTCTTTCAGACTTCTCCTTCAGTCAGATTATTTCTGGAGCCAAATTTCTTTTGGATGTCTCCTTCAGTCAGATTCCTCCAGTAGCCAAACTCCTTTCGGACATTTTCTTCAGTCGGATTCCTCTAGTAGCCAAACTCCTTTCGAATGTCTCCTTCAATCGGATTCCTCCATGAGCCGAACTCCTTCCAAATTTCTTCTTCAGTCAAATTCCTCCAGGAGCCAAACTTCTTTCGGACTTCTCCTTCAATCAGATTCCTCCAGCAATCGAACTTCTTTCGGACATCTCCTTCAGTTGGATTCCTCCAGGAGCCAAACTCCTTTCGGACTTCTCCATCAGTCGAATTGCTCCAGGTGCCGAACTGCTTTTGAACTTCTCCTTCAGTCAGATTCCTCCAAGAGCTGAACTCCTTCTGAACTTCTCCATCAGTCAAACTCCATCTGGATTTCTTCAGTTAATTACTTCTAGATTTCAAGTAGTATTCCTTTCGGATGATCCCCTCTAGCCATATTGACTTTTGGAGTCCAAACTCCTCTGAAATTAATATATGTCAAAGCTCTTCACCAACTAATGTCTGCTTCCTCCGAACTTCTACTATTAAATCTCAACGAATGGGCACCTCATGACAATGAACATCAGATGATTAGAACTATCATTTATCAGTCTGCTATAGGTGACTCCACTATTAGATGGTTACGACTGTCATTTATCAGTCTACTACAGGCGACCCCACTATTGAATGGTTATAACTGTTATTATCAGTCTACTACGGATGACACCTCTCTCCATAATAAATTTCACATGACCCCGAGCGGCCCATGATCGGATGGTTATGGTTGTCACTATCAGTTTGCTTCGGACTCCATCTATAAAAGGGACCATCCAGATACATTTTCTCAAAGCTCTCTTCTCCATCCAAAAATTCTATAGAATTCTTGTCCGAGCACTCCATTTCTGATGGCCAGAAGAGCTGACTTGATCATCGGAGGATCTTACCAGAGCCACCACCACCAACTCCGGATGGGACTTTATTTTGCAGATCACCATCGGCGACCTCTTCTTTTCCAACTCTAGCTCGATCTGACGTCAACCAAATTCTACACCAATAGGATTGATGCTATAGGAAGGGTCCTCTATTCCTAAGGTACCTTTGTTCTTAAAGAAGTGCTCAATCGACCCTGTGGATCTTCTTCTTTAAGGTTCATCTCCATCCTCTCCCTCAATCCTAAGAAATGCCTCCAAAGAAGGTGACTATCCAAAAATCTACCACTTCTATCATCAGATCTGAGCTAGATCCATCTGCTTCTGCTCCATCATCGGTGCTTCAACCTCCTCCATCGGCAACCATGGTAGATCCAGAGTAGTTTAACCTACTGATGCAGCAAATTTAGGGCCTCACCGAAATGGTGCAAGCCATGCGGCAGCCCCCGATGGTGATTCCACCAAAAAATCTGCCATCGGGATGTTAGGAATCAATCCCAAAGATAAACACTTGGGCTAGTATATCCGTCGCCCCTAGAAAGAAAAAGTAGAGAGAAGAGGATCCTTGTTTGGATCATGATTCTTCTTTGGAAGAGACCTTTCTCATCTACAGTCGAAAGCCTTCCAAGATCTACGATCGAGATGACATCCTCGATCAAAAACTATGGAAGATTGACCGATGGATTGAGGAACTCTGCCACGTCGCCTTGGCTAACCATGACGACGTCTGCACCGATCCTCCTTTCTCTCCCTGAATTATGTAAGAGCTCATTCTATCAAACTTCAAGCTTCCCTAATTTGAAAGCTATGATGGAACCTCTGATCCGATCGATCACCTAGAGGCTTTTTGTACCATGATGCTGCTTCATGGTGCATCAGATGCCATCTTATGCCAAGCTTTCCCATCTACCTTAAAAGGAGCAGCAAGAAACTGGTACTCGATGTTGAAGTCGGGTACGATCTTCTTCTTTGATCAGATGAGCCATCAGTTTGTGGCTCACTTCATCAGCAGCCAACATCCACACCGAGGATCAAATTCTCTGATGAATATCAGGCAGAAGGAGGAAAAATCTATTCGAGCTTATGTCATTCAATTTAATGTTGCTGCATTGGAGGTCCGAAATTTGGACCAGTTTGTTGCAATGGCCGCGCTCAAGGATAGCCTTCAGAAGAATGATTTGCTATTCTCCTTGGAGAAGAAGTACCCTAGAAACTTTACAGATTTGCTAGCTCAGGCTGAAGGATATGCTCGAGCAGAAGAAGCCTTCAAGTTGAAGGATGAGGAAGCCACAAAAGAGCAGTAGACGGGCGAGTCTAATAAACTCAGAGCTGATGGAGGGTCGAATGAAGTTCAGCCATGCTCATGAACTCCCTTCGAGCGTAAGCAAGCCCAAACTCCTCCTCGAGCTCATCATCAAAGAAGCCCCGATAGAAGGGCACGATGAAGTTCTCCCCCCAGAAGATTTCATAACTATGCCCCCCTCAATGCTACACAGACATTGGCCTGAAGTAAGAGAAGATCGATCGAGGGTACTGCCACAGTCAGAACCACCAAGAAGAAAGGAACAATAAGGAGATCGACTGCCTCTCGACATCATCAACACTATCTTTGGGAAACTTAGTACTTCGGCGAGCCACTATCTCTCAGCCTCAGAGCTAGGGGAAGCATTCCCCAATTTGGAAAGGATCCTACAAGGTCACGAAAGTCATCCAACCCGGGATGTACTACTTGAAAGAACTTAGGGGGGCAGACTTGCCTCGACCATGGAATTTAGGAAATCTATGAATGTATTACCAATAATTCGATTACAATGAAATCCTCCTACTCCAATACCCTAATCTTTATTATGTATCGATGATAAAGGAGGAGTATCCCACAAACTTAATTTCATAATAAATACAGTCCGTTACGAACAGAAGAAGAACCTCGTCCTAATGTGAGCAAAGTCAAAGACCTCATTCATTTTTTACGAGATGAGGGAGGAGGCCCTGATAACATCCCTAAGGTGACCCTACAGTCGATTAGGAATAGGAGAACCTCATCCTAACGATAGAAAAGTTGAAGACCTCGTTCATTTTAGACGAGATGAGGGTAGGGCCCTAACAATGGCCCTAATGTGCCCCTACAGCCCATTAGGAATAGGAGGAGAACCTCCAAAGTCGAAGACCTCATTCATTTTAGAAGAGATGAGGGGAGAGGCCCTGACAACAGCCCTAATGTGCCCCTACAGCCCATTAGAAATAGAAGGAGAACCTCATCCTGATGAGAGAAAAGTCGAAGATCTAATTTATTTTAGAAGAGATAAGGGGAGGGGCCCTGACAATGATTCTAAGGTGTCCCTACAGTCCATTAGGAATAGGAGGAAAAACCTCATCCTAATGAGAGCAAAGTCGAAGGCCTCGTTCATTTTAGACAAGATGAGGGGAGAGGCCCTGACAACGATCTTATGGTGCCCCTACAGCCCATTAGGAATAGGAGAAGAACCTCATCCTAATGAGAGCAAAGTCGAAGGCCTCGTTCATTTTAAACAAGATGAGGGGAGAGGCCCTGACAACGGCAATAAGATGCCCCTACAGCTCTTTAGGAATAGGAGGAGAACCTCATCATAATGAGAGCAAAGTTGAAGGCCTCGTTCAATTTAGATGAGATGCGGGGAGAGGCCCCTGATAATGGTCCTAAGGTGCCCCTACAGCCCATTAGGAATAGGAGGAGAACTTCATCCTAACATGAGCAAAATCGAAGACCTCGTTCATTTTAGATGAGATGAGGGGAGAGGCTCTGACAACGATCTTAATATGCTCCTACAGAGAACCTCATCCTAACATGAGGAAAGTCGAAGACCTCGATCATTTTAGATGAGATGAGGAGTGAGGCCCCGATAATGACCCTAAGGTGCCCCTATAGTCCATTCGAAATAGGAGGAGAACCTCATCCTAACGTGAGCACAGTCGAAGGCCTCATTCATTTTAGACAAGGTGAGGGGAGAGGCCCTATCAACGACCCAAATTCGCCTCCACAAGCCACAGTAGGAATAGGAGCAGAACCTCATCCTAACATGAGCAAAGTTAACGACCTCATCGATAGAAGATAGGATAGAGGGGGAGATCCTACCGATGCCCCTAATACACCCCCATAAGCCATGATAAGAACAGAAGGAAAGCCTCATCCTAATATGAGCAAAAGTTGGAACCTCATAGACCAAAGACGTGGAGAAGAAAGAAGCTTGATGGAGAATCCTTACACATATTTTCCCATGACAACCTGACTACATCAAATGTGAAAGCCAGAACCTTATCCTGATTTGTAGAAGAGATCCTAGTTCGACATCCATAATAAGCCTAGCATCAACAACGAGCTCAGCATCCACAACAAGCATTTCATAAGAAGATGATAGAGAGAAAAATGAGCCTCAGGTTCTCGAACTAGTTCGAGCACCTCGGTGGTAGGTTCAGACGGGCCAGAAGTGAGCTCATCGAAGGAAAGATCGACTACACCATTAGACAGTCCTGCATCCATGTCGTCTTCCTCCTTCTCCAGAAAGCTGAGGTCAAGCTCGAGGACATCGACCGTTGCCTTTTTTTTCTTTCCATCCTTCAAATTTTGAATTTAATTTCAAACTCAGAAGTAGGGAGACTATTGTTGGGAATAAACTCTGCTCCTTCCGAAGTCCAGTCTGATGCTTAGCCTAATGTAACTGATAATCATAGAAGATCTTCAATCAGAAATTCTCCTTCAGTTTGAATTTCTCGTTTCATTGGATTCCTCCAGGAGCCAAACTCCTTTCGGACGTCTCCTTCAGTCAGATTCCTCCAACAACCGAACTCCTTTCAGACTTTTCTTTCAGTCAAATTTCTCTAGGAGCCAAACTTCTTCCAAACTTTTTCTTCTGTCGGATTCTCTAAGAGCCAAATTCTTTTCGAATTTCTCCTTTAGTTGGATTCCTTCAGGAGCTAAATTTCTTTCGGACGTCTCCTTTAGTCGGATTCCTCTAGGAGCCAAACTCCTTCTGGACGTCTCCTTCAATCGAATTACTCTAGCAATCGAGCTCCTTTCGGACGTCTCCTTTAGTTGGATTCCTCTAGGAGCCAAACTCCTTTCAGACTTTTTCTTCAGTAGGATTCCTCCAACAGTCGAACATCTTCCAAACTTCTCCTTCAATCGGATTCTTCTAGGAGCTGAACTCCTTCTGGATGTCTCATTCAGTCGGATTCCTTCAGGAGCCAAACTTCTTCCAGACTTTTTCTTTAGTCAAATTTCTCCAGAAGTCGAACTCCTTCCAAACTTCTCCTTCGGTCAGATTCCTTCAGGAGCAGAACTCCTTCTGGACTTCTCCATCAGTCAAACTCCATTTAGATTTCCTCAGTAGATTACTTCTAGATTTCAAGTAGTATTCCTCCTAGATGATCTTCTCTAGCCGTATTCCCTTTAGGAGTCTAAACTCCACTGGAATTGATATATGTCAAAGCTCTTTACCAACCAATGCTTGCTTCCTCCAAACTTTGACTATTAAATCTCAATGAACGAGCACCTCACGATAACGAACATCAGATGATTATGATTATCATTTATCAGTCTGCTATTGATGACACCACTATTGGACGGTTACGACTGTCATTTATCAATCTGCTATAGGCAACCCCACTATCAAAATGTTATGACTGTCATTATTAGTTTACTATGGATGACACCTCTCTTCATAATAAATTTCATGTGGCCCTGAGTGGACCGAATGGTTACTGTTGTCACTATTAATTTGATCTAAATTTTATCTATAAAAGGGACCCTCTAGATATATTTTCTTGAAGCTCTCTTCTTCTTTCGAAAACTCTACTAAATTCTTGTCTTAACACTTCATTTCTATTGATCAGAAGAGCTGACTTGATCATCGGAGGATCCTGCCAGAGCCACCACCATCGACTTTAGATGGAACTTTTTTTTGTAGGTCACCGACGGCGACCTCTTCTTCCCTAACTCTAGCTCGATTTGATGTCAACCAGATTCTACACCAATATAATCCATTTTGGATCTCATGACTTCTAGCCATTTCTCAGAGTCAGATCTCTGCATCGCATCCATATAAGTGATCGAGTCCTCATCGTTCTCATCGAATTCAATGGGATCACCATCCTAAATCAAGAATCCATGGTATCTATCCAGATAGCATGGTACTCTACCAGATCATCTTAACAGTGCCAGTTCACTAGGCTTCGGATCTGATCTAATCAAATCCGACTTAGGTTCAACATTTTGTGTCAGACTTTTTATCTATTGAACTTCATCAAGTTCAACCTTAGAGGCAATAGTTCCTTCACCAAGAAACTTCATTTTCAAAAAGGTTGCCCGAAAGCTGATGAACACCTTTCGTTCATCAGCATAGTAGAAATAGTATTCTTTGATCTCTTTTGGGTACCCTATGAATGTACACTTGTCAGACCTAGGTTCAAGTTTATTTCTAATAAACCATTTGACATAAGCCAGGCACCACCAAATCCTAAGGTGTGAAAGTGCTGGCTTACGCCCTGTCCATATCTCATATGGGGTTTTAACAATAGACTTACTTGGAACCCTATTAATAAATAACAAGTCAATTTGAGTGCATATCCCTAGAAGGATATCGGCAAGCTAGCAAATCCCATCATGGATCGGACCATATCTAACAGGGTCTGATTTCTTCTTTTAGACACACCATTATACTGTGGTGTTTTAGGAGGAATCCATTGGGAGAGAATCCCATTCTCTCCTAGATATGTGAGAAACTCATCAGAAAGATATTCTCCTTCTCGATCAGATCAAAGAGTTTTAATACTCTTCCTAATTTATTTTTCTACTTTATTTTGGAATCATTTGAATATTTTAAAAGAATCTGACTTTTGTTTCATCAGATAGATATATACATATCTAGATAGATCATCTGTAAAAGTGATAAAATAGACATATCCATCTCTGGCACTTGTCCTCATTGGTCCAATACATCAGTATGTACTAGACCTAAGAGCTCATTGGCTCTCTCACCTTTTCTTGTAACACATGACTTGGTCATTTTATCAAGAAGATAGAACTCACAGGTTGGAAGTGATTTACAATCACTGACTTCGAAAATTCTCTCTTGAGTCAACCTATTTATCCTATTCTTATTTATATGACCTAACCTACAGTGCCATAAGTAGATATTTGATACACTATCTAATCTAGGGTGCTTGCCAGTAGAATAGACTACATTAACATGTTGTGATAACATATATGCACTATTATTCAATTGTCCACAGAAAGCAATAACACTATTTATAATGACATTATAAACTCATTTTATTATTAAAATTTTATAATTATTCATGGTCAAAAACCTACAGAAATGATATTTAAAAAGAAACTAGGATAGAATTGATAATCACTAAGAATAATGGTATGAGATTCAAATACAAGTTTCAAAATTTCTAAAGCTAGAACCGGAACTAGTCTTCTATCTCCAACATTCAGAAATATCTTGCCTTGCTCGAATCTTCTACTAACCTGCAACCCCTGCAATGAATTGCAAATATGGTAAGGGCTATCGATATCCAATATCCAATCAGTAATATCATAAATAGAGAAATTGCAAAGAGTTATCATATAAATACCTTACCCAGCAACAGCTTGCTTCTTTCTCTGCTTGTTCGGATCCAGGGAGGCAATGTACTGAGGACAGTTTCTCTTTCAGTGTCTCCGCTTCTTGCAAAAGAAGCATTCAGCTTGACTCTTATCAGGCTTGATCTTCCTGATCTGGCCCTGCACTGATGTCCCAACCTGAACTTGCACCTTCTTTGTTTTCTTCTTCTTGTTCTTCTTCCCTTTCCTAAAGGGTCGAGAACCAGAAGACGAACCTCCCACTAAGTTCACTAACTTTTTATGGAGCTGGTGATCCTTCTCAATATTTTGAAGAAACCCCAATAAGCCATGGTAGTTTACTTCAGGCTTTGTCATTCTATAATGAGTAAGGAAAGGGAGATTGGACTTTGGCAGCAAGTTCAGTATTGCATCTTTTTCAAGTTGTTCATGTAAGAAAACGTTGAGTTTGCTCAAGCGCTCTATCAGCTCGATCATGTACAGTACATGATCAATGATAGAGGCTCCATCCCACATTCTGGCATTGAAGATGGTGCAACTAGTCTTGTGCCTCTCAACGTCATCGGGTGTGCCAAAAGAATCCTCCAATACTTGGAGCATTTGATTTGGCTGAGCTATCTTAAACCTATGTTTGAACTCATCGCTCATCGCAGCCAGCATAATGTAGCACACCGTGATTTGATCACTGAGCCACTTCTAATAAGTGTCTCTGACTATTCCACGTGCATTAGCAGCTAGCTCCACAGGTGCAAGATCCATCAGCAAATATAGGATCCGTTCATGCTCCAGGACAATCTTCAACTTTTGATACCTACAATCGAAGTTGGATCCCACCAACTTATCATTGTCCAACAATGATCAAAGCGATATGAAAGTGGCCATCTCTGCATAAAGGAAAATCAAAGCCTAATCAGTAATTGATTCATTAAACCTAAAGATTTGGACTTTAATCAAAAGATTTCTCTCACTATTTTGTTTGAATTGGTAGCCTCTACCTCCAATTCGAGAAATTATCCTAATTTCTTAGTGAGTACTAGAATCCACATAGATTGCACATGAGCCCAACTTTGGTTGGCCAACCCATGTACATCTAAGGATAGGTTCATAATCAATTATTTCTCCAAATAATTTTTACTAATTAAATTTTGCCCTAGCCCTTGATCAGTTGGCTCTAGCCTTCTCAGAAAAGGGTCCAGTTAGGTCCAACCATTAACATGACCATACTTAGCCCATCTAACCAATGAATGATCAGGCCCAACTTTGGTTGGCCCATCTGACCACCATTTAGAAAGATGTATCAAAGAGATCATATAATGAATGATAATTTCATCAATTGATAAGCACTAGGCCTTTGGGCCTTCAAAAATTATCCAGCTGATGGACCCATTATCATCCACTTTAATGAGAGGCTATGATTCAGTTATCATATAACTATTTCATTTTAGGGACCTAATAATTTAAGAAAATTTATTTATAGAAGTGAGTAGGTCAGATTAACTAGCTTATCATGATCATCCCATTGGCTTTACCAAGTCAGCTTAAGGGAGACCACTAACAGACTGGTCTAGGAGCATCTAAATCAATCACACTGATTTACCTAACTGACATGGATCAGCTTGAATAGTCAAGTGATTCAATCAAAACATAATCTCACCAAAAGGGAATGTAAGTTCAATCGATGGGAGGGTCTGCCAAAGCTTGCCTTAGACACCATCAGAAATGGTCAGATAAGTAGGCTGTCAATTAAAAACCACCTGTCTAGTTTACCTTAGACACCAACTAATTTAATTTATTTTAATTAGATCAACCTAATACTTCGTATTAGACCGCGTAGCCAAAAATCAAGTCCATCTTGGGTCTTGCTAAAGATATGGATTTGACCAACTACAACTATTATAATTGATCTAGAGAATCCTTGACCTAATCTATGATAACAATTGATTAGATTTAGTCAATTCTTTAATTAAGTCCATTTTTTAATCTAACCATAGGTCTAACCCAATTAATGGACCAAATCTCCACTAACCCATTTAACCCAATGTATTATAATTTGTGTCTTAGGATCTTCAATTCACAATCCTAGATTTGTGTCTTAGGGAGGAAAAATAGGAGATGGGCAGCACACGTGGAAGGAGATGTTTTGGTTTATAAGGATTCTATCTTATAGAATCCTAAATCAAAACTAACTTCCTCTTATACTAGGTCAACCACCAAATAACCATATGAGAATAAGAGGGAGAGAAGTGGCATGAATGAAGACCATAGAGAGGCTCTCTATTGCATAAAAAGAGGGGGCATGTGGCATGGAGGGCTAAGATGGCGTAAGGTGGAATCCTAGTCTCACTAGGATTCCATCTATGACTTGGTCAAACATGATTTCTCAAATCAAATTAAATCAAAACTAAATCAACTAAATTAAATTAGATTCTAACCTAATTAAGAACTTAATTAAATTAGATTAGATCAAATTTAATTCTAATTTAATTTTTAATTAAATTAGAAAATTGGATTGACTCGAGTCCTAGTTAGACTAGGACTAGTTCTTCTTTATACTTGACTTATCCAATAAGCCAATTGGACTTAATCCAATCAAGTTCAAACCAAATCTAATTAAATTATATTTAATTAGACTTAATCTCAGCCCTCTAACTTAATCAAATTAAGTCAATCAGTAATTTAATTGCTAATCGATCCTCCTGCAACACTTGCACTAGGTTAAACACCAATCGTATTGATTATTTAATCCTAAAATGATTCTAAATCGCTGATCAACCATCCGATCAGAACATGAACTCTAATGGGTGTGACCTCATAGGTCTGAACCTAAGCCAATAGCATAGAAATAAATTTCTATACCAATCGAAGTGACCATCTTACAATGATATCCGACGGTCGGATAGATCGAAAGGTATAGAACACCATCCTTAGAACCCATGCAAATATACTTTTCATATAATTCATCCCCTTGACCACAATGCTCATAGGATACCTCAGAGTTCAACTATCAACTTTGATAAGGTTGTCCACATTGTATTTCAGAATATCAAATCCATCTGATGGATTATCCTAGCCAAGGTTTTGCTATATTGAAATACAGTGATACATTCTTCTCCAACTCTTGGAGTGGTCAATTCCATCTTGATCACACTCTGACTTCGCAAGTACTTCACTATTCCCAGAATTTTTTTATGCTGAAATAAAAATTCAGTTAGTCCTATGCCAAAGCATAGTGAGTTGCATGCAAGTCACTAAGGTGATCTCAAGTCTATGGGATACTTATACCTATATCCCATCAGAGACATTCTTGATAGCAGAATGCTTTAGAGTTGGTCACGTTCAATGATGATGTGCCCATACATCCCATCTGTATGCCATACCAATATCTCCACACTTCTTGGTTAAGAGGACAACCAACCTATATAGCGATCTATGCTCGATAGACGCTGTCATCCTAATTAACAGCCTATCATTTGCTCGTGAATAAATTTAAGGACTAATCGATAAATCCTCTCTTTATCAAAATTAAATAGTCCTAAGGACTTCATCACAATAATGAAGTTCATTAGAAGATGTAAATTTATGATGAAAAAAAAGATGTCAAAATATTTTTTTATTAATTAATAGATCAATTATAACATCTCAACCATCAACAGGCTGATGATTGGCTTTGGAACATAATTTCTAATAAGTGTTGCATACTAGCTTCACTATCAAATGAGTTACAAAGCCAACATAAGGATATACCTACTATCAGGCCATGATTACTCACTTGCAAGAGTTATATGGTGAGTAGAGTTGCACTATGCATTTTGAAGTCTCCAAAAGGCTTTTTAATACCGAAGGACAGTCAGTGCATGATCATTATTTAATAACAATCAAGGACATTGAACAACCTGAGAAGCTAGTTATTCCTATTCATAGAGAACTATAAGTAGATTTGATACTTTAGTCCCTTATTGGTTCATTTTCTTAATTCCTTATGAACTATAATTTGAACAAATTGAGCTACACTTTACTTAGTTGTTAAATATGTTGGTAAGTAATGAGGGGACCTCAAAGAGTTCAAGAGGCATTGTTCTAGCTGTAGAGAAGACACCTTACTCTAAGAGAAAGTCTACTTGAAGGAAGAAGTCTATGAAGAAGCAAAAAAAGAAGAACAAGCCAAAGATGAAGGACACTCCAGAGAAGGCAGATATTAGCACAAAAAAGTGTTTCCATTACAATGCTAATGGCTACTGAAAGAGGAACTATTCACTGTACCTGGAGAGCACGAAGAAACAAAAGGCGGATGCACTTTCGAAAGGTAGTTCAGTATGCTCGTTTTTGAATCTAACCTTATGGTTTCCTCTACTTCTAGTTGGGTCTTAGACTCTAGTTCGAGTGCTTATATATGTACTTCTATACAGGGTCTGGTAGAAAATATTATTAGATATGTGTATCCTAGAAGCTAGATTGGCTGACACTTGTAATATACTTCTAAGAAAAAAATTATAATTGTGATTATAAATAATAAAATAGATTATTTTCTATCATAATGTGTATTTTAAAAGTGTCTGTGATACATTTTTTTAGTTAATGATAATAATAGTTCATATTTTTAAGAGTTGAAAATTTAAGACATGAATTTTTATTGTTAACTCATAAAATGCTCCCGACCATAGGATCATCATGAGGATGGTGATTGATCCGAAAGGTTGGCGTACGATCACTTTTTTAGGAAAGATGGGCCTTAAGTCTATGGTGTAAAGACATCAGAGCGAGAATACAGATACTTGTTAGAGAACAAGGGCACTAAGCGTTACCACCTCGAGCAATCATAAGGAAGTCTACCTTCTCGTCGATGATTGGCTTGAAGCTGCAATGGTGTGTCTAGTTCTTTGATCTAAGGTGCATCGATAGTTCACCTTGAGGTGTTATAGTTTGACTACAGCATAACTCAATCTCCTAGCCATTCGGAATCCTGAGGTGTATGTTGGCTATAGCATCTTCATTGTAGGAATTGGATTACACCAATAGAAGATCTATCTACCTTAGTAGATAAGGAGCAACCCTATGATGATAATAAGAATCAAGTCCATAAGCCCATGGCCATGGCAGAGTGAAATAATAGAAAGAGTTTCTATTAAGGTTTTTCACATTAGACTTGAATCAAATGATTAATTCATATGACAAAAATTAGGATTTGACGAGATCACCTTAACCCTAATCCGATCGGGGCTCAAGATAGAGGAACTTAATCACATAGGTAACTACATCGAGAGGTTCACTTTTAGTTTTGATGGGTTGCCACCATATGCCAGTAGATATCACTGGTGGATTTTGGAAGCAATTAGAAAGATTTGGATAATTGATCATACTAGTTATCTGAATTAGAAAAGCTCTGATCCATCGAAAGATTTTTCGATGATATCGATGATAGAGGTCGCGATGTATCCCATTACCATATAGAACTAAATCTAATTGGATCACACAAATAAGAGTTTGGATCTAGATGTCATCAATTGGACTAACTTAGTTCAATTGATTTGAATAAGATTTAATTAGGTTCAAGAAAATCGTGCTAGCACATGATTGAGCCTAATGTTCTTCTTTAATAATCATTAAAACTTATCTCAACTAAGCCAAATATGTTTGGGCTCACTTAGAAACCTTTACTTGATCTGACTGGAGCTTGTCCAGATCAGAAAAGGATTGTCTTAATTTATGAGATAAATTTGAAACAACACCTATCATTTTTGGTCACCTGCTAAATCTTGTTTTCAGACATTGGTCAAATGTTGACCTTAGATACTTGGACATCTGCCCATGGGTCATACACCTATAGGAGAGTACCTGAGGACTTGTCCCCCTACTAAAATGCAGATAGAAAGATGGTGCATTCCTTGGGAGGCGTGCACCCCATGAGGATAAAGGAGGAGTCCCATATAGATGGGACTCTAGGGTTACTTCAGGAGATTAAACTCTGTGGTGCCAAGAACTCTTGTTTGACCCAGTCTTGGCACCACCTTAGGAGGTTTTTGAGGGTTTCTCATCTGATTGGATCAGATGATGTCATCCCATCAATTAGATTTAGATCTAATTGCTCAAAGGGCTGTGATTGGCCGGGATGATGTGGCACTGCATGGTGCAGCAAGGTCTATATAAACCCTGTATGCATCTTGGTTTTTAATGCTTCTGCCTTTAGCCCATGCTACAAAGCCTCTCTCCCTCCTTCTCCAAGCCACCCTCTAGTCCACTCTCTCCTCTCCACACCCAAGGGTTTTTGGGCATGAACAAGGTGCGATCCAAGCAAGTGAAAGACACCAGGAAAGGAAGAAGTCAGCATTGCTGCAAGAGACAACAACTGTTCTTCGAAAGCAGTTTTGAAGACCTTCAAGATCAGATGTAGATCTAATTTTTAAAGAATTAATTGAGAAGGAGAAGATCTCTAGATCCTAATGAGTGGATACCAGTAGAAGCCAGGTGCATTCATGGCTACATCCAGAACCTTAGGCAAACATTGGGATCATCATAAGATAATTAGATTACCCAAAATAAAAGTATAATTAAATTAGATTTATTTTTTATTTTTTATTTTTATTATTAGATCAATAAGATTAAATCTAAGAAGTCTTAAATCTGATTAAGATCTTAGAGAAAATTTTTTTGAAATATTCTTCTTGATCCAATCAGATATGAATGAATTTGATCCAAAAAATAAGGCTTTTTCCTTCAACTGGTATCAGAGCTAGGTTCCATAATTTATTAGATCTAATTTTAATTTATTTTTGATCTAAAAATTAGATAATTTTAGATATCATATTAGATGTGATTAGATCTAAAATTAAAAAATTAAAAATTAAATAATTTAGATCTAAGATGTATGAGATGCATGACTAGACTAGGAATAAAATTATTCTGTGTAGTCTAGCATAATCATAATTTTAATTTTATTAATTATAATTTTTAGATTTATTTATTTAATATTTTTTGATATTATAAATATTATAATTAAATCTAAAAAATAAAAAATAAATTTATTTAATTTGTTCATATGAGATATGATAGATGCATGTTTAGACTAGTTGTAGAATAGTTCTACAAAATTATCTAGAATAAATTTTAATTTGATATGATCAAATTTAAATCATATTTTTTAGATATTTATGAAATAATTTAGATCAAAAAATATGCATGATATGATACATGAGATATATGTAAAATATATTTTTAGTCAGATAAATTTTTATATATATGATATATGATGTAGATCTAACTAGTTTTGTAGATTTATCATGTTTCTGATTAAGGCGTGCCCCTTGGCCATCTGATCATAAGAACAATATGGGGTTTAAAGACCCTCTCCACCCATTCGATGGGATGTTCTTATGGTGTATAGGGGTGTTGCGTGTTCATCCTTAATAAAAAATAAAAAATTTATTTTCTATAAAATCCTAGATCCTGAAATTTTAGAATTGTATATATATATTTTATTTATGAACCCTAAACTTAATTAATAATTAAGATTATGAAATATATTAGATCTAAAATTAAGAATTTTTAGATCTAAAACATATTCATAAAATTGGGTTCGGGCTTGGGTAGCTTAATTAGGTCTAGTGGTTGATCAAACCGAATCAAGAGTTGGTTAGATGAGATCAAGAGTGCTTAAATTGAGCAGCTTAATAGGATTAAGTCTGGGTCAAGGTTGAGTCACATGAGTGATCGATCGAGTTAAGACCTAATTAGTCTTAGTGGTTAGAGTCTGGATTGTAGGCTAACCCAATTGGTTCGGACTCAACAATTTGGTGTCTAAGTTTGGCAGATAAGATCCACTGATTTTTAATTGGGAGCTACTCGACTTGAATGCATTCTTATCGAGTTAATGGCATATCACATCCACCAGTCTCACTTACCTAGACATATTTGTCCACCCAGTCTTGATCTAAGGTGGCTAACAATCCAAGCTGACCCATGCCACTAGGTTAGTCATAATGGTTATGGCTATGCCAAGTCAAGTTTAAAGAGGCCTAAATTAAATCTTCCTAAGAAAAGATTAAGTCTAAGGTCTTCCACCATTATAGATGTGTGGGTACTTCTCAGGATTGATTGTTCTTGACTGGTCACAGTGGTTCAGTTGCATTGAAAAGATGCGACCATGTCTATTAGTCATTGGATGCTACGGCCTGGAGGATGGATTGGGCTCAATATTTTAGATATGGTGAGAGATCTAATTAGAAATCCAATCTGTGCAAATAGTGGGTCTGACTTAACTAAGGAGTGGATCAATATTTTGAGCATGGTGAGATTCATGAATTAGAGATCAAGTCTGGGTGCACCATGATTAGAGAATCATTGGATAAGCATTGTTCACTCATTAGCTAACCCATCACCAATAACTATTAGATGAGGTGATGAGTCAGTTGGTAGGACTGTACCACCCACTAGAAATCAGTAATCATGAAGATTTTTGCATCTCTACAGAGGGAGTGTAGGAATCCAAAAAAATAGTGAAAGCTAATTTATTTAAAAATCAAACTCCTAAATAAATTGGTTAAGTCTTAATTACAAAATCTAACTAAAAACTTTGACTCTCTATAGGAGAAAGGAAAATGTTTACGTCCAATCCACTAGCCCATATCCTGAACACCCATAGACTGACCGGATCTAATTATAAGGATTGGCTCCAGAACTTCAAAATTATTTTAGGTTTTGAGAAGTTGACTCATGTATTAGACCAGGATCTTTCCACCTTACCAGCTCATCCGTTCGCTGAATAGAGAGTGTCTCTTGACAAGTGGATGGATGAAGATAATAAGGCTAGATACTACATGTTGGGCTCGATATCTAATGAGCTTCAGCACCAGCTTGAAGATATCAAGACTGTCCGCTAAATGTTGGCTCACCTGCAAGAGTTGTTTGGTGAATAGAGTCATGCAGCCAAATATCATATCACTAAATAACTATTTAAGGCTAAAATGCATGATGGGTAGTCAGTCCAAGATCATTATTTGATGATGATCAAAAACTTGAAAGAGCTTGAGAAGCTCAGAGTGAAGTTAGACTAGGATCTATAGAATGATATAATTCTGCAATCCTTGACTGATGTGTATGGGAAATTCATCATGAACTACCATATGCATAAACTTAAAAATACTCTGGTCAAGCTTATGAATATGCTGGTTACTGCTGAGCTTTCTATTAAAAGTTCTAAAGGCTCAGTACTTGCTATGGAATGGACTTCTTCCAAGAGAAAGTTTTTTGAAAAGAAGAAGAAGTCTGTGAAAAAGTAGAAGGTGGAAGGTGGAAAAAAAAGTAGGCACTGAAGAAGAAGGCTGCTGACAAAAAAAAGTATTTTCATTGTAATACTGACGACCACTAAAAGCGGAACTGCCCTACATACCTGGCCACCTTGAAGAATAAGAAGGAGACAAGTCCTTCTGGAGGTATGCTCATGTTTGAATCTAACCTTACAGTTTTTTCTACATCCAGTTGGGTGCTTGACTCTGGTTCTAGTGCTTATTTGTGCACTTCCATGCAGGGTCTTGAGGATAGCAGGAGGCTGAGGGATGGTGAGATGATCCTATGCATCAAAAATGAAGCAAGAGTTGCTATTATGCTTGTGGGAACCTACCCTCTTCGACTATCATCTGGCTTAGATTTAGTTCTTAAGGATTATTATTATGTGCCTGTTGCAAGCAGAAATTTGATATCTGTTTCATGTTTAGCATAAGACGGCTATGTAATTAGTTTTCTTAAGGACCATTGTAATATTCTTTATGAAAGAAATAAAATTGCGAGTGGTTTCCTTATTAACAATCTCTACTAGTTACATATTGATGTATCTATCTTTAATATCAAGTAAAATATGAATGCCATAGGATCAAAATGACCCAGGAATAGTCCAAACGATAGGTATCTATGGCACCTAAGGCTAGATCATATAGCGAAAGATAGGGTTAACAAATTGGAAAAAATCGAGCTATGAGTCCGTTGACTTTTGAGTCATATCCAATTTATGAATCATGTCTTCACGGTAAAATGACTAAGCTCCCTTTTGTAGGACATGGAGAAAAGGCCACGGATCTACTTGCTCTAGTATATACTAATGTGTGCAGCCTATTTGATGTACCGATTAGAGGCAACTTTATCTACTTCATAACCTTTACCGATGATTTATCTCTGTACGGATATGTGTATCTTATGAGACATAAATCTAAAATCTTTAAAAAGTTTAAGAAATTCAGACATGAAGTGAAAAAGCAAACTAAAAAATTTATTAAAGTTTTTCGATCAGATTGAGGAGGTGAATACCTTAGTCGGGAATTTCTGGACTATCTCAAGCAATATGACATAGTCGCTCAATAAACTCCACCTGGAATACCTCAACTCAATGGAGTTTTAGAATGGAGGAACTGGACCCTATTAGATATGGTCCAATCCATGATGTGCTTCACAGACTTTCTTGATTTTTCTTGGAAACATAGTCTGTTAACTGCTATATATTTACTAAATAGGGTTCTCTCTAAAACCATTCTTACCACACCGTATGAGATATGTCATGGTAAGAAACCAAGTCTAAGTCATCTCAGAATTTGGGGTTGTCCAGCTCATGTCAAAAGATAACAAGTGGATAAGTTAGACTTTAGATCCTTTAGAGCTCGATTCATAGGTTATCCTAAAGAGTCATTAGGATATTATTTCTATATTCCAGAAAATCATAATATGATGGTGAGTCGGCATGCCATCTTTCTTGAAAAATAGTTTATTCAAGATGGTGGCATTGGAAAGCAGATCAAGCTTGAGGAGAAAGTCTCCCAAGAGCAACGTGCTAAGGATGCTATGAAACCAAATCAGGGTGAGCCAATACGATCACTACCTCCTTCAACTCATAGATCGGAAAGGATTTTCCATCCCCTTGAGAGGTACTTAGGTACTATATCAGAAGTAGAGAAAATATTCCTCGTAGGTAATGGGGTTCATAATGATGATCCCAAAATCTATGATGAGGCAATATCAGATATCGACTTCGAGAAATGGTTAGAGGCAATGAAGTTAGAAATTGACTCGATGCGCTCAAATCAAGTCTGGACCTTGATAGATCAACCTAAAGGTATAGTAACTTGTTGGGTGTAAATGGATCTACAAGAGAAAGATTGGTACAGATGACAATGTGAATACATTCAAAGCTAGATTAGTAGCAAAAGGATATAGTCAGCACGAATGCATTGACTATCAGGATATTTTTTCATCAGTAGCTATGCTAAAATCCATCGGCAAATTGCTTACTGTTGCAGCCTATTTTGAATATGAAATATGGCAAATGGATGTAAAAATGGCATTCTTAAATGGATACCTTGAGGAAGATATCTATATAGAACAATCGCTAGGTTTCACATCTAGTGATGCTGATCACAAAGTATGCAAGTTGTAAAGATCCATATATGAACTTAAGCAAGCATCTCGAGTTGGAATACTCATTTTAATGATGTGATCAAATTGCTTGGTTTCATCAAGAATGATGAGGAACCATGTATTTTTAAAAAGATCGATCGAAGTGCTATTGTCTTTCTCATACTATACGTGGATGATATCCTCCTTATTAGAAATGATATTCCCATGTTGACCATAGTTAAAATATGATTATTTAAAAAATTCTCCATGAAAGATCCAGGAGAAGCATCCTTCATTTTAGGAATTAAGATCTATAGAGATAGACCGAATAGGATGCTAGGTCTTTCATAGAGGATGTACATAGAGGAACTGCTATAGAGGTTTAGCATGGAAAACTCTAAGAGGAGATTGGTATCCTTCAGACATGGCATTCATCTCTCTAAGAAAATATATCCCAACACACCTGAGGAGATTGAATGCATGAACAAGATTCCTTATGCTTCAGCAATAGGGAGCCTCATATATACCATGTTATGTACACGACCTGATATATCCCATGCTGTGAGTATCACGAGCAGATATCAGTCGAATCTAAGGGAAGAACACTAGACTTCTATAAAATGTATCCTTAAGTACTTGAGAAGATCTAAGGATATTATGTTGGTTTTTGCTAATGGAGAACTCCAAGTTTAGGGGTATACAGACTCGGATTTTATGTCCAATATAGATGATCGAAAGTCGACAATTGGAAGTCTATTTGTGTGTAATGGTGGTGCTATCAGTTGGAAGAGTTTCAAGCAGATAGTGATAGCAAATTCTACCATGGAAGCAGAGTACATCACTATGGTAGAAGCTATGAAGGAGGCATTCTGGTATAAAAAGTTCATTATAGAGATTGGAGTGATGCCATCGGATGTCATTCCTCTGTACTACGATAATAATGGTGCCATAGCCCTTGCTAAAGAGCTGAGGTCCCATAAAAAATCCAAGCACATCAAGCGGCGATACCATCTCATTTGCAATTACCTCAAGAAAGGTTACGTCAAGGTCAAGAAAGTCGACTCCATAGATAATGCGATAGATTCACTTACAAAGCCATTGGGCCAGCAAAAGATTGAAGCCTACCTTGAGAAGATGGGACTTAGATTTGTAGCCAATTGACTTTAGGTCAAGTGGGAGTTTGTTAGATATGTGTGCCCTAGAAGCCAGATTGGCTAACACTTATAATACACTTCTAAGGGCAAAATTATAATTTTGACTATAAATAATAAAAAGAATTATTTTCTATCATAGTGTGTCTTTTGAAAGTGTCTGTGATACAACCTTTGAGTTAATGGTAATAATAGTTCATATTTACAATAGTCAAAAATTGAAGACATGAATTTTTATTATTAACTCATAAAATACTCCCGACCATAAGATCATCATGAGGATAGTGATTGATCTGGAAGGTTGGTATACGATCACTTCTTTAAAGGAGATGAGTCTTAAGTCTATGGTGTAGAGACATCAAAGCGAGAGTATAGGTAATCGTTAGAGAATGAGGGCACTGAGCTTGACCACCTCGAGCAATCATAAGGAAGTATACCTTCTCGTCGATGACTGGCTCAAAGCTGCAGTGGTGTGTCTAGTTCTTTTATCTAAGGTGCATCGATAGTTTACCTTGAGTGTATTATAGTTTGACTATACCATAACTCAATCTCCTAGCCATTCGGAATCCTGAGTTGTATGTTGGTTATAGTATGTTCATTGTAGGAACTGGATTGCACCAATAGGGATCTATCTACCTTGGTAGATGAGGAGCAGTCCTATAATGATCATAAGAATCAAGTCCATAAGTCCATGGCCATGGCAGAGTGAAATAATAGAAAAAGTTTCTATTAAGATTTTTTACATGGACTTGAATCGAATGATTAATTCATATGATGGAAATTAGGGTTTGATGTGATCACCTTAACCCTATTCCGATCGGAGCTCAAGATAGAGGAACTTAATCACATAGGTAACTACATCGAGAGGTTTGCTTTTAGTTCTGATTGGTTGCCACCATATGCTGCTTGGTATCACTAGTGGATTTTGGGAGCAAATAGAATGATTTGGATGATCGATCATACTAGTTATCTGAATCAAAAAAGTTCTGATCCATCGAAAGATGTTTCAATGATATCGATGATAGATATCGCGATGTATCCCATTACTATATGGAACTGAACCTTACTGGGTCACACAAACAAGGATTTGGATTTGGATGTCATTAATTAGACTAATCCAGTTTAATTGATTTGAATAAGATTCAATTAGGTTCAAGAAAATCATGCTAGCACACAATTGAGCCTAATGTTCTCCTTTAATAATCATTAAAGCTTGGCTCAACTGAGCCAAATGTGTTTAGGCTCACTTAGGAACCTTTACTTGGTCTGACTAGAGCTTGTCAAGGTTAGAAAAGGGTTGTCTTAATTTATGAGATAAATTTGAAACAACACCTGGCATTTTTGGTCACCTGCTAAATCTTATTTTCGGACATTGGTCAAATGCTGACCCTAGATACTTAGACATCTGCCCATGTGTCATGCACCCATAGGAGAGTACCTAAGGACTTGTCCCCTACTAAAATGCAGATAGGAAGAGGGTGCATGCCTAGGGAGGCGTGTGCCCCATGAGGATAAAGGAGGAGTTCCATACAGATGGGACTCCAGGATTACTTCAGGGGATTAAATTCTATGGTGCAAAGAACTCTTGTTTGACCCAGTCTTGGCGTCACCTTAGGAGGCTTTTGAGGATCTCTCATCTGATTGGATGAGATGATGTAATCCCACCAATTAGATTTAGATCTGATTGCTCAAAGGGCCATGATTGGTCGGGATGATGTGGCACTACATGGCGCAGCATGATTTATATAAATCTTGTCTGCATCTATGATTCTAATGCTTCTGCCTTTAGCCCATGCTACAAAGCCTCTCTCCCTCCTTCTCCATGGCACCCTCTGATCCTCTCTCTCCTCTCTATGTCCAAGGGCTTTTAGGCATGAATAAGGTGTGATCCGAGCAAGTGAAAGGCGCTAGGAAAGGAAGAAGGCAGCACTACTGTAAGAGATAATGGTTGTTCTTCAAAAGCAGTTTTGAAGATCTTCAAGATCAGATCTAGATCTAATTTTTGGAAGATTGATTGAGAAGGAGAAGATCTTCAGATCTTGTCCGAGTGAATACCGATAGAGGTCAGGCGCTTGCGTGGGTACATCCAGAACCTCAGGCAAACATCGAGAACATCATAGGATAATTGGATTACCCAAAATAAAGGTATAATTAAATTAGATTTAATTTTTATTTTTTATTTTTATTATTAGATTAATAAGATTAGATCTGAGGAGTCTTAGATCTAATTAGGATCTTAGAGAAAAAATTTTTTAAATACCTTCTTGATCCAATCAGATCTGAATGAACCTGACCTGAAAAATAAGGCTTTTCCCTTCAAATAGAGGACTGAGAAAAGGAGAAATGATCCTATGCATCGGCAATGAAGCAAGGGTTGCTACAGTTGCCGTTAGAACATATCCTCTATGATTATCATTAGGATTTAGATTATTTCTTAAAGACTATTATTTTGTGCCTATAGCTAGAAGAAATTTGATTCTGTGCCTATGCTAGCATAGGATGGTTTTGAATTAATTTTAATAAACTCTTTTATTCTATTTATTTGAAAAATAAATTAATCGTAAGAGCTTTTTAAATTGATAGTCTTTGTTGGGGATAAAATGAATTTTGCAGAAGTCCAATAAGAAGTCCGGACTTGATATGATTCCATCTAGAGTTAAAGCAATCATGACTGAATCTCAGCTAAGCTAATCTCGTACTCCAATTCAATTCAAGAAAATCGATTTTCAGATCATGTATACTGGTTGAATTTCTTAGTTGTAACCATCCGTTCTCTCTCAATAATTGCAGAACGCCCCCAAGGCATGACGAGCTTCATCCAGCCAAACTTCAATAGTGAAGGACATGATAACTGACTTTAGTCTTGGTGTTAGCAAAGCCTCATCGAATATTGAACCCCAACACCCTTCAATTTCATCTATGGCAGACCTTGAGTGTGGTCAAATTTCTTGATGGCAAATAACATGTCTTGTTAACCTTACATCTGCATCCCCATCTGGCCGAATTCCTCTCTAATCGAATTCTATTTCGGCTAAACTCCTTTGCTCTACTTCATAGATGGTGACCGACTTTGAAAGTAATCAAGCTTCTTCATCCCTTTCAGACAATTATAGATTTAGCTAGCTTATATCATGTATGCCCATCGGACGAGCTTGAACAGTGAAAGGACTTCATCATCAATGCAAGTCTAATTCCTAAACCAGCATAGCAACCACTCCATAGACTGGACCACAACACTCCTTCACTCCAAACTTTAAGCTGATCTTAAAGGCAATAGAACTTCTGAAAGCAGATCGAATTGCACCAATAAGAAGTTCACTTGTTTCAGCTTCCAATCGATCTCGACAAAGTCGAGCTTATTTAGAAAGTTTGGTAAAAGTTTTCATTGAAAGATCTACGGTCCTCTCTCTAGCCCCTAGCTTGAATACTCCCACCAATCCTTGGCTGACCTAGTCTAAATACACTTTGGGTCATGGTCTTAACTTATTACTTGAAAATGAAGTTTCCAACAAGTCAAGGGGTCAGAGATGTCAGAGGAGATCAAGCTCTGGCATGACACTACTACACCATTGCTTTACAAAAGGGAAAGCAAATAGAATCTTATCCAATAGATGGACTTGATGCCCCTGATGACTTAACTAAAGAGCGGGGGAAACCTATTGACGACCTTGTTATAGTTTCACTAAATGATGGGAATGAAGATCATACTATTCAAATTGGCTCCAACTTAAAAGAAAAAGTTAAAGAGCAGCTCATCACCTTCATGTGGAGGAATGCCAACGTTTTTGCTTGAGTGCCTGCAAATATGCCAGGCATTGATGTTGAAATAATGAAACATCATCGGGCTATAGATCTCAAATGCCAACCTATGAAATAGAAGAAGCACAGCTTCACACCAGAATGATAGAAAGCCATTATGGATGAGGTTGACAAGCTTCTCATAGCCAAGTTCATCCGAAAGATATCCTACTCAGATTGGGTTGCAAATGTGGTCCTTGTTAAGAAGGCAAATGGCAAGTAGAGAATGTGTATCGACTTCACAGACATGAAAAAGACCTACCCAAAGAACAACTACCCTCCGTCCAGAATTGATCAACTAGTGGCAACCTCGAGCCATGAGCTCCTCACCTTCATGAATGCCTTCTTTGACTATAACCAAATCCAGATGGCACCAGAAGATGAGGAGAAAATTGCTTTTATTACTGATTGTAATCTTTATTATTATAGGGTTATGCTCTTTGGACTTAAAAATGTAGGTCCAACCTATCAACGCTTGATAAATAAGATCTTAAAGGAGCATATCGACCACAATATGGAGGTCTATGTAGATGACATTCTTGTCAAGAGCTGATCTTCAACAAATCATATTGATGATCTGAAGAGACCTTCAGCACCATCCAAAAATACAAGATGAAGTTCAATCCAACCAAATATGCTTTTAGAGTAACTTTGAGAAAATTTTTGAGGTTTATGGTGTCAAGACGTGGCATCGAAGTGAATCTCGAGAAGATCAGAGCCATTCAAGAAATGACCACACTAAAAATAATAAAAGAGGTTCAACACCTAATGAGAAAAGTTGCAGCTCTGAACCACTTTATCTCGACGTCGGCTAAGTGATATATGCCCTTCTTCCAGATGCTCAAGCAGCCAAAGAACTTCTGCTAGACTCTTGAATGCCAACAAGCCTTTGAAGAGTTGAAGCAATATCTGAGCTCACCTCCTCTCCTTGCCAAATTTGAATCTAGTGAAGAACTATTCTTGTATCTAGTACTGTCACCTATAGCAATTGGTGCTATCCTGATCAGAGAAGAGGCAAAAATCAAAAAGCCTATCTATTATATAAGCTAGGTTCTGAGGGATATAGAAATAAGGTATACGAAATTGAAAAAGCTAACCTATGCTTTATTGATTGTAGCTAAAAATCTCCAGCCTTATTTTTAGGGCCATACAATCATGCTTCCTACTGATCAACCCATTAAGGCAGTTCTTCACAAGCCCGATACCTCTGAAGGAATAGCAAAATGGATAATTAAACTCATCAAGTTTGACATCAATTTCCAACCTCAGCCATTTATTAAAGCTCAGATATTGGCCAACTTCATAGTAGAGTGCTCCATTCCAGATTCGACCAAACTAGAGCAGCAAAAAGTTTATGCTCACAATTTGTAGCTGAACCCTCCTGAAGAAAGAATAGATCTCCCTAAATACTTTTGGGCCTTATATGTTGATGGTTCATCCAATGCCTCTAAAGTGGGCGTGCGCTTGATCCTAATTAATCCATAAGAAATTATTACTGAATACATGCTATGCTTTGAATTTTCTATAACAAATAATAGGATAGAATATGAAGCCCTAATCGTAGGATTGAGAATAGCTAAAGAATTGGAAGTACACCATGTGAAAGTTTATAGTGATTCTCAATTGGTAATGTGGCAGGTCAATGGTACTTATGAAGCTAGGAAGGAAAGTATGATAAAGTACTTGGAAAAAGTGAAAAGCTTGACCTTGATCTTCAGTAGTTTCAATATTCAGCAGATCCCCAGAGTAGAAAATACTAGAGTCAACCTTCTCTCGAAATTAGTGACCTTGGCTCCAAGTGATTGCCGAAAGAAGTCTTCTTTAAGGTTCTACAATATCCAAGTTCAGAGGAATCCCAAATAGTAATACAGATTGACCATGAGACCAATTGGGTGGATCCTCTAATTCTATACCTCAAAGATGTGACTCTCCTTAGAGATCCTAAAGAAGCTTGAAAATTGAGAAACCAAGATACCCGTTATGTTTATATGAGAATAAATTGTACAAGAAGTCATATTCCTTACCACTTCTTAAATGCCTCTAACCTTTTGAAGCTGGTTATGCCTTAAAAGAAGTTCATGAAGGTATATATGGAAATCACCTTGGGGCCAGATCATTATCTTATAAACTGCTCCATCAATGATATTACTGGCTAACTATGCAACAAGATGCCACTGATTATGTAAAGAGATGTAATCGATGTTAGAGGAATGATAACATCTAGAGATGGAAGACTTCACAACTCACACCTTTGAGCACTCCTTGGCCTTTCGCATAGTGGGGGATGGACTTACTCGGGCCCTTCCTCATGGCATCAGAATAGCAAAAATTTCTTCTAGTGGTAGTGGATTACTTCATCAAGTGGGTTGAGGCCAAACCTTTGATAAAAATTACTGAAGCTAAAGTGCAAGACTTCATCTGAAAGTTGATAGTCTATAGATTTGGTCTACCTTAGACTCTTATTATAGATAGTGGATGCTAATTTACAGGGGCAAAATTTGCTGAGTTCTATGAAGGCCTAAACATCTCCCATCATTTTACATCAGTAACTCATCTATAAGTAAATGATGAAGCAGAGGTAACCAACAGGACTCTGTTGCATAAAATTAAGGCAAGGCTTGAATGGACGAAAGGAACATAGGTGGACAAACTCTATCATGTTCTTTGGGCTTACAGAACCATCCTAAGATTGCCAACTAGGAAAACTCCATTTACTTTGGCTTTTGGAATAGAGGCAGTCATCCTAGTCGAACTTGGACTTCCTTCAGTGCAAGTTGAAGCCTTTAATGAATAGAACAATTTGCAAGATCTTAGAGCAAATCTTGATTTGTTGGAAGAAAAGCGAGAAAAGATCCAAATTTAGATAGTAGCTTATAAATAGAAGGTGGCTTGCTACTACAATTCCAGAATCAGAAATAAGATTTTCAAAGTAGAAGATCTGGTACTATAGTGGGCAGATATCTTATAGTTGCTAAATTAAGAAAAGCTCTCACTAAACTAGGAAGGCCTTTATGAGGTCTTGGAAATCATCTAATTAGGATCTTATTATCTGAAGGATGTTAGAGGTTCTACACTCGCATGACCTTGAAACTTAGAAAACTTACGAATGTACTATCGATTAACCTATTTTCAATAAATTTTTTTATTTTAATATTCTTGACTTTGGTGTAAAACTATGCATTGGTAGGAAATTATCCAACCAAACTTCATTCTTAAATAAAGTAGAAGACCTCCAGTTCTTAAACAATAGGTTAACCTTGTCTTAATGAGGGTGAAGGCCTTCGTTTCTTAAACAGGAGGTTAACTTCATCTTAACGTGGGTGAAGACCTCTGGTTCTTAAATAAGAAGTAACTGAGAGAGGCCCTCTTAACGGTCCTTTTGCATCCTAACGATCTTATTAGGAACAGGAGGTAGACCTCATCCTAATAAGGATAATAGCCAACTATATTAGCAATAGGAGGTGAACCTCATCCTAACATGGATGAAGACCCTCACAAGGATTAAAGGTCTTCGGTTCTTAAATAGGAGGTAACAGGAAGAGGCCCTCTCAATGATCCTTTTGCATCTTGGCAATCTTGTTAGGAATGGAAGGTAGACCTCATCCTAACAAGGATAACAGTCAATCATATTAGGAATAGGAGGTGAACCTCGTTCTGACATGGATGATGATCCTTATGGGGATTGAAGGCCTTCAATTTTTAAATAGGAGGTAATGGAGAGAAGCCCTCTCAACAGTCCTTTTGCACCCCAGCAATCTTATTAGGAATAGAAGGTGAATCTCGTCCTAACAAGGATAATAGCCAACCATGTTAGGAATAAGAGGTGAACCTCATCCTGACATGGAGGAAGACCCTCATGGGGTATTGAAAGCCTTTGGTTCTTAAACAGGAAGTTAACCGCAAGTCTAAAAATTTTTAGAAATAAATTTATTCCTAAGCAAGTCTAAGGAACCTTGTTTATAAACAAGGGGGACAAATGTACAAGGCATGGGATGAAGGCTATTATTTCAGAATGGCATTAATATCAAGCATAACAAGAAAATGAAGAAAGTGACAAGCATCAAACTAAGATATAGCACAATGGAGCAACTTAAAGAAGCATTGTTTCATTAAAATTAAAGATTCATTACATAGGTCCTCAAGACCGATTATAGAAAAAAAAAAAGAGAAAGAAAAGCTGAAGTCCTACTTAGAGTCAGACTTTGGACTCCCTTCTCTAGCTAATACATGGATGTGTTTCAAGTCATCAACCTTCTTTTCAAGATCTCTCCTCATTGCCAAACTCTTGCCAAGTAATTTGTTGGCTCTCCAAAGATCGTCTTCCATTTCTCTTAGCCTCTTCCTTAAAACTACAGACTCGACTTCAGCATCCTTCACTGCGCTCTTGTTGTAAGTCATTTGGATCTTGAGCTATAGAAGTTTGGCCTTACTCTTTTCGTAAATCACTGAAAGATCTCCCATGATTCTCTTCAAGGATGCAATTTCTTCTAGATCCCTTTTTGGACTAGTTTGAGCTTTATTCGCCAACTATTTTCAAAGCCGGAACACCTCAGCATTAGCGGTCTCAAGTTTTCTTTTCAATTCATTGATCTATCCACACTAGCTGATTTGGTAGGTGTCGTACGCAATCTCGACATTACATAGTTATTTCTTAAGGTCAGAGAATTTCTTCGACCAATCCCATCTATATTCCACCTTACTCTAGGCCCAGGCTGAACCCTTCTCCAACTTGCTGATGTTCTCTTTTGCTTCGCGAAGCTCGGCTTCAAGAGAGAAAATTTTTACGATCAAAGTCCAAGCCTTATCACTAGCAAGTTTCGTTGCTCATTCTAATTCTTCAGTAAGATGGTACTTCTTGATGGTGTACTCTTTGAAGAATTGCTTAGATGACTGGCAAAGTTGGTTGATTTCAACTGTAGCTTCAGCATTGCCCTTTTTTTATTTTCTAAGTTTGTCCTATGTCTTTCTTAACTTCTTCAATTGATGGACTTCTCTTTTTAAATCTTTGATATGGGGCTTTAAGGGGATACCTTGAGGCAGAGGTTCAGCTTCAATAAGAGATTGCACTTAACACGTAAAACAAATATAGGAACCAAATCTAGGGTTTCACAAGTAGATCTTGAAACTTTTTCAAGATCAGATAGTGGAAGACTTAAATAAATTAAATATTTATTTAAATAAATATGTAAATACCTAGATCTTAGATATATTACATGATCAAGACATGATATTAAATCAAAAATTAAAAACATAAAGGAGAAGAAAAGGTTGATCACATCAACCTAGATCTATACTACATCTAATGCACGTATGAAATCAATAGATCAGATTTATTACCTGTGCAAGTTAGATGTTCTAACATACTGATCCAGGCCTGAGGATGAAATCATGAGCTACACATGTGTCCGACCTCTAGGAGTCATCCACACAAGCCTACAAACTCTGATCTGAAGTCCGATGTAGGAAATCAGCATAGCATGCTAATATCATGCTGATCCTTCTTCGATAGTCAATCTGATGCTTCCTTCTTCAAAACTTGGATTCTCCAAAATATGAGAAGGAAGAAGTGAGTTTTTTAATCTAAGACTCTCTTAGAAAAAACTCAAAAGAAGGAGGAAAGATGAAGAATAAAACAGCCCTAGAAGAAGACCCTCTTCTTCTTATCTTTTCTCTCACCTAGACACCTAGTTTGGTGCCTATGGAAACCCCATGCCCAAGGACCCTCTTCCTTTGATTTTTTTACACTCAAAATATCTCCTAAATATCTATATTTCATAAAAAAATTAGGCTAAAATTCATCCAAAATTTATAGAAAAAGAAGAGTCCTTGTCTAGGTCAAAAACTAGATAAGGTAGGACTAGATTTGGCAAGTGGTTGGGGTGCCCCACCTCTGATTTTTTATGTGAATCCAGCAAGGAAGAACACATAATATTCTTCTTTCTCACCATTAAAATAGTAGAAAAAAAATAGGAGAGGGGGCGGCACACAAGGGAGAGAAGATTTGGTCAACAAGGATTCTATCTCATAGAATCCTAAAGCAAAACTAACTCCCCTTTTGACTTGGTCTTCCAACAAATTATTTTATGAGAAAAGGAAGGAGAGAGGGGCATGCGTGGCAATCAGGGAGAGGAGATCTCATGCCAAAAATAAAAAGAAATGGGCGTGGGGGGCATGGGCTAAGGTGGCGCAAGGTTAGGGAGTCCTAGTCACACTAGGACTCCTATTTTGACTTGGTCAAACAAGATCTTTTAACCAAATAAAATCAAGAGTAAACCAACTTAATTAAATAAGGCCATAACCCATTTAAAGACTTAATTAAATTAAATTAAATTAAATTAAATTCTAATTTAATTTTTTAATCAAATTAGAAAATTGGGTTGACCCGAGTCCTAGTTAGACTAGTACTAATTCTTCCTTGCACTTGGCTTATCCAATAAGTTAATTGGACTTGATCCAATCAAGCCCAAACTAAATATAATTAAATTATATTTAATTAGACTTAATCTCAGCCCTCTAGCTTAATCAAATTAAATCAATTAGTAATCTAATTGCTAATCGATCCTCCTGTAATACTTGCACTAGGTTAAACACCAATCGTATTGATTGTTTAACCCTAGAACGATTCTTAATCATTGATCAACCATCCAATCAAATCATGAGCTCTAATGTGTGTGATCTCATAGGTCTGAACCTAAGTTGGTAGCAAAGGAATAAATTTTTATACCAATCAAAGTGACCATCTAGTAATGGTACCCGACGGTTGGATAGGTTGAATGTGTAGAACAACATCATTAGAAACCATGCAAATATAGTTTCCATATAATTCATCCTCTTGATCAAAATGCTCATAGGACACCTCAGAGTTCAACTATCAACTTTGATCAGATTGTCCACATTGTATTTCAAAATATCAAATCCATCTAATGGATTACCTTGGCCAAGGTTTTGCTATATTGAAATACAGTGATTCATTCTTCTCCAACTCTTAGAGTGGTCAACCCCATCTCGATCACACTCTAACTTCATAAGTACTTGACTGTGCCTAGAAGCCTTTCATTACTGAATTAGAAATTAAGTTAGTTTGGTACTAAAGCATAATGAGTTGCTTGTAGGTCACTGAGATAATCGCAGGTCAAAGGGATACTTATACCTATATCCCATCAGAGACATTCTCGACAGCAGAATGCTCTGGCGTTGGTCACGTTCAATAATAATGTACCTATACATCTCACCTATATGTCATACCAGTGTCTCCATATTCCTTGTTTAAGAGAACAACCAACCTATATGGCATACAGCGATCTATACTCGATAGATGCTATCGTTCTTATTAATAGCTTACCATTTGGTCGTGAACAAATTTAAGGACTAATCAATAAATCCTCTCCTTATCAAAGCTAAATAGTCCTAAGGACCATCACAATAATGGAGTTTATTAGAAGATGAATACTTATGATGAAAAATATCAAAAATATATTTTATTTATTAATGAATTAATTATAAATATAAAGTAGCTCAACCATCAAAAGGCTGACGATTGGCTTTGGGATACATTTTCCAACAACTCCTACTTATCCTAAAGCCACTAGGTACAGTATCTAATACCCATCTTCAACTTGTGGTTGTTGAACTCCTTTATTGCCAGGACTTTAGTGAAGGGGTCGGTCAGATTCTTCTTTCCATCGATCTTTTAAAGATCGACGTCACCTTGATCTACGATCTTTCGGACGAGGTGAAAGCAGTGCAAAATGTGCTTCATCCGCTGGTGTGCCATTGATTCTTTTACCTGAGCAATGGCACCAGTGCTGTCGTAATAGAGTAGGATTGGACCATCAAGGGAGGGTGCTACTCCAAGCTTGGTGATAAACTTTCTTAGTCGCATAGCTTTCTTTGCAGCATCTGATGCTGCCATGTACTCAGCTTCGTAAATAGAGTCTGCCACAATATGCTGCTTAAGCTCTTCCAGTAGATGGCTCCATCATTCAGAGTAAAGATATATCCCAACATGCTTCTACTATCATCATGCTCAGATTGAAAGTTGGAGTCTGTAAATCCCACAAGTTTTAGATCTAACTCACCATAAACCAACCATTGGTCCTTAGTATTTCTCATATACTTAAGTATGGCTTTAACCACTTTCTAGTGATTTTCTCTAGGGTTAGACTGGTATCTACTCACTACTCCTAGTGAGTATGCCATGTCTGATCTTATACATATCATTACGTAAATGATAGATCCCACTGCCGAAGCATATGGGACTCTACTCATACGTCTCTCTCTTCAAGAGTTGTCGAAAATCCTTCTTAGAGAGAGAAATTCCATAGCCTATTGAAAGATAGCTTTTTTTAAAATTCTCCAAGCTGAACCTCTTCAGTGTAGTATCTATATATGTGGATTGGGATAATCCAAGCATCCTTTTAGATCTATCCCTATAGATCTTCATCCTTAGGATATAGGATGCTTCACCCAAGTCCATGGAGAACTGTGATGATGATCAAACTTTTATTTTTTGCAGTGTGGGGATGTCATTCCTAATTAAGAGAATGTCATCCATGTACAAAACAAGAAATACCACTGTTGGACCATTTGCCCATTTATAAATGCAGGGTTCTTCTCCATTCTTAACGAAATCATACGTTTTAATCACTTTATCAAAATGCATGTTCCAACTCCGAGATGCCTACTTCAGTGCATAAATGGATCTCTGAAGCCTGCACACCTTGGACTCGTCTGTGGATGTAAACCCCTCAGGTTGTATCATATACACCTCTTCGATCAACTTTCCATTCAGAAAAGGTATCTTCACATCCATCTGCCAGATCTCATAGTCCAGATGGACAGTAATTACAAGCATAATCTAAATGGACTTGAGCATTACCACAAGAGAGAATGTCTCATCATAGTCAATACCATAACGTTGATGATACCCATTGACAACCAGACGAGCTTTATAGGTCTCCACCTTTTCATCTGTGCCCCTCTTTCTTTTGAAGATCCATTTATATCCAATGGGTTTAACCCCTTCGGGTGGGTCAACCAATGTCCACACATCATTGACCTTCATGGACTCTATTTTAGATTTTATGGCCTCAACCCATTTCTTAGAATCAAATCTCCGCATAGCATCCATATAGTGTTAGATATGTGTGCCCTAGAAGCCAGAATTAGCTGACACTTGTTATACACTTCTAAGGGAAAAATTATAATTTTGATTATAAATAATAAAATAAGTTATTTTCTATCACAATGTGTATTTAGTGTCTGTGATACATCCCTTGAGTTAATGGTGATGATAATTCTTATTTTCAAGAGTAGAAAATTCAAGACATGAATTTTCATTATTAACTCATAAAATGCTCCTGATTGTAAGAACATCATGAGAATAGTGATTGATTAGAAATGTTGGTATACAATTGCTTCTTTATACTAGATGAGTCTTGAGTCTACGATGTAGAGAAATCGAAGTGAGAGTATAGGTATTCATTAGAGAACGAGGGCACTGAGTGTGACCACCTCGAGCAGTCATAAGAAAGTCTACCTTCTAATCGATTACTAGCTCGAAGTAGTAGTGGTGTGTCTGGTTCTTTGATCTGAGGTGCATCGACAGTTCACCTTGAGGGTGTTATAGTTTGACTACATCATGACTCGATCTCCTATCCATTCAAAATCCTGAGGTGTATGTTGGCTATAGCATGTTCATTATAGGAATTGGATTGCACTAAGAGGGAATCTATCTACCTCAGCAGATGAGGAACAGTCCTATGATGATCATGAGAATCAAGTCCATAAGCACATGGCCATGACAGAATGAAATAATAGAAAGAGTTTCTATTAAGGTTTTCACATCGGACTTGAATCAAATGATTAAATCATATGACAGAAATTAGGGTTTGATGAGTTCACCTTAACCCTAATTTGATCGGGGCTCAAGATAGAAGAATTTAATCACACAGGTAGCTACAACGAGAGGTTCATTTTTAGTTCTAATGGGTTGCCACCATGTACTGCTAGGTGTCACAAGTGGATTGAGAGCAATTAGAATGATTTGGATGATCGATCATTCTAGTTGTCTGAATCAAAAAAGTTCTGATCCATCGGAAGGTGTTTTGATGATGTCGATGATAGAGATCATGACATATCCCATTACTATATAGAACAAAACCTAATTAGATCGCACAAATAAGGGTTTGGATTTGGATATCATCAATTGGACTAACCTAGTTCAATTGATTTGAATAAGATTCAATTAGGTTCAAAAAAATCATGCTAGCATACGATTGAGCCAAATGTTCACCTTCAATTATCATCAAAAGTTGTCTTGACTGAACCAAATGTATTTGGGCTCACTCAGGTATCTTTACTTGGTCTGACTGAAACTTGTCCAAGTTAGAAAAGGATTATCTTAATTTATGAGATAAATTTGAGACAACACCTACTATTTTTTATCACCTGCTAATTCTTGTCTTTTGACTTTGGTCAAATGTTGACCTTTAACACTTAGACATCTGCCCATGTGTCATGCACCTATAGGAGATTGATTTTAGACTAGTCAACCTACTAAAAGAAGGTGGACCAGGGGTGCATGCCTAGGGAGGTGTGCACCAATGGATAAAGGTGCCTGGAGTCCCATACAAATGAGACTCTAGTTACTTCGAGGTTTCTACCTAGGTGGCACAAAAGATTAGACTTTGACCAGTCTTAGGTGCTATCTATGGATGATTTAGAGGGGTATTTATCTAATTGGATTAGATGATGTCATTTCACCAATCAAATTTAGATCTGACTGCATGAAGCGATGTGATTGGCTGGGATAATATGGCACTGCATGCCACAGCAGGGTCTATATAAACCCTATCTGCGCCTAGTTTTAGAGAGCTTAGACCATTGCCCATGCCATAAGGCTGCCCCTCTCTCTTCTCCATGCCATCTTTAGGTCTCCTCTCTCCTCTCTACACTCAAGAGGATTTGGGCTCTAGTTTGGTGCGATCCAGGCAAGAGAAAGATAACGAGAAAGGAAGAAGGCAACACTACTGCAAGAGACGATACCCAATCTTCAATAGGAGTTTTGAAGATCCTCCAAATTAGATCCAGATCTAATATTTACAGTAGTGATAAAGAAGGAGAAGATCTCCAAATCTAGCCTGAGTGGATACTAGTAGAGGTCAGGCACTTGCATGGCCAGATCCAAAACCTCAGGCAATCAGCAGGATTATCACAGGGTAATCTGATTACCCA
This sequence comes from Cocos nucifera, assembly GCA_006176705.1. NCBI lineage: Eukaryota > Viridiplantae > Streptophyta > Magnoliopsida > Arecales > Arecaceae > Cocos > Cocos nucifera. The sequence continues at coordinate 80,876 of QRFJ01001768.1, forward strand.
ACAACAAGGTATAAAATTAAATCTATTTTAATTTATTTTATTTTTATTTGATCTATAAAATTAGATTTGAAATATCTCAGATTTGATCTAAATTTAAAAGAAAAAATTTTTAAAATATCTCTCTTGATCCAATCAGATCTGAACGAACCTGACCCAAAAAATTGGGATTTTTCCTTCAACTAGTATCAGAGCCAGGTTCTCATAAATTATTTAGATCTGATTTAAATTTATTTTTTATCTAATAATTAGGTGATTTTAGATGTCACATAAGATGTGATTAGATCTAAAATCAAAAAAATTAAAACTAAATAATTTATATCTAAGTTCTACATGATGCATGACTAGTTGTAGAATAGAATTGTTCTATGTATAGTCTTGCATGATCATAATTTAATTTGATTAAATTATGATTTTAGATTAATTTATTTACTATTTTTTAATTTTATAAATATTATAATATAATCTAAAAAATAAAAAATAAAATTATTTAATTTTTGGTTTATATGAGATATGATGAATGCATGTTTAGACTAGTTGTAGAATAGTTCTACATAATTATCTAGAATAAAATTTATTTTGATGAGATCAATTTAAATTTAATTTTTTAGATGAATTATGAGAAAATTTAGATCTAAAAATATGCATGATATGATACATGAGATGTATGCAAAATATGTTTATAGTTAGATCAATTTTTATATATGAGATATATGATGTAGATCTAACTAGTTTTGTAGTTTTTATATTTTTGATTAATGCATTTCCCTTGGCCATCCGCTCATAAGAATAAAGTAGGGCTTAAATGCCCTCTCCTCCCATTCGATGGGGTGTTCTTATGATGTATAGAGGTGCTGCGCATTCGTCCTTAATTAAAAATCGAGAACTTATTTTCTGCAAAATCCTAGATCCTGAAACCCTAAAATTTTATTTATATGTTTTGTTTATGAATCCTAAACTTAATTAAGAATTAAGATTATAAAATATGTTCAATCTAAAATTAAGAATTTAAGATCTAAGACATATTCATAAAATTGGTTTCGGACTTGGGTAGCTCAATTAGGTCTAAGCGGTTGATCAAACCAAATCAATAGTTGGTTAGATGGGATCAAGAGTGCTTAAATTGACCAACCTAATAAGATTAAGTCTGGATCAAGATCGAATCACATGGGTGACCGATCAAGCTAGGACCTAATTTGGCTCAGTGGTTAGAGTCTGGATTATAGGATAACCCAGTTGATTTTGGCTCAATAATTTGGTGTCTAAGGTAAGTTTGGTAGATACGACCGACTGATTTTTAATTGAGAGCTACTCGACTCGAATGCATTCTTATCGAGTAAATGGCATATCCCTTCCATCAGTCTTACTTATCTAACCATATTTGTTAGCTCAGTCTTGATCTGAGATGGCCAATAATCCGAGCTAACCCATGCCACTAGGTTAGTCATAATGGTTATGACTATGTCAAGTTTAGTTTAATGAGACCTAATTCAAATCTCCCTAAGAAAAGATTAAGTCTAAGATCTTCCACCATTGTGGATGTGCGGGCCCTTTCCGGGGTTGATTGTTCTCAATTGGTTATAGTGGTTCACTTGCATTGAGAAGACGCATCCATGTCTATTAGGCATTGGATGCTATGGACTGGAGGATGGATTGGACTCAATATTTTGGATACGGTGAAAGACTCTATTAGGAATCCAATCTATGCAAATGGTGGGTCTGGCTTAACTAAGGAGTGGATCAATATTTCGGGCATGGTGAGATTCATGAATTAGAGACTAAGTTTGGATGCACTATGATTAGATAATTATTGAACAAGAGTTGTTCACTCATTGTCTAACCCATCACCAATAATTGTTAGGTGAGGTGATGAGTGAGTTGGTGGAATCACACCACCCACTAGAAATCATTAATCATGGAGATTTTCACATCTCTATAGAGAAAGTATAGGGATCTGAGAAAATAGTGGAAGCTAATTTGTTTAAAAATAAAACTCCTAAATAAATTGATCAAGTCTTATTATAATATCTAACTAGAAACTTTGACTCTCTACAAGAAAATGTATGCATCCAATCCACTAGCACGTATCCTGGACACCCATAGACTGACCGAATCTAATTACAAAGATTGGCTTCGAAACTTCAAAATTATTTTGGATTCTGAGAAGTTAACTCATGTATTAGACCAGGACCCTCCAACCTTACAAGCTCGTCCATCCACAGAACAGAGAGCATCTCTTGATAAGTGGATGGACGAAGATAACAAAGCAAGATACTATATGTTAGGCTCGATGTCAGATGAGCTTCAGCGCCAGCATGAAGATATCAGGACTATCCGCCAAATATTGGCTCACCTATAAGAGGTATTTGGTGAACAGAGTTGCGCAGCCAAGTATCAAGTCACTAAATGACTATTTAAGGCTAAAATGCATGATGGGCAGTCATTCCAAGATCATTATCTGATGGTGATCAAAAATTTGGAAGAGCTTAAGAAGCTCGAAGTGAAGTCAGACCTGGATCTGTAGAATGATATAATTCTGTAATCTTTGATTGATCCATATGGGCAGTTCATTATGAACTACCATATGCATAAACTTCAAAATTTTCTGGCTGAGCTTATGAACATGCTGGTTACTACTGAGCTTTCTATGAAAGATTCTAAAGGCTCAATGCTTTCTATGGTACGGACTTCTTCTAAGAGAAAGTCTTTTGGAAAGAAGAAGAAATCTATGAAAAAGTAGAAGGTGGAAGGAGGAAAGGAGAAGAAGGCAGAGCTGAAAAAGAAGGCCGCTGATAAAGAAAAATATTTTCATTACAATACTGATGGCCATTGGAAGCGAAACTGCCCTACTTACCTGGCCACCCTGAAGAATAAGAAGGAGGCAGGTCCTTCTGGAGGTATGCTCATTATTGAGTCTAACCTTATAATTTTTTCTGCATCCAGTTAGGTGCTTGACTCTGGTTCTAGTACTCATTTGTTCACTTCCATGCCAGGTCTTGAGGATTGCAGGAGGCTGAGGGATGGTGAGATGATCTTATGCATTGAAAATAGAGCAAGAGTTGCTGCTATGACCAAAGGAACATACCCTCTTCGAGTACCATCTGGTTTAGACTTAGTATTAAAAGATTGTTATTATGTGCCTGCAGCAAGCAGAAATTTGATTTCTATTTCATACCTAGAACTAGAAGGCTATGTTATTAGTTTTCTTAAGGACCATTGTAGCATTCTTTCTGAAAGAAATAAAATTGCAAGTGATTTCCTTATTAACGGTTTTTATCAGTATTGATGTATCTATTTTTAATATCGAGCAAAATGTGAATGCCATGAAATGACCTAGAGATAGTCCAAACGAAAGATATCTATGGCACCTAAGATTAGGTCATATAGCAGAAGATAGGATTAACAAATTAGAGAAAATCGGACTATTGAGCCTGTTGACTTTTGAGTCATATCTAATTTATGAATCTTGTCTTCATGACAAAATGACTAAGCTTCCTTTTGTAGGACATGGAGAAAGGGCCATGGATCTTCTTGCCCTAGTACATACTAATGTGTGCGGCCTATTTGATGTGCCAACTAGAGATAATTTTGTCTACTTCATAATCTTTATCGATGATTTATCTAGGTATGGGTATGTGTATCTTATAAGACACAAGTCTGAAGCTTTTGAAAAGTTCAAGAAATTTAGACATAAAGTAGAAAAGCAAACTGGAAAACCCATTAAGGGTCCTCGATCAGATTGAGGAGGTGAATATCTTAGTTGGGAATTCCTAGACTATCTCAAGAAAAATGACATAATCTCTCAATGGACTCCACCTGGAACACCTCAACTCAATGGAGTTTTAGAATGGAGGAATTGGACCCTTTTAGATATGGTCCGATCCATGATGAGCTTCACAGATCTTTCTGATTTTCTTTGGGGACATAGTTTGTTAACTGCAATATACTTACTAAATAGGGTTCCTTCTAAAACCATTCCTACCATATCGTATGAGATATGATATGGTAAAAAACCAAGTCTGAGTCATCTTAGAATTTGGGGTTGTCCGGCTCATGTCAAAAGACAACAAGAAGACAAGTTAGACTTTAGATCTTTTAGAGCTTGATTTATAGGATATCCTAAAGAGTCATTAGGATATTATTTCTATATTCCAGAAGATCATAATGTAATTATGAGTCGACATGCCATCTTTCTTAAAAAATAGTTTATTCAAAATAGTGGCATTGAAAAGCAGATCAAGCTCGAGGAGAAAGTCTCACAAGAGCAACAAGCTAAGGACCAAATGGAACTAAATCAAGTTGAGCCAATACAATCACTACCTCCTCCACCTCATAGATTGGAAAGAATTTCTCATCCCCCTGAGAGGAACTTAGGTACTATTTTAGAGGAAATAGAGAAAATGTTCCTCATAGGTAATAGGGTTCATGGTGATGATCCCAAAACCTATAACGAGGTGATATCAAATATTGACTTCGAGAAATGGTTAGAGGCAATGAAGTCAGAAATTGACTCGATGCACTTAAATCAAGTCTGGACCTTGGTAGATCCACCAAAAGGTATAGGACCTATTAGGAGTAAATGGATCTACAAGAGAATGATTGGTGCAGATGGGAATGTGGAGATATTCAAAGCTAGATTAGTGGCAAAAGGATATAGTCAATGCGAAGGCATTGACTATCAGGCTACCTTTTTGCCAGTAGCTATGCTTAAATCCATTTGCACATTGCTTGCTATTGCAGTCTATTTTGATTATGAAATATGGCAAATGGATGTGAAAATGATATTTTTAAATGGATATCTTGAGGAAGATATCTATATGGAACAACCACTAGGTTTCACATCCAGTGATGTTGATCACAAGGTATGCAAGCTGCAAAGATCCATATATGAACTTAAGCAAGCATCTCGAAGCTGGAATACTCATTTCAATGATGTGATCAAATTATTTGATTTCATCAAGAATGAGAAAGAACCATGTATCTTCAAAAAGGTCAATGGGAGTGCTATTGTCTTCCTCGTACTATACGTGGATGATATCCTTCATGAAAGACTTAGGAGAAGCATCCTATATTCTAGGAATTAAGGTCTATAGAGATAGACCGAATAGGATGCTAGGACTTTCACAAAAGATGTACATAGAGGAAGTGCTAAAGAGGTTTAGCATGAAAAATTCTAAGAGGGGTTTGGTACCTTTCAGATATGGCATTCATCTTTCCAAAAAGATGTGCCCTAGCACACATGAGGAAATAGAATGCATGAGCAATATCCCTTATGCTTTAGCAATAGGGAGTCTCATGTATGCCATGTTATGTACACGACCTGATATAGCCCATGCTGTGAGTATCATGAGCAAATATCAGTCAAATCAAGGTGAAGAACACTAGACTTCTATAAAATGTATTCTTAAGTACTTGAGAAGAACTAAGGATATGTTGTTAGTTTTTAGTAATGGAGAACTCCAAGTCCAGGGGTATACAGACTTGAATTTTATATCTGATGTGATGATTAAAAGTCAACATCTAGAAATCTGTTTGTGTGTAATGGTGGTGTTGTCAGTTGGAAGAGTTCCAAGCAGATAGTGATAGCAGATTCCACCATGGAAGCAGAATACATTGCTACGTCAGAAGCTGTGAATGATGCATTCTGGTATAAGAAGTTCGTCACAGAGATTGGAGTGATGCCATCAGATGCCATTTTTCTATACTGTGACAATAATGGCGCCATAGCCCTTGCTAAGGAGCCAAGGTCTCATAAAAAATCAAAGCACATCGAGTGGCGATACCATCTCATCCGCGATTACCTCGAGAAGGGTTACGTTGAGGTCAAGAGAGTCGACTCCATAGACAATGCGGTGGACCCACTTACAAAGCCATTGGGCCAGCAGAAGATCGAAGCCCACCTTGAAAAGATGCGACTTAGATTTGTAGTTAATTATCTTTAGGTCAAGTGGGAGTTTGTTAGATATGTATGTCCTAGAAGCCAAAATTGGCTGACACTTGTTATACACTTCCAAGGAAAAAATTATAATTTTGACTCTAAATAATAAAATGAGTTATTTTCTATCATAATGTATATTTAGTGTCTGTGATACATTCCTTGAGTTAATGGTAATGATAATTCTTATTTTCAAGAGTTGAAAATTCAAGACAAGAATTTTCATTATTAACTCATAAAATGCTCCCGACCGTAGGATCATCTTGAGGATGGTGATTGATCCAAAAGGTTGGTGTATAATTACTTCTTTATAGTAGATGAGTCTTGAGTCTATGGTGTAGAGACACCAGAGTGAGAGTATAGATACTTGTTAGAGAATGAGGGCACTGGGCGTGACCACCTCGAGCAGTCATAAGGAAGTCTACCTTCTCATCGGTGACTGGCTCGAAGCTACAGTGGTGTGTTTGATTCTTTGACCTAAGGTGCATCGGCAGTTCTCTTTGAGGATGTTATAGTTTGACTACACGATGATTCAATCTCTTAGCCATTCAGAATCTTGAGGTGTATATTGGCTATAGCATGTTCACTGTAGGAATTGGATTGCACCAAGAGGAAATCTATCTACCTCGATAGATGAGGGGCAGCCCTATGATGATCAAGAGAATCAAGTCCATAAGCCCATGGCCATGGCAGTGTGAAATAATAGAAAGAGTTTCTATTAAGGTTTTCACATCGGACTTGAATCAAATGATTAAATCATATGATAGAAATAAGGGTTTGATGAGTTCACCTTAACCCTAATCAGATCGGGGCTCAAGATAGAAGAGCTTAATCACATAGGTAGCTACACCGAGAGGTTCAGTTTTAATTTTGATGGGTTGCCACCATATACTGCTAGGTGTTACTGATGGATTTTGGGAACAACTAAAATAATTTGGATGATTGATCATTCTAGTTGTCTGAATCAGAAAAGTTCTGATCCATCAGAAGGTGTTTCGATGATGTCGATGATAGAGATCATGACATATCCCATTATCATATAGAACTGAATCTAACTGGATCACACAAACAAGGGTTTGGATCTGGATATTATCAATTAGACTAACCCAGTTCAATTGATTTGAATAAGATTTAATTAGGTTCAAGAAATTCATCCTAGCACACGATTGAGCCTAATGTTCTACTTGAATTATCATCAAAAGTTATCTCAACAGAGCCAAATATGTTTATGCTCACTCAGGTACCTTTACTTGGTCTGATTGAAACTTGTCCAAGTTAGAAAAGGATTGTCTTAATTTATGAGATAAATTTGAGACAACACCTGCCATTTTCCATCACCTGCTAATCTTGTCTTTTGACTTTGGTCAAACGTTGACCTTTGACACTTAGACATCTGCCCATGTGTGATGCAACCATAGGAGATTAATTTTGGGTCAATCAACCTACTAAAAATTGGTGGATCAGGGGTGCACGCCTAGGGAGGCATGTGCCCATGGATAGAGATGCCTGGAGTCCCATCTGCCTGGAGTCCCATACAGATGGGACTCCAGTACTTTGGGGTTTCTACCTAGGTGGCGCCAAAGATTAGACTTTGACCAGTCTTAGGAGCTAGCTAAGGATGATTTAGAGGGGCTCTTATCCAATTAGATCAGGTGATGTCATCCCACTAATCAAATTTAGATCTGATTGCATGAAGTGACATGATTGGTCGGAATGATGTGGCACTGCATGGTGCAGTAGGGTCTATATAAACCCTGTTTGCACCTAGTTTCAGGGAGCTTAGACCATTGCCCATGCCACAAGGCTGCCCCTCTCCCTCCTCCATTCCATGTTTAGGTCTCCTCTCTCCTCTCTATGCCCAAGGAGATTTGGGCTCTAGTTTGGTGCGATCCAAGCAAGAGAAAGGTGACGAGAAAGGAAGAAGGCAGCACTGCTGCAAGAGACCATACCCGATCTTCAAAAGAAGTTTTGAAGATCCTCCAGATTAGATCCATATCTGATATTTGGAGTAGTGATAAAGAAGGAGAAGATCTCTAGATGTAGCCTAAGTGGATATCGATAGAGGTTAGGTACTTGCATGGCCAGATCCAGAATCTCAGACAATCAGCAGGATCATCATAAGATAATCTGATTACCCAACAACAAGGTACAAAATTAAATCTATTTTAATTTATTTTATTTGTATTAGATCTATAAAATTAGATCTAAAATATCTTAGATCTGATCTAGATTCAAAAGAGAAAATTTTTGAAATATCTCTCTTGATCCAATCAAATCTGAGCGAACATGAACCGAAAAATCGAGATTTTTCCTTCATATAGGTGATCGGATTCTCATCGTTTTCATCAAGTTCGATGGGATCACCATTCTGGATCAAGAAACCATAGTATCTATTCGACTAATGTGGTACTTTATCGGAATGTCTAAATGGTGCAGGTACACTAGGCTCCGAATTTGATCTAATTGAATTCGGTTCTGGTTTAGCTATAGGTGTTAGTTTTTCTACCTGTTGAACTTCATTAAATTCAACCTTAGAGACAACAGTTCCTTCACCAAAAAACTTTTTTTCCAAAAAGATTGCTCTATGGCTGATGAACACCTTTTGTTCATTAGCATAGTAGAAATAGTATCCTTTTGTCTCTTTTGGGTACCCTATAAATGTGCACTTATCATACCTAGGTCCAAGTTTATCTGTAACTAACCATTTGACATAAGCCGGGCACCCCCAAATCCTAAGGTGTGAAAGTGCTAGTTTACGCCCTATCCATATCTCATATGAAGTCTTAACTACGGACTTACTTGGAACCCTATTTAACAGATAACAAGCCAATTTGAGTGCATATCCCTAGAAGGATATCAGCAAGCTGGCAAAATCCATCATGGATTGGACCATGTCTAACAGAGTTTGATTCCTCCTTTCAGACACACCATTATGCTGTGCTGTTCCTGGAGGAGTCCATTGGGAGAGAATTCCATTATCTCCTAGATATGTGAGAAACTCATTGGAAAAGTATTCTCCTCCTCGGTCAGACCGAAGAGTTTTAATACTCTTTTAGTTTATTTTTCTACTTCACTTCGGAATCGTTTGAACATTTCAAAACAATCCGACTTATATTTCATCAAATAGACATATCCATATCTAGATAGATCATCTGTGAAAGTAATGAAGTAGACATATCCACCTTTGGCACTTGTGCTCATTGGTCCACATACATCAGTATGTACTAGACCTAAGAGCTCAGTGGCTCTTTCACCTTTTTTAGTAAAAGATGACTTGGTCATTTTACCAAGAATATAGGATTCATAGGTTGGAAGCGATTCACAATCACTGACTTCGAGGATTCTCTCTTGAGTTAACCTATTTATCTAATTCTTATTTTTGTGACCTAGCTTACAATGCCATAGTAGATATTTGACTCACTATCTAATCTAGGGTGCTTGCCGGTTGAATAGACTACGTTAACAGTTTGTGATAGCATATACACACTATTATTCAAATGTTCATAGAAAATAGTAACACCATTCATAATGATATTACAAACTTATTTTTTTATTAAAATTTCATAATCATTTTTGGTCAGAAGGCCTACAGAAATGATATTTAAAAAAAAACTGAGACAGAAGTGACAATCACTAAGAACAATGGTATGAGACTCAAATACAAGTTTAAAAATTTCTAAAGCTAGAATTGAAACTGATCTTCCATCTCCAACATTCAGGAACCTTTCACCTTGCTCGAATCTCCTACTGACCTGCAATCCCTACAATGAATTGCAAATATGGTAAGGGCTACCGATATTCAATACCCAATTAGTAATATTACAAATAGAGAAATTGCAAGAAGTTATCATATAAAAATCTTTCCCAGTAATTGCTTGCTTCTTTCTCTGCCTGTTTGAGTTTAGAGAGGCAGTGTACTGAGGATAGTTCCTTTTTGAGTGCCCCTGCTTCTTGCAAAAGAAGCATTCAGCTTGACTCTTATCGGGCTTGATCTTCCTGGTCTGGGCCTGCACAGATGTCTCAGCCTGAACTTGCACCTTCTTAGCTTTCTTCTTCTTGTTCTTCTTCTCTTTCCTAAAGGGTCAAGAGCCAGAAGATGAACCTCCCACTAAGTTCACCGACCTTTTGTGGAATTGGTGATCCTTCTCAAAGTTTTGAAGTAATCCCAATAACCCGTGGTAGTCTACTTCAGGCTTTGTCATTCTAAAATGAGTAAGAAATGGGAGAAATGACTTGGGCAATGAGTTCAGTATTGCATCTTTTCCAAGCTGTTTATGTAAGAGAAAGTCGAGCTTGCTTAATCGCTCTATCAGCTCGATCATGTACAATACATGATCACTGACAGAGGCACCGTCCCACATTCCAACATTGAAGATGGCACAACTAGTCTTATGCCTCTCCACATCATCGGGTGTGCCAAAGGAATCCTCCAACACTTGAAGCATGTCCTTTGGCCGAGCCATCTCAAATCTACGACTGAACTCATCGCTCATAGCAACTAGCATGATGCAGTGCATCATGGTCTGATCACCAAGCCATTTTTATTAAGTGTCTCTGACTATTCCACGTGCATTGACAGCTGGCTACTCAGATGCAAGATTGGTCAGCACATATAGGATCCATTCATACTCTAGAACTATCTTCAACTTTCGGTACTAGCTACTGAAGTTGGGTCCCACCAAATTATCATTATCCAACAATGATCAGAGCGATAAGGAAGTGGCCATATCTGCACAAAGAAAAAACTTAACCAAATTAGTAATTGATTCATTAAACCTAAAGATTTGGATTTTAATCAAAAGATTCTCCCACTACTTATTCGAATTGGTAGCCTCTACCTCCAATCTGAAGAATTATCGTAATTCCTTAGTGGATACTAGAATTCACATAGACCGTACACGAGCACAACTTTGGTTGGCCCACCCATGTACATCTATGGGTAGGTTCATAACTAATTATTTCTCCAAACAACTTTTAGTAATTAAATTTTGCCCCGGACCCTGATCAGTTGGCTTTGGCCTTCTCAAAAAAGGGTCCAGTTAGATCCAACTATTAACATGACCATACTTGGCCCATCTAACCAATGAATGATCAGGCCCAACTTTGGTTGCCCACCTGACCATCATTTAGAAAGATGTATCCAAGAGATCATATAATGAATGATAATTCCATCAACCGATAAGCACCAGGCCTTTGGGCCCCCAATGATTATCCAACTAATGGATCCATTATCATCCACTTTAATGGGAGGCTATGATCTAGTTATCATATAACTATTTTATTTTAAGGACCTAATAATTTTAGAAAATTTATTTATAGAAGTGAGTAGGTCAGATTAACCAGCTTGTCATGATCCTCCCACTGGCTTCATCAAGTCAGCTTAAGGGAGACCACTAACAGGCTGGTCTAGCAGCACCTAAATCAGTTACACTAATTTACCTAGTTGACATGGATCAACTCAAATTATCAAGTGATCTGATCAAAACTAAATCTCACTAAGAAGGCCAGCTAAGTGAGATCAGTGGAAGGGTCTGCCAAAGCTTACCTTAGACACCATCAAAAATGGCTAGGTAAGCAGGCTGCCAATTAAAAACCATCGATCGTATGTGCTAAAGTTACCTTAGACATCAACTGGTTTAATTAGTCTTGATTAGATCAACTTAACAGTTTGAGCTAGACCTCTTAGCCAAAAATCAAGTCCATTTGGTTCTTGTTAAAAACATGAACTTGACCAACTACAACTATTGTAATTGATCTAGAGAATCCTTGACCTAATCTAAGACAACAATTGATTAGATTTAGTCAATTTTTTAATTAAGTCCATTCTTTAATCTAACCTTTGGTCTAACCTAATTAATGGACCTAATCTCCACTAACCGATTAACCTAAAGTGTTATGATTCATGTCATAGGATCTTCAATTTACAATCCTAGAATCTAATCAGACAACATCTTAATTCTTAATTAAGTTTTAGGCTGAGGGTTGGGGTTTGGCTTTTCAAAAATAATTTTCATATTTGTAAAATATTTTTACAACATGGTTCTGTCAACCAAGTTGCATGTTTGATTCATAATCAATATGCATGTAAAATAAACATAAAACTACTTTAGATCTAATCTAAATAGGTTCATGTAATTGAAATAGTTTCAATAATAATCAATCATAAATCTTCCTAGATCAAATCTAACATATTTATGATGATTAAAATTAAATTAAAATATTTTTAATTAGATCATAAAATCTCTTAGATCTAATCTAAAATTTTATGATCAATATTTTAGATCAGCATGCACTAGGATAACTTTTCCACTATAAGGGGTAGACCTTACCGCTGGACAACCTTATGACAGTCCATGTAATCTAAAATATTTTATTTTTAGATCTAAAACTATTTTAAATCTATTAAATTATAAATTAAATTAAATCTAATAAATTTATGATTAGAGTTAGATCATCACAAACTAGGACAACCTTTTCACTGTAAGGAATAAACCTTACAGCAGGACAACCTTATGACGGTTTACAAGATCTAGATTTTTAATTTTAGATTTAATAATTAGATTATTAATTATATCTAATCTAAACATGCATAAAAATCATGTAATAAGAACCTAGGCTCTGATACCAATTGTAGGAATCAGATCTAAGGTTTCACAGATAGATCTTGAAACTTTTTTAGGATCAGACAGTGAAAGACTTAAATAAATTAAATATTTATTTAATTAAATATATAAATACTTAAATCTTAGAGATATTACATGATCAAGATATGATATTAAATTAAAAATTAAAAATATAAAGGAGAAGGAAAGGTTGATCACATCAACCTAGATCTACACTACATCAAATGCAGGTACGAAATCAATAGATCAGATCTATTATCTATGAAAGTTAGATGTTCTAACTTGCTGATCCAGGCTTGAGGATGAAGTCATGAGCTGCACATGCATCCAGCCTCTAGGAGTCATCCACATGAGCCTATGAACTTTGATCTGAAGTTCGATGCAGGAAATCAACACAGCATGCTAGTATCGTGCTGATCCTTCTTTGACAGTCGATCCGACGCTTCCTTCATCAAAACATAGACTCTCCAAAATATGAGAAGGAAGAGAAGAGTTTTTTTATCTAAGGCTCTCTCAGAAAAAATATAAAACAATGAGGAGAGATGAAGAATAAAACAGCCTAAAAGAAGACCCTCTTCTTCTTCTCTTTTCTCTCACCTAGACACCTAGCTTGGTGCCTATGGAAACCCCATGCCCAAGGACCCTCTTCCTCTAATTTTTTCACACCCCAAATCTCTCCCAAATCTCTATATTCCATAAAAAAATAGGGACAAAATTCTTCCAAAATTTATAGAAAAAGAAGAGTCCTTGTCTAGGTCAAAAACTAGACAAGGCAGGACTAGATTTAGCAAGTGGTTGGGGAGCCCAAATCTTGGGCGCCCCACCTCTAATTTTTTTTGTGAATCAGCAAGGTAGAACACATAAAATTTTTCTTTTTGACCATGGAAATAGTGAAGAAAAATAGTAGAGGGGGTGGCACACAAGGGAGAGAAGATTTGGTCAACATGAATTCTATCTCATAGAATCCTAAAGCAAAACTAACTCCTCTTTTGACTTGGTCTTCCAACAAATTGCCTTATGAGAAAAGAAGGGAGAGAGGGGTGTGTGTGATGATTAGGGAGAGGAGATCTCATGCACAAAATAAAGAAAAATAGGTGTGGGGGGCGTGGGCTAAGGTGGCGTAAGTTTAGGGAGTCCTAGTCACACTAGGACTCCTGTTTTGACTTGGTCAAAGAAGGTCTTTTAACCAAATAAAATTAAGAGTAAACCAACTCAATTAAATAATATTTTAATCTATTTAAAGATTTAATTAAATTATATTAGATTAAATTTAATTTTCATTTAATATTTTAATTAAATTAAAAAATTTGATTGATTTGAGTCCTAGTTAGACTAGGACTAGTTCTTCCTTGCACTTGGCTTATCCAATAAGTTAATTGGACTTGATCCAATCAAGCCCAAACCAAATCTAATTAAATCATATTTAATTAAACTTAATCTCAACCCTCTGACTTAATCAAATTAAGTCAATAAGTAATCTAATTGCTAATCGATCTTCCTACACCATTTGCACTAGGTTAAACACCAATCATATTGATTGTTTAACCCTAGAATGATTCTTAATCGTTGATCAACCATCCAATCAGATCATGATCTCTAATGTATGTAACCTCATAGGTTCGAACCTAAGTCGATAGCATAGAAATAAATTTTTATATTAATCAAAGTGACCATCTAGCAATGGTATCCGACGATCGGATAGGTCGAATGTGTAGAACAACATCCTTAGAACCCATGCGGATATAGTTTCCATATAATTCATCCCCTTGATCAAAATGCTCGTAGGATATCTCAGAATTCAACTGTCAACTTTGATTAGGTTGTCCATATTATATTTTAAAATATTAAATCCATTTGATGGATTATCCTGGCCAAGGTTTTGCTATATTGAAATATAGTGATACATTCTTCTCCAACCCTTGGAGTGGTCAATCCCATCTTGATCACACTCTGACTTTGCAAGTACTTCACTGTGCCCAAAAGTCTTCCATTACTAAATTAAAAATTTAGTTAGTCTAGCACCAAAGCACAGTGAGTTGCTTGTAGGTCACTGAGATGATCTCAGATCAAAAGGACACTTATACCTATATCCCATCAAAGACATTCTCGACAGTAGAATACTTTGGAGTTGGTCATGTTCAATGACGATGTACCTATACATCTCACCTATATGCCATACTAGTGTCTCCACACTCTTTGGTTAAGAGGACAACCAACCTTTATGCTATACAGTGATATATGCTCGATAGATGCTGTCGTCCTTATTAATAGCCTATCATTTGGTCGTGAACAAATTTAAGGACTAATCGATAAATCCTCTCTTTATCGAAGCTAAATAGTCCTGAGGACTTCATCACAATAATGAAGTTCATTAGAAGATGAATACCTATGATGAAAAATGTCAAAAATATATTTTATTTATTAATGAATCAATTACAAATATAAAGTAGCTCAACCATCAATAGGCTGACGATTGGCTTTGGAATATATTTTCCAACAATAAAACCATGACAAAGAAGAATGGCGAAGGAAATTATTGGGGTTAGACCCGCTCTTGCCAAAGTTTGGCTTGGTGTCTTATCTTAGGATGATCTTGAGATGGCTATCCTCCAATTGACTCGCTGACCTTCTCGACCATGTGACTGGTTTTGGTTGAACTCCTTTCGAATGAGCTTGAATAGTAAAAGTGCCCACCTAGGCAACTGCTCAAGCATTCCATCCTAGCATAACCTGGTCTGGTCGATCTTGAATCTAGCCAAACTCCTATCTTATCAGATCTCCCCCAAGCTAGATACCTCTAGCAGAACTTTTCTAGTTGAACTCCTTCTGGACTACTTCAAGCCAGACTCCTCTAGCAGAACTCTTTCCAGGCTCCTCTAGTCGAACTTCTTTTAGACTCCTTCAAGCCAGACTCCTCTAGCAAAACTTCTTTTGGACTCCTCCAGTCGAACTCCTTTCGGACTCCTCCAACAGAACTCCTTCCAAACTCCTCTAGCAGAACTCCTTCTGGACTCCTCCGATCGAACTCCCTTCGGACTCCTTTAAGTCAGACTCCTTTAATACAACTCCTTCCATACTCCTTTAGTAGGACTCCTTCCAGACTCCTTCAAGAAAGACTCCTCCGATCGAACTCCTTCTAGACTCCTTCAAGCCAGACTCCTCCAGTAGAACTCCTTTCGGACTCCTCCAATAGGACTCCTTCCAAACTCCTTCAAGCTGGACTCCTTCTAGTTGCCCAAAGGGCTCTAGAAGGATCTTGGCATCAATTCTTAACATAGCAAATTATGAGGATTTATGGTGCTTCCAAACCTTGGGAGGCCACGGGAGGAGTCATGATGATGGCTCTAGGGATTCTAAGGACTTGGTTGGTGCTTTCGAGATCTGAAACATAAGATGAATCAAGAAATCAAAGCTGGAGAATCAAGACTGTAGAAAGAAGATTTTCTACAAGTTAGCCGACTCAGTCCAAAATTGGGTCGGCTAAGTCTCAGTGCATAGGCCAAATAGAGAGCTGTGCATTTGGGACTGCTAGCATAGCACAAGACTGGGCTGGCTTAGTTTTAGACTGAGCTGACCTATTGGAGACTGAGCTAGCTCAGTGCTAAGACTGAGTCAGCTCAGTGCGTGGGCAGAGTTATGCGAGGGTTTATTTTGTGCTTGGATCTAGGTTGATCCTAGGGGTCTTAAGTTCTAGTTTGAGAGATCTTAAGGGGGCTAATTTATGTCTGAGTTGTGTCTAGATCCAGAGGATGAGAGCATGGGAGACATGGATGTACATGGGCTCGGTGAGTGCTTTCATGTATTGGGTTAATCGGAGAGTTTTTTGGTCGGACCTAATGGCTATGTATAAATACATAGGTTGTATTAGGGTTTTCAAGGTTGGAATCAATACTGACCTTTTCTCCCTCAACTCTCTTCTTCTCTTCTCTCTAGAGTTACCGTCCTAGGATTCTTGAAGAAGCCCTAAAGAAGGGGGGCATCTCCCTCAAGCCCAAGGAGGGAGGCACCCCATCACAGATCCAGGTGGAGGATTGGTCGTGTGCTGCCCATAGAGAACATCATAGGTTCCTTCAGGTCCATGCTAAAGATCAGGAGCTTCCGCAACATGGTATCGGGATTCTTGTGATGTCAAGGATGATTGGCATTCGAGCGATATCATGGGTCTATAATTTGGTATCAAAGCAAGGTGATGCTTGGAACATTGTGGATGACAATATGGTATCTGAGCCAAGTTTCAGAGCCTGATGGTGCATGGAAGAGCTAGGTTTCAGAGTCTGATGGTGCATGGAAGAGCCAAGTTTTAGAGCCTGATGGTGCATGGAATGGAAGGAGAAGTCGTATAAGGTGAAATCAGAAATTTTCACAAGGATTCCATGGTATGTCTCAAATCTACCTTGTTATTGATGTGGTTTGGCCAACCTGGAGTAGCAGATTGAAGGTGGAGGTTGAGAGGATTAATAGAAAGGGATTTTCTTAGGGTGGAAGGATTTGGTGCATGATTTATTAATCGATCATGGTGGAAAGGCCAGGGTGTATGATGGTTATGTGATAGGCAGGGATGCTGGAGTGCTGCAGTGGTATTTTCCTAAAGATGCAGGGCTGAGAGAGGCTCAGTGATGCAGTAGTCGAGGGAGGTATCTCAGTAGAGAGCATCAGGATTCTCTAGAAAGATGGGCAGTATAGGACTGTTGAAGAGATGTTTCCCAAGGGGTAATAATTGAATGAAGGTTGAAGAAGCGACTATACGACCTTCGATGTCTGAAAGGCAGGGACATAGTCAGAGATGTATTCAGTGATTCGACCAGAGCATGAATTTACAAAGCCTTGGGAGTGATGGAGATGGATGATCCATGGAGGTCCAGTAGGTTAGGATTGGATGGCTATAGAGCAGCGTAGAGATGAGTCAGGGAGTGCTGGAGTGCTGTAGGAGCACTTCCTTGAAGGCACAGGGCTGACAGAGGCTTGGTGGTGCAGTAGTCGAGGAGTGTATCTCAGCAAAGAGTGTTAGTGGCATCTCAGAAAGATTGGGAGTAGATCTCAGGAAGAGCCAGGAGGTCTCAGGGAATGCTAGGAGGTCTCAAGTAGTCGGGAGTATCATGGATCAGGTTTCTTTTGCAGGGGCAGTAGAAAGAGTCGTGGTTCAAGTGGATGACGGTTCTCCGAGCGCAATTGAAGTGATTGCTGATGTAAGGGTAGAAGAGAAGGATTAGGGTGGAATATTTTAGGGTTCAGTCATTGATTTCAGAAGAGTTGAATGAGCTCTTGAGTTTTGGAGGTGCCCACAGATTGCAGAGGTATCCAAAATGGCTTCAAAGAGGGCCGTGGAGTACGGAGGGTTCGAAGGGGCAGCGATGGTCTTTGAGGTGCAGCAGCAGGCTCAGTAGTGCAGCATTGAGTGGTTGGCCTAGAGGGACTCGATGATAGAGTTGGCTTCTGCAACATCAGATAGACTTCGGATATAGGTAGAGCTCCGTAGTGGTAGCTTCACAAGTGGAAAAAAAATTTGACATGAGTTCAGAGTGTCGGTGATGCACCGTTCCAAGTGGAGTGGCATGTGTAGGTGGATAGGCATAGCTCTAAGGAGATCGTGTCAAGTGGTACAATATATGCTGGTACAGAAATGTTGTAGGTTCTCCAGAAAAGTTCAAAAAAAGTGATGTAGTTGCTAAGCAGAAGGGATCCTATAATTTCAGGATGGTGCCAAGAAGTAAGCATAGGTCTTTAGCGGTGGAGACTGTCATCCCAAAGGCCTCAAGGCTGCACAATAGCTAAAGAGAATTGGCAGAGGCGATGCTTGCACAGGGGCTGTCGAGTGTGTAGAGATAGCAGGATCGTGCAAGAGGTCATTGTCGAGGGGTTTGCCAAGGCTTGGGGCACCAAGATGGAGATTGTGAGGATTTGTGGTGCTTCCAAGTCTTGGGAGGCCATGGGAGGAGTCACGATGATGGCTCCGAAGATTCTAAGGGCTTGGTTGGTGCTTCGGAGACCTAGGATATAAGATAAAGCAAGAAACCAAAGTCAGAGAATCAAGACTGTAGAAAGAAGATTTTCTATAGGTTAGTCGGCTCAGTCCAAAATTGGATCGACTAAGTCTCAGTGCACAGGCAGAATAGAGAGCTGCACGATCGAAACTGCTGGCATGACACAGGACTAGATCGGCTTAATTTCAGACTGAGCCGACCTAGTGGAACTTAGCTAGCTCAGTGCTGAGACTAAGTCGGCTCAGTGCGAGGGTAGAGTTACGCGAGGGTCTGTTTTGGGCTAGGATCTAGGTTTATCTTAGGGGTCTTAAGGCCTAGTTTGAGAGGTCTTAAGGGGGCTAATTCATGTATGGGTCGGGTCTAGATCTAGAAGATGAGAGCATGGGAGATATGGGTGTACATGGGCTCGGTGAGTGCTTTCATGTATTGGGTTAACCGAGGAGTTTTTTGGTCGGACCTAATGAATATGTATAAATACATAGGTTGTATTAGGATTTTCAAGATTGGAATCAATACAGACCTTGTCTCCCTCAACTCACTTCTTCTCTTCTCTCTAGAGTTGCCGCCTTAGGGTTCTTGAAGAAGCCCTAGAGAAGGGGGGAGTCTCCCTCAAGCCTAAGGAGGGAGGCACCACATCACAGATCTAGGTGGAGGATCGGTGGTGTGCTGCCCATAGAGAATGTCACAGGTTCCTTCAAGTTCGTGCTAAAGATCAGGAGCTTCCGCAACATGGTATCGGGGTGCTTGTGATGTCATGGATGATTGACGTTCAAGCGATATCATGGGTCTACAATTTGGTATCAGAGATAGATGGTGCCTGGAATATTGTGGATGATAATAAAATATTGGTCAACACACAGATGATCTTGAAGATATCCGAACCTCTTTTGAACTACGGTGACGTGAAGTTCTTCACTGCCTATAGCTGTCCCATCCAAACTTCAACTATTAAATCTCAACAAACTGGCACGTCACAACAACAGACACTACCCTCCATAACAAACTCTACATGGCCTCGAACGGCCCACTACCAGGCAATTATGGCTATCACCATCAGTTTATTATAGGCTCTACCTCTATAAGCAACCCTCCAGATACATTTTCTCTAAGCTCTCTACTCTGCTCAAAACTCTGCTAGAAATCTCACCGAGTACTCCATTTCTGTTGGCCTGAGGAGTTGATTTGATCATCGAAGGATACTGCTGGAGCCACCAATCCCAACTCTAGAATAGGACTTTATTTTGTAGGTCACCAGCATCGACCTCATCTTCTCCAGCTCCAGCTCCATTCCGGCATCAACCAAATTCTACACCAATAGAATTGGTGCTAGAGGAAGGGACCATGGTCTTTTGTTCTTAAAGGAGTACTCGACAGAGATTCTTCTTCTTCAAAGTTCTTCTTCTCTGACCAGCTTTACAATGCCACCCAAGAAGGCATCAACTAGGCGATCTACCACCTTTATAGCTAGATCTCATCCAGACCTGCCGACTCTGACTTCATCATCAGCATCCCAGGCTCCTCCTCCAGTAGTAGTGGTGGATGTGGAGCAATTCAACTTGCTGATCCAGCAGGTTAAGGGCCTCACTAAAGCAGTGCAGGTCATGCAGCAGCAACAACCATTGATATCAGTTCAGCCAGAGAGAGCTTCACCAAAATATCAAGATCCAATGCTGGGGTGGCCCACCTGGGCTAGTAATCAGGTCACCCTTGGAAAGGAAAAATAGGGGGTGAAGAGCCCTTGTTCAGATCATGACTCTACCCCCGTAGGATCCCTGACTCCATTCTACTAGAATACCCTTGAGATCCATGACTGAGAGGATCTTCTAGATCAAAAGCTTCGAGAGATGGTCGAGGAACTTTGCCATGCTCTCCCTACCCATGACGATGATATCTACACCGACCCTCCTTTGTTCCAGTGAATCATGTAGGAGTCGATTCCTTCGAACTTTAAGCTTTCCTAATTTGAGAGCTACGATGGGACCACTGATTCGGTCAACCATCTGAAGTTCTTCTAGACTATGATGCTACTCCATGGTGCACCAGACGCCATCTTGTGCCGAGCCTTCCCATCTACTCTAAAGAGAGCAGCAAAAAATTGGTACTTGATGCAGAAGTTAGGTATGATCTTCTTCTTCGACCAAATGAGCCATCAATTTGTGGCTCATTTTTTTAGCAGTCAACGTCCTAGGCGAGGCTCGCAATCCCTCATCAATATCAAGCAAAATGAAGGGGAGTACATCCGAGCTTACGTCAGCCGCTTCAATGCCGCTGCACTAGAGATCCAGATTGATCTTCTTCTTCGACCAAATGAGCCATCAATTTGTGGCTCATTTTTTTAGCAGTCAACGTCCTAGGCAAGGCTCGCAATCCCTCATCGATATCAAGCAAAATGAAGGAGACTACATCCGAGCTTACGTCAGCCGCTTCAATGTCGCTGCACTAGAGGTCCAGAATCTGGACCAATCTATTGCTATGACCGCATTGAAAGGTGACCTTCAAATGAACGATCTTCTATTTTCATTGAAGAAGAAGTACTCCAAAAATTTTGCTAATTTGCTAGCTCAGGATGAAGGTTATGCCCGAGCTGAAGAAGCCTTCAAATTGAAGGATGAGAAAGCCATAGAAAAGTGGCAGGCAGGTGATTCTAGCAAGTCCATAGTTGAAGAGAAGCTAAGTGAAGCTCATTCATGCTCTCGAACTCCTCCTAAATGCAAGCGAGCTCAAACCCCTCCTTGAGCTCACTATCAAAGAAGCCCTAATCAAAGGACACGAAGGAATTCTCTCTCTAGAAGGTTTCATAACTATGCCCCTCTAAATGCTTGAAAGATCCAAGTGCTGATAGAAATGAAGAAGCAACTATCGAGGTCGGAGAGCATGCACACTCACCATGGCAAGCACAATCCTAACAACTACTGCCTCTGCCACCATGACTACGATCACGATACTGAAGAATATATTCAACTCCAAGATGAGATCGAGGAGCTCATCAAGCAAGGCCGACTTGGCTGATTTCTATGACATTGGTCTGAAAGAAGGGAGGATTGTCCAAGGGCATTACCATGGCCAAAACCACTAAGGAGGAAGGAGCAGTAAGGAGATCAGCCATCCATCGACATCATCAATACCATCTCTAAGAGACTTTGATGGAGAGAGGTCGATGGATCGATAGAGCCAACGAAGAGGCAGGAGACTGAAGAATCCATAGCTTTTATTAAAGAAGATGCTCAGGGGGTTCAATTCCCTCATAACGACGTAGTTATAGTTTCTTTAAACATTGTAGACTATGATGTACGTTGCATTCTTATTGATAATGGAAGCTCTATCGATGTCTTATTTCATAATGCTTTCTCTAAGATGTCCATACCTAATAACTATTTGGGACTAATGAACTCCCCATTGGTGGGCTTGACTGGCGATGCTGTGCCAGTTAAAGGAATAATAACGTTAACTATGGCTACAGAGCAAAACCCAAGACAATCTAGAGCACAAGTGGACATTTTGGTAGTAAGAGCTCCATTTGCTTATAATGCAATTCTTGATCAATTTGATCTAAATGCACTTTCGATAGTAGTATTGACTTACTATTTGAAGATGAAGATTCCAACAAGCTATGGGATCAGAGAGGTCAGAGGAGATCAAGTTCTAGCAAGATACTGCTACTTAATTGCTTTACAAAAATGCAGTCAATCAGATCCTTGTTCTATTGATGGGTTGGACGTCCATGACGACCTTACTGAGGAGTAAGGCAAGCCCATGGAAGACCTTGTAGTTATCCCTTTGATTGATGGGAATGCAAAGCATATGGTACAGATCGGCCCCAACTTGAGAGAAGAGGTAAGAAAGCAGCTCGTTGCTTTCCTACAAAAAAATATAGATGTCTTTGCTTGGGTCCCCACAGATATGTCCAGAATTGATGCTGAAGTCATCGAACATCATTTGGTTGTTGATCTCAAACATCGATCGGTGAAAAAAAAGATACGAGACTATGCACCAGAAAGGCAGAAGGCAATAGTGGAAGAGGTTGACAAACTCCTCAAAGTTGGATTTGTCTAGAAAGTCAACTATCCAAATTGGGTCTCCAATATGGTCCTCATCAAGAAGGCAAATAGTAAATGAAGAATGTGCATAGACTTCAAGAAGTTGAGCAAGGCTTGCTCAAAAGATAGCTACCTCCTATCTAGAATTGATCAATTGGTGGATGCAACCTCGGACCATAAGCTTCTCACTTTCATTGATGCCTTCTTCGGCTATAATCAAATTTGGATGGCACCAGAGGATGAGGAGAAATGTTGCCCAAAGGTAGCAACCCAAGAAGGAGGGTTCAATTGGATTCTTATAAAATTTTAGTCAAATTAAAAATCTTAAAATAAGTATGTGCTCCAAATTAAACTAACTAGAATATTTAAGATGAATATGCAATGTGTAGCAGTGAAATTTAAAGTAATGAGATAATGCAAGTATGTAAAATAAATAAGTAAAGCAAGAAAGTAAACCAAGCAACGACACCACAAAGACAAAGAGATTTATAGTGGTTCGAAGCAATCTGCTCCTACGTCTACTCCCTAAGCTTCTCTTGAGAATTCTACTATAATCTATCCTTGATTACAGTGTGGTTGTTTTTTGGGCTCATAAATAAATCCAGTTGGTTTTTCTAGGAGCACTAACCAAAACCTTACACCATTAGTTTTTCGAGTTCACTAACAATCCAGTTGATTTTTTAGGCTCACCAAACCTAAGAGCACCAACCAAAACCTTACACCATTAATTCTTTAGGTTCACTAACAATCCAGTTGATTTTTCGGGCTCACCAACCAAAAATTATAAGGTCTAATTCTAGGCTTGAACAAGCCTAATCTCCAAGTTTCTTTCTCCTAAAGAAACTTGTAAAGAAAACAAAAATACAAGAATAAAAGTTTCAGCTCAAAATAAAAATAGAGTTTAAACTCTTTAAATTCTGAAGAAAAAGCTGAAGGATTGCTCTTTTGATGCTTCACTTCTCTTTATATGATGCTTGAGAGGTTGTGCTAGATGTTGGAGAAGATATCTTTTAAACGCCCTCCGATTTCACTACTTGGTTTTCCTCTTTTCTCTTTTCTTTTGATGTGCAATGGAGCTCACTTAAATCTAAAAATGATTTCTCTCTTAATCCCACTTAGTCTTGCTTCTAAATTGATTCTCCATCTTTAAATATCCTTGAAGATGGTTAGAGAGTGAATTCTAGCCGTTGGAAGCTCTAAAATAGCCATTAAAGACAAAAAATTGCCATTGAAAAGATTGCAGAAACTAATTGTTAAAGGCTGTCAAACTAATTGAGCTAGCTCGGATTTGGCTTATAGCTTACTCGGTTGATAGACCTGACTTGATTCTATCTAGAGCTGGCTCAAACTATAGAATAGAAAAAATTAGTTTTCTATCATCCTAAGAGAGCTGGCTCGGATCCAAATCAAGCTGGCTTGAATAGTAGAATAGAAAAATATCTTTTCTACCATCCTAAGAGAGATGTTTCGGATCAAAATAGAGCTAGCTCGGCTGCATGCCAAATTAAAGTATTAATCTTATTTCATACCAGAACTTGCTCTATTCTTGGATAGGTAAGCTCTAAACTTTTCAACTTTATTTTTCTTCATTGTTTGACCTTCCAAACTTGAATTTTTTAATCCTAAATCTTTCAAATGATATTTATTTCTTTCTTTTTCATTTTTTTTATGATGAGTCATCTAAATTTATGAAACCTTCTTCTTTTAAGTGCTTTAGCTTGACATCTTGAGGGCATTCCTTTCAAAGATAATTTCTTCAGTATGAGAATTTGAGAAATCCTATATTCAATCTTGAAATACATGATTAGTAATATTTTTACTCAATATTTTATGATCATCAAATTCAATCATAGGATCAACAATCTCTCCTTTTTTTATGATGACAAAACTTTGAGTATATGCGCAATAAAAATAAATAATGTATTTCAACACATTTTATCATTATGTATCATGAAGTATTAGATCAAACACATGAATGCACACTTCATGAATATTTTTAATTAGTTTTTAGTTCATTGCACATATTTTGCTTATTACACATATTTCATATACTCATTTCAAATTAATGTCTCAATTCAAATCAATGAGTATGAAGATTTCAAGCATCAAATTAATAAGCACTTAAGAATTAATTTATTAAGCATATACTCAATATTCCTATTAATCTCTTCCTTTTTGACAGTATCAAAAAGCTCATGTAAAGGATAAACAAAAATCATTAAAATTAATAATATATAAAATATATCAAAATGAGAGATGTATTAAATTCAGAAAATCAATTCAAATGAATTTTCTTCCCTTTGAAAACTTGTCTTTTGATTCAAAATATGCTTAAAATACTTTTTTTCTTTTCAAAAATTGGCATGAATTCAAATATCAAAGGCTCTCCCACTTTTGAATGAATATGACTTTTTAATCAAATTTTTAAATATATTTTTTTAAGCTTTAAGATGAATAGAGCTTTTAAAAATAAGTTTGACCTTGAAATCAAGCATAATATGTATTTCAATTTTTGTTATTTTCTTTTCTTAAGAAACTTCAATCATTTAAGATTATAAAAGTATGTATCGAGAATGTATCAAGCAAAGTAAAATAAACAATATCAAAGAAATAGATAGCTACATTTTGAAATTCAATGCTTTAAGTAGAAATTACTTCAATACAAATAATTCATAAAAATTTTGTACTGTATATAAAAAATTTAGTATCAAATTCAAATTTTCAAATGAGTTTTCAGATTAAGTTTAGAAATTTATTTCTTAGAGTAAGAATATATTTTCAAATTTAATTTAACTTCAACTAATTATCCAAAAATAAGATAGAGAAATCAAATCATGTAAATTAAAATGGATAATCATATGAAAGCTCCATTTAAGAAGATCATAAAGTAGTTGGTTGAGAATTTAAGATCAAAATTTATTTGTCTCAATGCAAATTAATCAAAATTTTCAATCAAATCAAGTTAGAAAATATCTCTCCTCCTATTTTTCATACTTATAGTAAGATTAATTTATTTTTCAACTTTCTCCACCTCTTTATCTTAAAAAGAGCATATTTTAAACCTTACAACTGTTCCTACTCCCCATTTTTCTTTCAAGTTGTGTCTCTTTGATTAATTATGCATTTATCTTTAATTAGTGTCAATTTAGTAACTAGTTCATCTTAAAAGAATTCTCCTCCTTACTTTTGCAAATAAAATCATTTTAAAATTCAAAAGCATAATTATCAATTAAGTAAACTAAGCATTAATGAATCCGAATATCAATCAAACATAGCATTCATTCAAGAAGACATCAAATTTTTTTAAAATTTATTTTTTATTAAATTCAAAGGATGTTTACAAAAGAATGTATATAATAAGAGCAATCATCAAGAAGATCAAAAAAGTATGATAAGTAATTAAAAAATAATTTTTTTATTTAAATTTAGATTTTTCTTGTCATAAGAAATATCACATAATTAAGTTTGGAAAAAGTATAAAATTCTTTGAATTTATCTTAAATGGTATCACTTCAAGAAGATATCAATGTGAAATAAATTTAAGACATTATATTCAATTCTTTTACTAAGAATAATACAATAAAATGTAGGGCAAGAATGATGCCATTGATATCAATTAAACTAAAATTTAGACTAAATCATGATTTTCTTGATAATTCAATGTCACTTAAAGATTAATTTGCAAATTCAGCTTGATACCAATGATTTTAGTTTTGAATTGATAAAGATGAATTAATTCAAATTAAATAATTTTGAGGATTTGGAATAATGATTCAATCTAAATGGATTTCAACAAATCAGTTAAGGCAAATCATAAAAAAAATTTTAGTTATTCTTCAAAAAGATCATCTCTTCTTTTTCTTAAGAAATATCAAGTAATTAGGTTCAGAAAAGATATATATTTTTTAATTTATCTCAAATGATATCATATCAAAAATATAGCTGCGCAAAACCAGATTTGAAATAAAGATATTCTTCTCTTTTTGTCAAAAGATAAATCAATTAAATATATGGCAAATAGTAAGCAGTTTGATACTAATTACTTAAAATTGAAGTTTTCTTTTAATGTTTAGCTTTAAAGATAAATCACAGCTTTCTTGAAATATTTTGCTTGCTTTCAACTTTAAAAGATTTAAGAAGAGAATCTTTCAAATTCAATTTTCGAAATCAATCAATTAGAATAAAGTAGGAATGTTCATCAATAAATTCTCTTTTAAGATCAAAGAAACAATCAACAATCAAGAAACATATTCAAGTAAATTAAGGAGATCAAAAATTAATCAATTAAGGGGTTCTAATAATCAAATCAAATCAAGAAAAAACTAGATCAAGGCTCTATAAGTTTAGTTCAACTAGGATGTTTCAAATATTTAGGGGTTCAACCTATGATGCGATGCAAATCAACATATCAACCACTTGATTTTGATAATTGAATGCCTTATCTTCAAGTACTTGTTCCATGCAAAATTTTAGAAGAATTTTGATAATTTAGCATCTTGAAGAGTGCTGGTGCAAAATCTGGTTGACGGTAGAATCCATGTTGGAGTTGGAGAGGAGGTGGTCGTCATCGGCATCCTGCAAAATAAGTCTCGACTGGAGTTGGGGGTGGTAGCTCCGGCACGATCCTCCGATGATCAAGTTAACTTTTTCGGCCAACAGAAATAGAGTTCTCAGGGAAGAAAGTAGTAGAGTGTCGAGAAGGAGAAAAGAGCTTGGAGAAAATATATTTAGAGGATTTCTTTTATAGATGGAGCTTGTAATAAACTGAAAGTGACTATCATAACCATCTAATAGTGGGCCGCTTAAGGCCACATGGAGTTTGTTATAGAGAGTGATGTTCGTTGTCGTGATGCACCAATCCATTGGGATTTGATAGCTGAAGTTTGGAGGAAGTAGGCACTGGTGGCTAAGGGCTTCGAGCTTCATCGATTCCAGGAGAGTTTGAACTACTTTAAGATCATTAGTGCACAAGTTGGGAGCTGAACTTGGATAGATAATGAGGTCTTTCTAGATAATTTTAGAGAATTCCATTGGAAGGAGTGCTTCTTCGTAACTTCAAGAAGTTCGGCTGGAGAAAACTCTTCTTAACAACTAGAGAGAGCCCTAAAGAAGCATGATTGTAGGAGGAGTCTGGCAGCTAGGAGAGTCCGAAAGGAGCTTGACTATTGGAGGAATTCAGCAATAGATTTGCTGGAGGAATTTGGATGGAGGTCTACTAGAGGAGTATACATAAACGAAGAAAACCTCCATAGCTAATGCTAGAATTTCAGGTGGATAGGGGTTAACGAGAAAAAAATCAACTGATTTTTGGAAGGAGATTGATTGAAAGAAGGTCGACTAAAGGAAGCTTGTCTAGTGCCCCGAAAAAGATTGATCGAAAGAAGATCAATTGGAGAATCTTGTCTAGATGGAGCAAAAGGAAGTCTACGAGGAGAGAACCTGCCTAGCAATTGAGGGGAGATCGGCCAGTGATAACCTGATGGGAGGTTGTCCTAGGTGGATGACCTGCAAACTCTCGTAACCTATCCATTGCTTTGATGCTCAGCTGCTTTCAAGGGCATCCAAAGGCTAATAAAAGGAGGTGAGGTCCTTTTTCTTACATATTCAGAGTCATTGGTGTAGGAATTCAGAAGCCCGCCACTCTTCATAGATTGCAGGAGTTCGTCTGGAGAGAAGTTTTGTTGATCCGACATCGATCCAATGTCAAATAGCTTGGATGGATTTTTAGTCGGGAGGAGGTTCAAGTAGTGTCGAGGTCGACTGGACCAAACCATGATAAGGCCCTTTACTTAGCTATTTAGGGGTTGCCATCATCATTCGAACTCATCTGGGCAGAATTTACAATGCCCTGTAGGTTCTAGAACTATCTGAAGGAGCTTGGAGTCGGAGTGAAGAAGATCGGTCGATAAGTTTGTGTTAGAGGACTGCAATCTTGGCACCTAAGCAAAAACTCTTCAATCGTTGGAGTTAGACATGGTCATCTTCACCAGATGAAGTCACCTCAAGGCTTGACATCCTATTGGACTTCGACAGGAAAGAATTTACACCAAACACAAGTCCCCCTACTCAAGAGTTCAAAATTTGAACGAAGAGAGTAAAGTAATATGAGTGCTGAAGTCCTTTTTCTTTTATCGTGCCAATAGAGCAACTGGTCCCAACTTTTTCTGTGCTGGTGTCGAAACTTCTTAAATACGAGATGACCCAAAAAGATAAATTCTTAAAATTTCCACCGAAGCACTACTCTAGGTATGGCATAATAAAGATTCTGCCCATTTTCAATCTGCCGCTATGACGAGTGGGACATGCGTTGGCCCGAGGTTGATTAGTGGAGAATTGCAATCATAACCATCTTGGACTCTGGCGACTATTTAAGCTCTTCTTCTTTTTTAAGGGTTTCATCTCGCTCAGGTCTCTTCTCTTTTCTTCTGGTCTCCTTCTTCCTTCCATTCTAGAGACCAATACCTTCCATCATTTCTCTTGATTCCTAAAGGCTCGCTCCTTCATTTTTCATCAAGCTTGCCACCTCTTTGTTATTTCCCATCGATTTAGGTCAATTTTTGAATCACTCTTTTTGATTACTTGTGTCTTTCAGCATCTCTACTCATTCAGTTTCTTTGAGAAAGCCTTGGATTCTATTTTCTTTGATTTTTTAGATATTTTCTTTAATTTGGTTTGATCCTCATGTCCTCTAAAGAATCCTGATCGATTGGTTCTGAAAGTTCGGCTCATTTGGCTTTAATGGATCTTCCTCATAAGGATCCCGAATTTGTAGAAGTACCTTGGCCATCCTTTGTCCCTGATACCATCCCTTGCAAACTTTGGTCTGAAGATCTTTCACTGATTAGGATCCAATTTGAAATTTCTTCCGATTATGAACTTGAAGTCCTTGGTCCAAATGGTCGATTCTATTCTCCTCCTCTTGGCTAGACTTGTTTATATGTTGAAACCCTCCAAACAGGACTTTGGTTATCGATACCTTATTTTGTAATCATCTTGTTCAAGTTCATAAACATTTTTTTCATCGCTATGGCACCAAACTTCTTTAGATTTATCATAAAATTTCTCTCCTTGTGTACTATGGCCGACATCCAAACTTCCATCTTCTTATTCCGCAACATCACCTTCAAGCATCACCCAACTGCCAAAGATTGGTGGTACATGTCTTTCTAGTTTGGCAAGAAGGGGTTACTCAAGGGTGCCCCTTCTTTCATTCATAGCTGGAAGGAGAAGTTCTTCTTTATCTCGTGTCCTTCTTTAGAGCTAGGACTTCCTTCCTAGGGTGACATTAGAGATTTCATTTGCCAAACTCCCAGACTTAAGAAAGAGGATCGAGATTTGACTGATAAGCTAAAGAACTACCGAGCTCCTCTAATCTCCGGTTTGCTAGATTATCAAACCTTATTCAACTTCGGTCTTAGTCCTCTCAACCCGACAGGTAGTTCTTTAGGGCATGCCAATTATGTACGGTCTTCTTTCTTTTTTTGACTGGGATTTTTTTCTTCTACAGAAATGAGTCTTGGGGAATGAAATTGCCTAACCATAGGGATTAATCCCAAGGAAGGGTGCTTCAGAAAAATCAAAGCTCCATGATGACCGATCTCGATCGGACAGCAGCTTAGATATATGTGCCCTAGAAGCCAGAATTGGCTGACACTTGTAATGCACTTCTAGGGGCAAAATTGTAATTTTGACTATAATTAATGAAATGGGTTATTTTCTATCACACCCGTGTATTTAGTCTCTGTGATACATCCTTTGAGTTAATGGTAATGATAATTCATATTTTCAAGAGTTGAAAATTTAAGACATGAATAATCATTATTAACTCATAAACAGCTCCCGACCATAGGATCATCACGAGGATGGTGATTGATCCGGAAGGTTGGTGTACGATCGCTTCTCTTTAGTAGATGAGTCTTGAGTCTACGGTGTGGAGACACCGGAGCGAGAGTACAGGTACTCGTTAGAGAACGAGGGCACTGAGCGTGACCACCTCGAGTAGTCATTAGGGAAGTCTACCTTCTCGTCAATGACTGACTCGATGCTGCAGTAGTGTGTCTGGTTCTTTGACCTGAGATGCATCGGCAGTTCACCTTGAGGGTGTTATAGTTTGACTACACCATTACTCGGTCTCCTAGCCATATGGAACCCTGAGGTGTATGTTGGCTATAGCATGTTCATTGTAGGAACTGGATTGCATCAAGATGGAATCTATCTACCTCGGTGGTAGAGGAGTAGCCCTATGATGATCATGAGAATCAAGTCCAGAAATCCATGGCCATGGTAGAGTGAAATAATAGAAAGAGTTTCTATTTAGATTTTCACATTGGACTCGAATCGAATGATTACATCATATGACAGAGACTAGGGTTTGACGAGTTCACCTTAACCCTAATCTGATCGGGGCTCAAGATAGAAGAACTTAATCACACAGGTAGCTGCACCAAGAGGTTCGCATTCAGCTCTGATGGGTTGCCACCATATACTGCTAGGTGTCACTGGTGGATTTTGGGAGCAATTAGAATGATTTAGATGATCGATCATTCTAGCTGTTCGAATCAGAAGAGTTCTGATCCATCGAAAGGAGTTTCGATGATGTCGATGATAGAGATCATGACATATCCCATTACCATACAGAACTGAACCTAACTGGGTCACACAAACAAGGGTTTGAATCTGGTGATCATCAATTGAACTGATCTAGTTCAATTGATCTGAATGAGATTCAATTAGGTTCAAGGAAATCGTGCTAGCACTCGATTGAACCTAACGTTCTTCTTTTACTATCATAAATAAGTTGTCCTGACTGAGCCAAAGGAGTTTGTGCTCAATCAGAGGCCTTCATATGGTCTGACTGGAGGTTGTCCAAGTCAGAATAGGTTGTCTTATTTGTAAGACATTACCTGCCATTTTTGGTCACCTGCCATTTCTTGTTCTTTGACTTTGGTCAAAAGTCTACCTTTGACTGGTCAAACGTTGACCATTGACCCTTTGACTTTTGACCACATGTCATGCACCTATTGGAGAGCTGGTGGGGGCCTGTCCCCCTGCCAGAACTGGCAAGGAGAAGGGCGCACGCCAAGGGTGGCGTGAGCCCAAGTAGGAGGCGCCTAGGAGTCCTTGTTGGACAAGGACTCCACCTCTCCTTTTGGATTCCAATCAGAGTTCTACTAAGAATCCAGTTTGACTGGTCTTAGGCACCCTCTAAGGAGGAATCCAGGGGTCTCTATTCCAACCAATCAGATTTAGATCTGATTTCACAAAGGGTTGTGATTGGTTGAGGAGGAAGAGGAGTTGGATCACAAGAGGTCTATAAATAAGACCCTGCGCCCAACCCTAATTAAAGATGAATGCAATTGAGATCCCCACCCCAAGGCTGCCTCTCCCCTCCTTCTCCATGCCATAGTCTCTTCTCCCCTTGCTCTCCACGTCCAAAAGGTGTTTTGGACTTTTGGTTGGTGCGATTCAGATCAAGGAAAGGCGATCAAAAGCAAGAAGGCTGCGCTGCTGCAAAAGGACGACTGCAGATCTTCAAAAGAGTTTTGAAGATCCTCCAGATCAGATCCAGATCTGATTTTTGGAGGTGTGATAGAGAAGAAGAGGATCTCCAGATCCAACCCGAGTGGATACCGGTAGAGGCCAGGCGCTTGCGTGGCTAAGATCCAGAACCTTCCGCTGCAATCAGGATCATCTACAGGGTAATAGGATTACCCAAATCAGGTAAATTAAATTTGATTTAATTTATCTTATTTTATTTTATTTATTAAAATAATAAGAATCAGATCTGAAACATATCAAGATCTGATTGAGATCAAGAGAAAAATTTTTGAAATATATCTCTTGATCTAATCAGATCTGGAACGAACCTGGACCGGGAAATCAGGATTTCCCTTCAACTGGTATCAGAGCCATGGTTCTAAAATTGTTTAGATCTGATTTTAATTTTATTTTAATTAGAAAATAAAGTGATTTCAGATGTCACATGAGATGTGATCAGATCTGAAATCAGAAAAAATTAAAATTAAATGATTTGGATCTAAGAACATGAAGATATGCATGACTAGTTCTAGAATAGAATAGTTCTATAGAATAGTTTTGCATGTCTTTGATTTAATCTGATTAAATCATATTTTAGATCTTCTTATTTACTATTTTTTGATATTATAAGTGTTATAATAACATCTGATAAACAGCAAATAAAAATTATTTAATTTTAAATATCATATGAGATATGATTGATGCATGTCTAGACTAGTTGTAGAATAGTTCTACATAATTGTCTAGATTAGAATTTATTTTGATTAGATCAATTTAAATCTAATTTTTTAGATTATTATGAGATAATTTAGATCTGAAAATATGCATGATTCATGAGATGTATGCAAAATATGCCATGATTAGATCTGAATTTGTATATGAGATATATGATATAGATCTATAACTGTTTTGTAGATTACATGTTCCTGATTAAGGCGTTCCTCTTGGCCGTCCGGTCATAAGAACGAAGAAGGGTTTAAAGGCCCTCTCTTCCCATTCGATGGGGTGTTCTTATGACGTGTAGGGGTGCTGCGTGTTCGTCCTTAATCAGAAACCCAAAACTTACTTTCTGCAAAACCCTAGATCCTGAAACCCTAGGATTTATTGTGCATATTTTGTTTATGAACCCAACTTAATTAAGAATTAAGTTTATGGAATATATTAATTAGGTCTAAAATTGAGAATTTCAGATCTAAGACATATTCATAATACTGGGTTCGGGCTTGGGTAGCTCAATTAGGTCTAAGCGGTTGATCAAACCGAATCAAGAGTTGGTTAGATGGGATCAACAATGCTTAAATTGACCAGCCTAATAGGATTAAGTCTGGGTCAAGATCGAGTCACGATCAAGCAAGACCTAATTAGGCTCAGAGGTTAGAGTCTGGATTGTAGGCTAACCCAATTGGTTCTGACTCAACAATTTGGTGTCTAAGGTAAGTTTGGCACAGACGACCGACTGGTTTTTAATTGGAAGCTACTCGACCTGAATGCGTTCTTGTGCGAGTTAACGGCATATTCCTTCCACCGGTCTCACTTACCTGGCCATATCTGTTGACACAGTTCTGATCTGAGGTGGTCAATAATCCGAGCTAACCCATGCCACTAGGTTAGTCATAATTGTTATGACTAAGCCAAGTCTAGTTTAATGAGACCTGAATCAATTCTCCCTAAGAAAAGATTAAGTCTGAGGTCTTCCACCATTGTAGACGTGCGGGCCCTTCCCGGGGTTGATTGTTCTCGGCTGGATACAGTGGCTCAGTTGCACCGGGAAGACGCAACCATGTCTATTAGGCATTGGATGCTATGGGCTGGAGGATGAGTTGGGCTCAATATTCCGGATACGGTGAGAGACCCAATTAGGAACCCAGTCTATGCAAATGGTGGGTCTGACTTAACTAAGGAGTGGATCAATATTCCGGATACGGTGAGATTCATGAATTAGAGACCAAGTTTGGGTGCACCATGATTAGAGAATCATTGAACAAGAGTTGTTCACTCATTGGCTAACCCATCACCAATAACTGTTAGGTGAGGTGATGAGTCAGTTGGTGAGACCGCACCACCCACTAGAAATCATCAATCGCGGAGATTTTCGCATCTCTACAGAGGGAGTGTAGGGATCCGAGAAAATAGTGGGAGCTAATTTGTTTAAAAATAAAATCCCTAAACAAATTGGTCAAGTCAAAATTACAGTATCTAACTAGAATCTTTGACTCTCTACAGGAAAATGTCTGCGTCCAACCCACTTGGCACGTATCCTAGACACACATAGACTGACTGGACCCAATTATAAAGATTGGCTCAGGAACTACAAAATTATTTTGGGTTCAGAGAAGTTAACACATGTTTTGGACCAGGACCCTCCCACCTTACCAGCTCGTCCATCTGTTGAACAGAGAGCGTCTCTGGAAAAATGGATTGACGAAGACAATAAGGCCAGATACTACATGTTGGGCTCGATGTCTGATGAGCTCCAGCGCCAACATGAAGATATCGGGACTGCTCGCCAAATGTTGGCTCACCTGCAGGAGATGTTTGGTGAACAGAGTCGCGCAGCCAAATATCAAGTCACAAAATGACTTTTTAAGGCTAAGATGCGTGATGGGCAGTCAGTCCAAGATCACTGTCTGACAATGATCAAGGACATGGAAGAGCTTGAGAAGCTCGGTGTGAAGTTGGACTTGGACTTGCAGAACGATATTATTCTGCAATCCTTGACTGATGCATATGGGCAATTCATCATGAATTACCACATGCATAAACTTCAAAATTCCTTGGCCGAGTTGAATGAATATGCTGGTTACCGCTGAGCTTTCTATGAAAGGTTCTAAAGGCTCAGTTCTTGCTATGGAACGGACTTCTTCCAAAAGAAAGTCTTATGGAAAGAAAAAGAAGTCTGTGAAAAAGCAAAAGGTGGAAGGATCAAAGAAGAAGAAGGCAGAACCGAAGAAGAAGGTCGATGGCAAAGGAAAGTGTTTCCATTGCAACAGCGACGGCCATTGGAAGCGGAACTGCCCTACTTACCTGGCCACCCTGAAGAACAAGAAGGAAGGTCCTTCTGGAGGTATGCTCGTTATTGAGTCTAACCTTACGGTTTCTTCTGCATCCAGTTGGGTGCTTGACTCTGGTTCTAGTGCTCATCTGTGCACTTCTATGCAGGGTCTTGAGGATAGCAGGAGGCTGAGGGATGGAGACATGATCCTACGCATCGGTAATGGAGCAAGAGTTGCTGCAGTAGCCGTGGGAACATACCCTCTGCGATTACCATCTGGTTTAGACTTAGTTTTAAAAAGACTGTTATTATGTGCCTGCAGCTAGCAGGAATTTGATTTCTGTTTCATGCTTAGCACAAGAAGGTTATGTGATCACCTTCTTTAAGGACCATTGTAACATTCTTTATGAAAGAAATAAAATTGCAAATGGTTTCCTTGTTAATGGTCTTTATCAGTTGCATATTGATGTACCTGTTTTAACTATCGAGCAAAACGTGAATGCCAAACGACCTAGGGATAGTCCAAACGACAGATATCTATGGCACCTGAGATTAGGTCATATAGCAGAAGATAGGATTAACAAATTGGAGAAAAATGGGCTATTGAGTCCATTGACTTTTGAGTCATATCCAACTTGTGAATCTTGTCTTCAAGGCAAAATGACTAAACTCCCTTTTGTTGGACATGGGGAGAGGGCCACAGATCTCCTTGCCCTAGTACATACTGATGTGTGCGGCCCATTTGATGTGCCGGCTAGAGGCAATTTTGTCTACTTCATTACCTTTACCGATGATCTGTCTAGGTATGGGTATGTGTATCTTATGAGACATAAGTCTGAAGCCTTTTGAAAAGTTCAAAGAATTCAGACATGAAGTAGAAAAACAAACTGGAAAACCCATTAAGGTTCTTCGATCAGATCGAGGAGGTGAATACCTTAGCCGGGAATTCCTAGACTATCTTAAGGAAAATGGCATAGTCTCTCAATGGACTCCACCAGGAACACCTCAACTCAACGGGGTTTCAGAACGGAGAAATCGGACTCTATTGGATATGGTTCGATCCATGATGAGCTTCACAGACCTCCCTGATTTTCTTTGGGGACATTCATTATTAACTTCAATCTATTTACTGAATAGGGTTCCCTCTAAAACCGTTCCTACCACACCGTATGAGATATGGCACGGTAAGAAACCAAGTCTGAGTCATCTCAGAATTTGGGGTTGTCCGGCTCATGTCAAAAGACAACAAGCGGACAAGTTAGAGTTTAGGTCCTTTAGAGCTCGATTCATAGGATATCCTAAAGAGTCATTAGGATACTATTTCTACATTCCAGAAGACCACAATGTGATTGTGAGTCGACATGCCATATTTCTTGAAAAATAGTTTATTCAAGATAGTGGCATTGGAAAGCAGATTAAGCTTGATGAGAAAGTCTCACAAGCAGAACGAGCTAAGGACCAAGTGGAACCAAATCAGGTTGAGCCAATAAGAACACTACCTCCTCCACCTCGTAGATCGGAAAGAGTTTTCCCGTCCCCCTGAAAGATACTTAGGTATTATTTCAGAGGATGTAGAGGAAATGTTCCTCATAGGTAATGGTGCTCATGGTGATGATCCCAAAACCTACAACGAGGCGATATCAGATATCGACTCCGAGAAATGGCTTGAGGCAATGAAGTCAGAGAATTGACTCGATGCACTCAAACCAAGTCTGGACCTTGGTAGATCCACCAG
The DNA here is from genome assembly GCA_006176705.1 of Cocos nucifera. Taxonomy (NCBI): domain Eukaryota; kingdom Viridiplantae; phylum Streptophyta; class Magnoliopsida; order Arecales; family Arecaceae; genus Cocos; species Cocos nucifera. Next base: position 117,713 of record QRFJ01001768.1, read on the forward strand.
AAGGTATAGTACCTATTGGGTGTAAATGGATCTTCAAGAGAAAGATTGGTGCAGATGGGAATGTGGAGACATTCAAGGCTAGACTGGTGGCAAAAGGTTATAGTCAACGTGAAGGCATTGACTATCAGGATACCTTTTCCCCGGTAGCTATGCTAAAATCCATCCGCACATTGCTTGCTGTTGCAGCCTATTTCGATTATGAAATATGGCAAATGGACGTGAAAACGGCATTCCTAAATGGATATCTTGAGGAAGATATCTATATGGAACAGCCGCTAGGTTTCACATCCAGTGATACTGATCACAAGGTTTGCAAGCTGCAAAGGTCCATATATGGACTTAAGCAAGCATCTCGGAGCTGGAACACTCGTTTCAATGATGTGATCAAAAAGTTTGGTTTCATCAAAAATGAAGAGGAACCATGTGTTTTCAAAAGGGTCAGTGGGAGCGCTGTTGTCTTCCTCGTATTGTACGTGGATGACATCCTCCTTATTGGGAATGATATTCCCATGTTGACATCAGTCAAGATGTGGTTGTCCAAGGAATTCTCCATGAAAGACCTAGGTGAAGCATCCTTTATTCTAGGAATTAAGGTCTATAGGGATAGACCGAATAGGATGCTAGGACTTTCACAGAAGATGTACATAGAGGAAGTACTAAAGAGGTTTAGTATGGAAAACTCTAAGAGGGGATTAATACCCTTCAGACATGGTATTCATCTTTCCAAGAAGATGTGCCCCAGCACACCTGAGGAAATAGAACGCATGAGCAAGATCCCTTATGCTTCTGCAATAGGGAGCCTCATGTATGCCATGCTATGTACACGACCTGATATAGCCCATGCTGTGAGTGTCACAAGCAGATATCAGTCAAATCCAGGTGAAGAACACTGGACTTCTGTGAAATGTATCCTTAAGTACTTGAGAAGAACTAAGGATATGATGTTGGTCTTTGGTAACGGAGAACTCCAAGTCCAGGGATACACAGACTCGGACTTCATGTCCGATATAGATGATCGAAAGTCGACATCTGGCAGACTGTTTGTGCTGGAAGAGTTCCAAGCAAACGGTGATACCATCTCATCCGCGATTACCTTGAGAAAGGTTACGTTGAGGTCAAGAGAGTCAACTCCGCAGATAATGTGGCAGACCCACTTACAAAGCCGTTGGGCCAGCAGAAGATCGAAGCCCACCTTGAGAAGATGGGACTTAGACTTGTAGCCAATTGGCTTTAGGACAAGTGGGAGATTGTTAGATATATGTGCCCTAGAAGCCAGAATTGGCTGACACTTGTAATACACTTCTAGGGGCAAAATTGTAATTTTGACTATAATTAATGAAATGGGTTATTTTCTATCACACATATGTGTATTTAGTGTCTGTGATACATCCTTTGAGTTAATGGTAATGATAATTCATATTTTCAAGAGTTGAAAATTTAAGACATGAATAATCATTATTAACTCATAAACAGCTCCCGACCATAGGATCATCACGAGGATGGTGATTGATCCGGAAGGTTGGTGTACGATCGCTTCTCTTTAGTAGATGAGTCTTGAGTCTACGGTGTGGAGACACCGGAGCGAGAGTACAGGTACTCGTTAGAGAACGAGGGCACTGAGCGTGACCACCTCGAGTAGTCATTAGGAAGTCTACCTTCTCGTCAATGACTGACTCGATGCTGCAGTAGTGTGTCTGGTTCTTTGACCTGAGATGCATCGGCAGTTCACCTTGAGGGTGTTATAGTTTGACTACACCATTACTCGGTCTCCTAGCCATATGGAACCCTGAGGTGTATGTTGGCTATAGCATGTTCATTGTAGGAACTGGATTGCATCAAGATGGAATCTATCTACCTCGGTGGTAGAGGAGTAGCCCTATGATGATCATGAGAATCAAGTCCAGAAATCCATGGCCATGGTAGAGTGAAATAATAGAAAGAGTTTCTATTTAGATTTTCACATTGGACTCGAATCGAATGATTACATCATATGACAGAGACTAGGGTTTGACGAGTTCACCTTAACCCTAATCTGATCGGGGCTCAAGATAGAAGAACTGAATCACACAGGTAGCTGCACCAAGAGGTTCGCATTCAGCTCTGATGGGTTGCCACCATATACTGCTAGGTGTCACTGGTGGATTTTGGGAGCAATTAGAATGATTTAGATGATCGATCATTCTAGCTGTTCGAATCAGAAGAGTTCTGATCCATCGAAAGGAGTTTCGATGATGTCTATGATAGAGATCATGACATATCCCATTACCATACAGAACTGAACCTAACTGGGTCACACAAACAAGGGTTTGAATCTGGTGATCATCAATTGAACTGATCTAGTTCAATTGATCTGAATGAGATTCAATTAGGTTCAAGGAAATCGTGCTAGCACTCGATTGAACCTAACGTTCTTCTTTTACTATCATAAATAAGTTGTCCTGACTGAGCCAAAGGAGTTTGTGCTCAATCAGAGGCCTTCATATGGTCTGACTGGAGGTTGTCCAAGTCAGAATAGGTTGTCTTATTTGTAAGACATTACCTGCCATTTTTGGTCACCTGCCATTTCTTGTTCTTTGACTTTGGTCAAAAGTCTACCTTTGACTGGTCAAACGTTGACCATTGACCCTTTGACTTTTGACCACATGTCATGCACCTATTGGAGAGCTGGTGGGGGCCTGTCCCCCTGCCAGAACCTGGCAAGGAGAAGGGCGCACGCCAAGGGTGGCGTGAGCCCAAGTAGGAGGCGCCTAGGAGTCCTTGTTGGACAAGGACTCCACCTCCCTTTTGGATTCCAATCAGAGTTCTACTAAGAATCCAGTTTGACTGGTCTTAGGCACCCTCTAAGGAGGAATCCAGGGGTCTCTATTCCAACCAATCAGATTTAGATCTGATTTCACAAAGGGTTGTGATTGGTTGAGAGGAAGAGGAGTTGGATCACAAGAGGTCTATAAATAAGACCCTGCGCCCAACCCTAATTCAAAGAGTGAATGCAATTAAGAAATCCCACGCCCCAAGGCTGCCTCTCCCCTCCTTCTCCATGCCATAGTCTCTTCTCCCCTTGCTCTCCACGTCCAAAAGTGTTTTGGACTTTGGTTGGTGCGATTCAGATCAAGGAAAGGCGATCAAAAGCAAGAAGGCTGCGCTGCTGCAAAAGGACGACTGCAGATCTTCAAAAGAGTTTTGAAGATCCTCCAGATCAGATCCAGATCTAATTTTTGGAGGTGTGATAGAGAAGAAGAGGATCTCCAGATCCAACCCGAGTGGATACCGGTAGAGGCCAGGCGCTTGCGTGGCTAAGATCCAGAACCTTCCGCTGCAATCAGGATCATCTACAGGGTAATAGGATTACCCAAATCAGGTAAATTAAATTTGATTTAATTTATCTTATTTTATTTTATTTATTAAAATAATAAGAATCAGATCTGAAACATATCAAGATCTGATTGAGATCAAGAGAAAAATTTTTGAAATATATCTCTTGATCTAATCAGATCTGGACGAACCTGGACCGGGAAATCAGGATTTCCTTCAACCCACATGGACCAATTTTGTAATGGCCCCCAAATAGTCCAAGAAGAAGAAAAAAGCACCCAGAAAGGGTCAGGTCTCAGTGGTGGGCTTGTTCTTTGATAGAGGTTGAATCCCTGATGAAGACCATCCTCTGGCATATTGTAGATAAAATGGTTGGAAAGGAGGATGTCGAAAGATTTGATGAGTCCTTCACTACCTTCCTCGAGGTAATTAATATCTTCAAACTTGATCGAATATGGGATGCACTCCTAGAGCTCTGACTTAATTTTTTTCTGTCCTACAGCTGGGGCATTACTTATTTTCCCATTCGAAGGTGGCCAATTTTCATCAAGTTGAGTTCTCCAAGGCCCTCCATGAGGCTCAGGTGGAGATAGAGAGGGTTCAGGCCGAAGTCAAATGTTTGAAGATGGCCTTGGAGGAACAAACTGCAAAAGCTGATCGCCTTCGAGAGGCATTAAGGAGAGAAGAGGAGGGTTCTATGGAGCTGAGGGCGGCCTTGACTCTCTTGGAGGATAAAAGAAAGAAGGCTGAAGAGGGGGTCGGTGTTGAGAAGGAGAGGGCTGTCGAGGCCTTCAAGTCCTCTAAAGTAACGGAGGACATCAAGATTGCCTTCGCCTAGGAGGCTTTTCTGGAAGGATTTGAGATCTGCATGGGGAGGGTTGCGATGAACTTTTCAAAGATAGATCTTGATCTTCTGATAGACGAGCCTAGCAAAGAGGTCAATCCTTCTAATGCTAAGGCCACCTCTCCTGTTACTAAACCCACCCCTGAAGCTCCAGGACCTGTAGTCGAGCCTGAGGCCATAAGAAATGCACCAACCTCACTTACTACTGAACCAGCTGTGGTCGAAAATCTCTGATTACTTGTACTTTTCTTTCTTTTCTTTTTGGTGTACTCAAATATTTTAAGAAATGAAAATGAACTTTTTTTCTTTACACTTATGTCATGGCGAATGTCATTCAGAATCCTTCTAGCAATTGTAGTCAAGGCCAATCATCTCCAAATGATGTCGAGCCACTATCTCAAGGCATCCCTCTAAAACCCATAATCAAATGTTTAAAGAAGGAGGTTCATCACTTGAAGAAAAAGTTGAAGAAGATGGAAGATGAACTTTAGAGATCCAGAAAAAATACTTTAGAGGCGATAATTGAGGTCACTCATCTCCACAAGTTACATATGAAAGACTCCGTGATCTTCAACATCAAGAAGGGTAACTTCAAGAAAGAGTTGGTCGAACTTAAGAAAAGTACCAACGATAAGTCCTAGGCAATAACAATGAAGGTCTGCTATCTCGAAGTTGATCTTGAGGCAGCTACTTGATAAAGTCTAGTATGAGTGAGATTGGTCTCAGAGGTTCTCTATGCTCTAGAAGCAGCTACTTGATGCTGAGTCTACCTACAATAGCTACCGATTGGGCTGGTGTAAGAGGATATCTGAGCTTGAGCACCATCTCCGAATGGCCAATAGTGGGGTGGCCCAATTTCAATAGCAGCTCACCGACAGTAATCAATCTGGTTTAAGTACGGTGTCGAAGAAGATTGCCTCCTTGTAGAGATTTATGGGCAAACTTTAGAATCAGTCGGGGTTAAGAAAGCTGAAGTTCAGTGATTGAAGCTTTAGTTAGTTTGTGAACAACAAGCTATCAAGGATGCTGAGGTTGAGTCGGAAGTTTTGAGGAGACGGTTGCATGAATCTGAAGAGAACTACCGAAAGGCTGACAGGATATTCCATGATAACTTGATAAGGAGAAAGGAGCTCGAGGAGGAGGTTGTCAGACTGAAGGAGTCCTTGGTGATGGCTAGCATCCCAAAGTTTGAGGAGCCAGATCCCTCTTAGAGCTTTGGTCTTTTCTTTCTAACTTTTGTAACCAGTCTTATAGACCTTTATTTTGCTTGTAATGAACTTAATATTTGCAATAAAATGGTACCCTTTTCGTTATACGGATTTGATGCTAGTTAATGTTTGCTTTCTTCATCTCATTTTTCTTTGCTTTATTTTCTAATGAGATACTTGTTGTGGATGCCGAGCTGGGGTCTCTTTCATGAACTTGGGTGGGGCTCCCCTATTCATATTTGACGTAGCCATACGGGGGATACATATAAGGATTGCCGGTATGGTTTTTCTCTTTTCTTTGATTTAGATTAACGAGGCCTTGGCCCTGTTCATGTTAGGATGAGATTCTCTTCTATTTCTTGTGTGATCATAGGGAATTGTTAGGACCGTTGATAGGTACTCTCCCCTCATCTCATCTCAGTTTAATGAGGCTTTCAACGTCGTTTGCATTGGGACAAGATTCTTCTCTTGTTCCTAACATGAATGTAGGGGCACATTAGGGCCACTAGAAGGGCCTCCCCCCTCATCTCATCTTAGATTAATGCTCACATTGGGATGAGGTTCTCCTCCTATTCTTAACGTGGCCGTAGGGATGCATTAGGGCTGCTGGAAGGGCCTCTCCCCTCATCTCATCTTAGATTAACGAGGCCTTCGACTTTGCTTACATTAGGATGAGGTTCTCCTCTTGTTCCTAACGTGGCCGTAGGGGCGTATTAGGGCCACTGGAAGGGCCTCTCTCCTCGTCTCATCTTAGATTAACAAGGCCTTTGGCTTTGCTCATGTTAGGCTGTAGGGGCGCATTAGGGCCACTGGAAGAGCCTCTTTTCTCATCTCATCTTAGAATAACGAGATCTTCGGCTTTGCTCATGTTAGGATAAGATTCTTCTCCTATTCCTAATGTGGCCATCTTCAACATATGGTTAAATTCGGAAAGTTGTTTTCTACCTTTACAGATTTGTAACAAGGATCAGAGTGTTAAAGTAGAGAAATTTTATTACAATCAAGTCTTCGATAATACGTCCTTAGGTTTTTTGAGTTCCATGGTCGGGATAGATCGACTCCTCCGAGCTCCTTCAGATAATATGTCCCGGACCGAACAACTTTCTTGACCTCATGGGGTCGTTTCCAATTTATGGTGAGCTTCCCCTAATTTTGATGATGAGAAATGACTGCTTGCTGAAGTACTAAGTCCTTCACTCTTAATACTTTGCCTTTGACCTTAGAGTTATAGTAGCGAGCTATTTTTTGCTTGTGAGCTGCCATCCGAATTTGATCTTTTTTTCATTTTTTCTTAAATAAGTTTAGGTTAGCCTTGAGGTCTTATGAGTTTCATTGCTCATTGAATGCCATGATTCGTGCTGATGGAAGCTTGAGTTCTATTGGGATGACTACTTCTCTTCTAAAGGCTAAGGCAAAGGGAGTCTCTCCGATTCGTAGTCTTTGGGTAGTTCAGTATGTCCAAAGCACATGATAGAGTTCATCTACCTAGGTCCTCCTTGCTCTCTCTAGTCTTGCTTTGATATCCTGGAGTAGGATTCTGTTGGTTACTTCAGCTTCGTCGTTTGCCTGTGAATGGGCAACTGATGTAAAATGGTGGAAGATATTTAAGTCTTCACAAAACTCGACAAACTTTGTTTTAGCAAATTATCATCCATTATCTATTATGAGGTTTTGAGGTAAGCCAAATCTACAAACAATCTACTTCTAGATGAAGTTTTGTACTTTTGCTTTAGTGATTTTCGTCAGAGGCTCGACCTCAATCGATTTTGTAAAATAGTCAAGTGCTACCAAGAGAAACATCCACTGTCCAGATACCATGGGAAAAAGGTCCAAGTATATCCATGCCCCATTATGCAAATGGCCATAGGACACTTAGGGGTGTAAGCTCAGAGGTTGGTTGTCTTTGGATATTTGCATTTCTTTGATAGCGATCACATTTTCTAACATATTTCATAGAATCATGGTACAATGTTGGCCAATAGTAATCCTATCGAAGTAGTCTGTGTGATAAAGATCTGGCCCCCACATGACTTTCGTAGATTCCTTCATGCACGCAAAGTCAGCTTCTAAAGGTCAGAGACATCTCAAAAGTAGTAAGGAATATGACCTTTTATATAGCTTGCCTTCATATAGAATATATCGGAAGGCTCAATTTTTGAGTTTTTGAGCTTCTTTTGGATCATAAGGAAGAACTCGATCTTTAAAATAAGCAACCAGTGGATCAATCCAACATGGCTCATGGTCAACCTGCATTACAGACTATCACTCTTCTGAGCTTGGATGTTTTAGGACTTCGAAGAAGACTTCCTTGGGTAGTTCAGTTGGGGCCAACATTGCCAATTTAGAGAGAAGATCGGCCTTCATGTTTCCTGCTCTTGGGATCTGCTTGATGTCAAAATGGTTGAATGCTGGGATCAAGTTCTTCACTTTCTCGAGATAGTTTATCATGCTTTCTTCTTGAGCCTCATAATTGCCACCAACCTATCCAACCATCAATTGGAAATCACTGCAAATCTGGAGCCTATCCACTTTTAACTCTTTAGCTATGTTTAGCCCTACAATCAGAGCTTCATATTTAGCCCCATTATTAGTCGTAGGAAACTCAAAGTATAGTGTATATTCAGCAATGACTCCCTCCAGGTTAACCAAGATCAGCCCTGCATCCGCACCAAAAGCATTAGACGAGCCATCAACGTATAAGGCCCAAAAACTTTCAGGAAGGTCGGCACTTTCTTAAGACGAGCTCGATGTTAGATATGTGTGCCCTAGAAGCTAGGTTAGCTGACACTTGTAGTACACTTCTAAGGATAAAATTATAATTTTAACTATAAATAATAAAATAGATTATTTTCTATCATAGTGTGTATTTGAAAGTGTCTGTGATACATCCCTTGAGTTAATGGTGATAACAGTTCATATTTTCAAGAGTTGAAAATTTAAGACATGAATTTTTATTATTAACTCATAAAATGCTTCCGATTATAGGATCATCATGAGGGTGGTGATTGATCTGAAAGATTGGTGTACGATCCCTTCTTTTGGATAGATGATTCTTGAGTCTACGATGTAGAGACACCGGAGTGAGAGTATAGGTACTCATTAGAGAATGAGGGCACTGAGCGTGATCATCTCGGGTAGTCATGAGGAAGTCTACCTTCTCATCGATGACTGGCTCGAAGCTGTAGTAGTATGTCTGATTCTTTGACCTAAGGTGCATCGATAGTTCACCTTGAGGGTGTTATAGTTTAGCCATAACTCGATCTTCTAGCCATTTAGAATCCTGAGGTGTATGTTGGCTATAGCATATTCATTATAGAAATTGGATTCCACCAATAGGGGATCTATCTACCTCAGTAGATGAGGAGCAGTCCTATGATGATCATGAGAATCAAGTCCATAAGCCCATGGCCATGACAGAGTGAAATAATAATAAAAGTTTCTATTAGGATTTTCACATTGGACTTAAATTGAATGATTAATTCATATGATCGAAATTAGGGTTTGACAAGATCACCTTAACCCTAATCCGATCGAGGCTCAAGATAGAGGTACTTAATCACATAGGTAACTACACCGAGAGATTTGCTTTCAGTTCTGATGGATTACCACCATATGCTGCTTGGTGTCACTTGTGGTTTTTGAGAGCAATTAGAATGATTTGAATGATCGATCATACTAGTTGTCTGAATCAAAAAAGTTCTGATCCATTGAAAGGTGTTTCGATGATGTCGATGATGGAGATCATGACATATCCCATTACCATATGAAACTGAACCTAACTAGATCACACAAACAAGGATTTGGATTTGGATATCATCAATTGGATTAATCTAATTCATTTGATTTGAATAAAATTCAATTAGGTTCAAGAAAATCGTGCTAGCACATAATTGAGCCTAATGTTCTCCTTTAATAATCATTAAAGCTTGTCTCAACTAAGCCAAATATATTTAGGCTCACTCAGAAACCTTTACTTGATCTGACTAGAGCTTGTCCAGATCAGAAAAGAGTTATCTTAATTTATGAGATAAATTTGAGACAACACCTATAATTTTTCATCGCCTGCTAAATCTTGTCTTCAGACATTGGTCAAATGTTGACCCTGGATACTTAGACATCTGCCCATGTGTCATGCACCCATAGGAGAGTACCTGGGGACTTGTCTTCCTGCTAAAAAGTAGACTAAAAGGGGGGCATATGCCTAGGGAGGTGTGCACCCCATGAGGATAAAACATGGAGTCCCATACAGATGGGACTCCAGGTTGCTTTAGGGGATTAAATTATGTGGTGCCAAGAAGTCTTATTTAACCAATCTTGGTGCCACTTAAGGAGAGTTTTGAGGGTCTCTCATCTAATTGGATCAGATGATGTCATTCCACCAATCAGATTTATATCTGATTGCATAAAGGGCCATAATTGGCCAGGATGATGTGGCATTGCATGGCGCGGCAGGGTCTATATAAACCCTATCTACACTTAGAATTCATATCTTCTACCTTTAGCCTATGCCACATAGCCGCTCTCACTCCTTCTCCATGCCACCCTCTGGTCCTCTCTCTCCTCTCCATGCCCAAGGGACTTTGGGCATGAAGAAGGTGCAATCCAAGCAAGTGAAAGGCGTCAAGAAAGGAACAAGGCAGCACTGCTGCAAGAGACAATAACTATTCTTCAAAAGCCATTTTAAAGACCTTCAAGATTATATCTAGATCTGATTTTTGGACGATTGATTGAGAAGGAGAAGATCTTTAGATTCTGCCTGACTGGATATTGGTAGAGGCCAGGCACTTCCTTGGCTACATCCAAAATCTCAAGCAAACATCGAGATCATCATAGAGTAATTGGATTACCCAAAATAAAGATATAATTAAATTAGATTTAATTTTTATTTTTATTCTTTTATTAGATTAATAAGATTAAATCTAAGAAGTTTTAGATCTGATTAGAATCTTAAAGAAAAAATTTTTTAAATATCCCTCCTGATCCAATCAGATTTGAATGAACCTGATCCAAAAAATAGATTTTTTCTTTCAACTAGTATCAGAGCCAGATTCCATAATTTATTAGATCTAATTTTAATTTATTTTTAATCTAATAATTAGATAATTTTAGATATCACATTAGATATGATTCGATCTAAAATTGAAAAATTAAAAATTAAATAATGTAGATCTAAGATGTGTTAGATGCATGACTAGACTAAGAATAGAATTATTTTGTGTATAGTCTAGCATGATCATAATTTATTTATTATTTTTTTAATATTATAAATATTATAATTAGACTTAAAAAATTGAAAATAAATTTATTTAATTTATTGATATGAGATATGATAGATGCATGTTTAGACTAGTTGTAGAGTAGTTCTACAAAATTATCTAGAATAAATTTTAATTTGATATGATCAAATTTAAATCTTATTTTTTAGATGTTTATGAGATAATTTAAATTTGAAAGCATGCATGATATGATACATGAGATGTATGCAAAATATATTTTTAGTTAGATCAATTTTTATATACATGAGATTTATCATATTTCTGATTAAGGCATTCCCCTTGGCTATCCGGTCATAAGAATGAAGTAGAGATTAAAGGACCTCTCCTCCTATTCGATGGGATGTTCTTTTGGTGTGTAGGGGTGCTGCACATTTCACCTTAATCAAAAATCAAAAAATTTATTTTCTACAAAATCCCAGATCCTGAAATTCTAGGATTTTATATACATGTTTTATTTATGAATCCTAAACTTAATTATGAATTAAGATTATAAAATATATTAGGTCTAAAATTAAAATTTTTTAGATCTAAGACATATTCATAAAATTGGATTCGAACTTGGGTAGCTCAATTAGGTCTAGCAATTGATCAAACCAAATCAAGAGTTGGTTAAGTGGGATCAAGACTACTTAAATTGACCAGCCTAATAGGATTAAGTCTGGGTCAAGGTCGAGTCACATGAGTGATCGATCAAGTTAAGACCTAATTAGGCTCAGTGGTTAGAGTCTGGATTGTAGGCTAACCCGATTGGTTCTGGCTCAATAATTTGGTGTCTAAGATAAGTTTTGGTAGATACGATCGACTGGTTTTTAATTGAAAGCTACTCGATTCGAATGCATTCTTGTCGAGTTAATGGCATATCCCTTCCACCAATCTTACTTACTTGGCCATATTTGTCGACCTAGTCCTGATCTAAGGTGGCTAACAATATGAGCTAACCAATACCACTAGGTTAGTCATAATGGTTATGACTATGTCAAGTCAAGTTTAAAGAGACCTAAATCAAATCTTCCTAAGAAAAGATTAAGTCTAAGGTCTTCCACTATTATAGATGTGTGGGCTCTTCCCAGGGTTGATTATTCTCGGCTAGTCACAGTAGTTCAGTTGCACTAGGAAGACGCAACCATGTCTATTAGATATTGAATGCTATGGGCTGGAGGATGGATTGGGCTCAATATTCTGAATACAGTGAGAGACCCAATTAGAAATTTAATCTATGCAAATGGTAGGTTTGACTTAACTAAGAAGTGGATCAATATTTTGGGCACGATGAGATTCATAAATTAGAGACCAAGTCTGGGTACGCCATGATTAGAGAATTATTGGACAAGAGTTGTTCACTCATTGGCTAATCCATCACCAATAACTATTAGGTGAGGTGATGAGTCAGTTGGTGGGACTACACCATCCACTAGAAATTAGTAATCATGGAGATTTTTGCATCTCTACAGAGGGAGTGTAGGGATCCGAGAAAATAGTGGGAGCTAATTTATTTAAAAATCAAATCCCTAAATAAATTGGTCAAGTCTTAATTATAAAATCTAACTAGAAACTTTGACTCTCCATAGGAAAAAGAAAAATATATGCGTCCGACCCACTAGCCCATATCCTAGACACCCATAGACTGACCGGACCCAATTATAAGGATTGGCTCTGAAACTTCAAAATTATTTTGGATTCCAAGAAGTTTACTCATGTATTGGATCAGGATCCTTTCACCTTACCAGCTCATCCGTCCACTGAACAGAGAGCATCTCTTGACAAATGGATGGGTGAAGATAATAAAGCTAGATAATACATGTTGGGCTCGATGTCTGATGAGCTTCAGCACTAACATGAAGATATCAAGACTGCCCGCCAAATGTTAGCTCACCTGCAAGAGTTGTTTGGCGAACAGAGTCATGCAGCCAAATATCAGGTCACTAAATGGCTATTTAAGGCTAAAATGCATGATGGACAGTTAGTCCAAGATCATTATCTGATGATGATCAAGGATGTGAAAGAGCTTGAGAAGCTCAAAGTGAAGTTTGACCAGGATCTACAGAATGATATAATTCTGTAATCCTTAACTGATGCGTATAGGCAGTTCATCATGAACTACCATATGCATAAACTTCAGAATACTCTGGCCGAGCTTATGAATATGCTGGTTACTACTGAGCTTTCTATGAAAGGTTCTAAAGGCTCAGTACTTACTATGGAACGGACTTCTTCTAAGAGAAATTTTTTTTGAAAGAAGAAGAAGTCTGTAAAAAAGTAGAAGGTGGGAGATGGAAAGAAAAAGAAGGCAGAACTAAAGAAGAAAGCCACTGACAGTGGAAAGTGTTTCCATTGTAATACTGATGGCCACTAGAAGTGGAACTTTCCTACATACCTGACCACCATGAAGAATAAGAAGGAGACAAGTTCTTCTAGAGTTATGCTCATTATTGAATCTAACCTTATGATTTCTTTTGCAACCAGTTGGGTGTTTTACTCTGGTTCTACTGCTCATTTATACACTTTCATGTAGGGTTTTGAGGATAGCAAGAGGCTGAGGGATGGTGAGATGATTGTTAGATATGTGTGTCCTAGAAGCCAGAATTGGCTAACACTTGTAATACACTTTTAGGAGCAAAATTATAATTTTAATTATAAATAAAAAATGAGTTATTTTCTATCATAAATGTGTATTTAGTGTCTGTGATACATTCCTTGAGTTAATGGTAATGATAATTCTTATTTTCAAGAGTTGAAAATTTAAGACAAGAATTTTCTTTATTAACTTATAAAATTCTTTCGATCTTAGGATCATCATAAGGATGGTGATTGATTTGAATGGTTGGTGCACAATCGCTTCTTTATAGTAGATGAGTCTTGAGTCTATGGTGTGGAGACATCAAAGTGAGAGTACAGATACTCATTAGAGAATGAGGGCACTAAGTGTGACCACCCCTAGCAGTCATAAGAAAATCCACCTTCTCATCGATGACTGGCTCGAAGCTGTAGTGGTGTGTCTGGTTCTTTGATCTAAGGTGCATCGACTGTTCACCTTAAGGGTGTTATAGTTTGACTACACCATGACTTGGTCTCCTAGCCACTCAAAATCCTGAGGTGTATGTTGGCTATAGCATGTTCATTGTAAGAATTGGATTGCACCAATAGAAAATCTATCTACCTCGGTAGAAGAGGAGTAGCCCTATGATGATCATGAGAATCAAGTCCATAAGCCTATGGCCATGGTAGAGTGAAATAATAGAAAGAGTTTCTATTAAGGTTTTCACATCGGACTTGAATCAAATGATTAAATCATATGACAAGAATTAGGGTTTGACAAGTTCACCTTAACACTAATCTAATCGGGGCTTAAGATAGAAGAACTTAATCACACAGGTAGCTGCACCAAGAGGTTCATTTTTAATTCTAATGGATTACCACCATATACTGCTTTGTATCATTGATGGATTTTGGGAGCAATTAGAATGATTTGGATGATCGATCATTTTAGTTGTATGAATCAGAAAAGTTTTGATCCATCAGAAGGTGTTTTGATGATAACGATGATAGAGATCATGACATATCCCATTACTATACAAAATTGAATCTAACTAGATCACACAAACAAGGGTTTGGATTTGGATATCATCAATTAGACTAACTCAGTTCAACTGATTCGAATTAGAGTCAATTAGGTTCAAGAAAATAGTGCTAGCATACGATTGAACCTAATGTTCTCCTTCTACCATCATTAAAAGTTGTCTTGACTGAGCCAAATATTTTTATACTCACTCAGCTACCTTTACTTGGTCTGACTGGAGCTTGTCCAAGTCAAAAAAGGATTGTCTTAATTTATCAGATAAATTAGAGACAATACCTGCCATTTTCCATCACCTGTCAATTCGTGTCTTTTGACTTTGGTCAAACGTTGACCTTTCACACTTAGACATCTACCCATGCACCCACAGGAGAGCAGATAGGGGCTTGTCCCCTTGCTAGAAAATGGAAAGAAGGGGGTGCACACCTAGGGAGGCGTGCGCCTAAGGATAGGGATGCTTGGAGTGCCATACAGATGGGACTCCAGGTTGCTTCTTGGAATCAACTTAGGAAGGCACCTAAGACTCAGCTTTGACTTGTCTTGGCACCACCTAAGGATGATTTGAGGGGGCTCTCATCTGATTGGATCAGGTGATGTCATCCAATCAATCAGATTTAGATCTGATTGTACGAAGTAATGTGATTGGTCGGGATGATCTGGCACTGCATGGCATAGCAGGGTCTATAAAAACCCTATCTATGCCAAGCTTTAAAAAAAAAAATCACCCATAGCCCATTTCACAAGGCTACTCCTCTCCCTCCTCCATGCCATCTTCTAGTCCTCTCTCTCCTCTCCACACCCAAGGAGATTTGGGCTCCAGTTTGGTGCGATCCATGCAAGAGAAATGTGACGAGAAAGGAAGAAGGCAGCACTGCTGCAAGAGACGATTTCAGATCTTCAAAAGGACTTTTGAAGATCCTTCAAATTAGATCTAGATCTGATATTTGGAGAGGTGATAAAAAAGGAGAAGATCTCTAGATCTAGCTCGAGTGGATATCGGTAGAGGCCAGACACTTGCATGGCTAGATCCAAAACTTCAGGCATCAATAGGATCATCATAAGATAATCCGATTACCCAATAACAAGGTACAAAATTAAATCAGATTTAATTTATATTTTATTATTATTTATTAGATCTATAAAATTAGATCTAAAGTATCTCAGATCTGATCTAGATTTAAAAAAAAAAATTTTAAAATATCTCTCTTGATCCAATCAAATCTGAATGAACCTGATTCGAAAAATCTGAAGATTCCCTTCAACTAGAATCAGAGCCAGATTCTAATAAATTATTTAGATATGATTTAAATTTATTTTTAATTTAATAATTAGGTGATTTTAGATATCACATAAGATGTGATCAGATCTAAAATTAGAAAAATTAAAATTAAATAATTTAGATCTAAGTTTTACAAGATGCATGACTAGTTGTAAAATAGAATTATTCTATACATAGTCTTGCATGATCATAATTTAAATTGATTAAGTTATAATTTTAGATCTATTTATTTACTATTTTTTAATGTTATAAATATTATAATAAGATCTAAAAAATAATAAATAAAATTATTTAATTTTTGGATCATATGAGATATGATGAATGCATGTTTAGACTAGTTATAGAATAGTTCTATATAATTATCTAGATTAGAATTTATTTTAATGTGATCAATTTAAATCTAATTTTTTAGATAATTATGAGATAATTTAGATCTAAAAATATGCATGATATGATACATGAGATGTATACAAAATATGTTTAAAATTAGATCAATTTTTATATATGAGATATATGATGTAGATCTAACTAATTTTATTATCTTATATTTCTGATTAAGGCTTTCCCCTTGGCTGTCCGGTCATAAGAATAAAGTAGGATTTAAATGTCCTCTCCTTCCATTCGATGGGGTGTTCTTATGATGTGTAGGAATGCTGCGCGTTCGTCCTTAATCAAAAATCAAGAACTTATTTTCTATAAAATCCTAGATCCTAAAATCCTAGGATTTAATTTATATATTTTGTTTGTGAACCCTAAACTTAATTAAGAATTAAGATTATGAAATATATGTTAGATCTAAAATTAAGAATTTAAGATCTAAGACATATTCATAAAATTAGATTCGGACTTAAATTAGGTCTAAGTGGTTGATCAAATCGAATCAAGAGTTGGTTAGATGGGATCAACAGTACTTAAATTGACCAACCTAATAGAATTATGTCTAGGTCAAGATCGAGTCACGTGAGTGATCGATCAAGCAAAGACCTAATTAGGCTCAGTGTTTAGAGTCTGGATTGTAAGCTAATCCGATTATTTCTGGCTCAATAATTTAGTGTCTAAGGTAAGTTTGGCAGATATGATCGACTGATTTTTAATTGGGAGCTACTCGACTCGAATGCATTCTTATTGAGTTAATGGCATATCCCTTCCATCGGTCTCACTTACCTAGCCATATTTGTTGGCTCAGTCCTGATCTAAGGTGGTCAACAATCCGAGCTAATCCATGCCACTAGATTAGTCATAATGGTTATGACTATGTCAAGTCTAGTTTAATGAGACCTAAATTAAATCTTCCTAAGAAAAGATTAAGTCTAAGGTCTTCCACCATTGTAGATGTGCGGGCCCTTCCTGAGGTTGATTGTTCTCGGTTGGTTACAGTGGTTCGGTTGCACCTAAAAGATACAACCATATCTATTAGGCATTGGATGCTATGGGCTAGAGGATGGATTGGGCTCAATATTTTGGATATTATAAGAGACTCAATTAGAAATTCAATCTATGCAAATGGTGGGTCTAATTTAACTAAAGAGTGGATCAATATTCCAGACACAGTGAGATTCATGAATTAGAGATCAAGTTTGGGTGCACCATGATTAGAGAATCATTGAACAGGAGTTGTTCACTCATTGGCTAACCCACCACCAATAACTGTTAGATGAGGTGATGAGTCAGTTGGTGGGATTGCACCATCCACTAGAAATCATTGTCATGGAGATTTTTGCATCTCTACAGAGGGAATGTAGGGATCTGAGAAAATAGTTGGGGCTAATTCATTTAAAAATAAAATTTCTAAATAAATTATTCAAGTCTTAATTACAATATCTAACTAGAAACTTTGACTCTCTATAAAAAAATATCTGCGTCCAACCCACTAGCACGTATCCTGGACACCCATAGATGGACTAGACTCAATTACAAGGATTGGCTCTGAAACTTCAAAATTATTTTGGATTCTGAGAAGTTAACTCATGTATTGGACTAGGACCCTTCCACCTTACCAGCTCGTCCATCCACTGAATAGAGAGCATCTCTTAATAAGTGGATGGATAAAGAAAATAAGACTAGATACTATATGTTGGGCTCGATGTCTGATGAGCTTTAGCGCCAACATGAAGATATCAAGACTGCCCATCAAATGTTGGCTCACCTACAAGAGATATTTGATGAACAGAGTCGCACAGCCAAGTATCATGTCACTAAATGACTATTCAAGACTAAAATGCATGATGGGCAGTCAGTCCAAGATCATTGTCTGATGATGATCAAGGACTTGGAAGAGCTTGAGAAGCTCGGAGTGAAGTTGGACCGGATCTGCAGAATGATATAATTCTGTAATCCTTGATTGATGCATATGGACAGTTCATCATGAACTACCATATGCATAAACTTCAAAATTCTCTGGTCGAACTTATGAACATGCTGGTTACTGCTGAGCTTTCCATGAAAGGTTCTAAAAGGTCAGTGCTTGCTATGGAATGGACTTCTTCCAAGAGAAAGTCTTTTGGAAAGAAGAAGAAGTCTATGAAAAAGCAGAAGGTGGAAGGAGGAAAGAAGAAAAAGGTAGAGCTAAAGAAGAAGGCCGCTGACAAAGAAAAGTATTTCCATTGCAATAATGACAGCCACTGAAAGCAAAACTGCCTTACTTACCTAGCCACCCTAAAGAATAAGGAGGGAGGTCCTTCTAGAGGTATGCTCGTTATTGAGTCTAACCTTACGGTTTCTTTTGCATCCAGTTGGGTGCTTGACTCTGGTTCTAGTGCTCATTTGTGCACTTCTATGCGGGATCATGAGGATAGCAGGAGGTTGAGGGATGGTAAGATGATCCTACGTATCGAAAATGGAGCAAAAGTTGCTACCGTGGCTATGGGAACATACCTTCTTTGACTACCATTTGGTTTAGACTTAGTATTAAAAGATTATTCTTATGTGCCTACAGCAAGTAGAAATTTGATTTTTGTTTTCTGTCTAGCACTAGAAGGCTATGTAATTAGTTTTCTTAAGGACCATTGTAACATTCTTTATGAAAGAAATAAAATTATAAGTGATTTTCTTATTAACGGTCTTTACCAATTATATATTGATGTATCTATTTTTAATATCGAGCAAAATGTGAATGCCATGAAATGACCTAGGGATAATCCAAATGATAGGTATCTATGGCACCTATGACTAGGTCATATAGCAGAAGATAGGGTTAACAAATTGAGGAAAATCGGACTATTGAGTCTGTTGACTTTTGAGTCATATCCAATTTGTGAATCTTGTCTTCATGGCAAAATGACTAAGCTCTCTTTTATAGGACATGGGAAAAGGGCCACAGATCTTCTTGCCCTAGTACATACTGATGTATGCGGCCCATTTGATATGCTGGCTAGAGACAACTTTATCTACTTTATAATCTTTACTGACGATTTATCTAGGTATGGATATGTGTATCTTATGAGGCACATGTCTGAAGCTTTTGAAAAGTTCAAAGAATTTAGACATGAAGTAGAAAAGCAAACTGATAAACTCATTAAGGTTCTTCGATTAGATCGAGGAGGTGAATACCTTAGTTGAGAATTCCTAGATTATCTCATAAAAAATGTTATAGTCTCTAAATAGACTCCATCTGAAACACCTCAACTTAATGGGGTTTCAGAATGGGGGAATTGAACCCTATTATATATGGTTCGATCCATGATGAGCTTCACAAACCTTCCTGATTTTCTTTGAGGATACTATTTGTTAACTACAATATACTTACTGAATAGGGTTTCTTCTAAAATCGTTTCTATCACACCGTATGAGATATGGCATGGTAAGAAACTAAGTTCGAGTCATCTCAAAATTTGGGGTTGTTCAGCTCATATCGAAAGACAATAAATGGATAAGTTAGACTTTAGGTCCTTTAAAGCTTGATTTATAGGATATCCTAAAGAATGATTAGGATATTATTTCTACATTCTAGAAGATCATATTGTGATTGTTAGTCGACATGCCATCTTTCTTGAAAAATAGTTTATTTAAGACAGTGGCATTGAAAAGCAGATCAAACTCGATGAGAAAGTCTCACAAGAGCAATGAGCTAAGGACCAAATGGAACCAAATCAGGTTGAGCCAATACAATCACTACCTCCTCCACCTCGTAGATTGGAAAGGGTTTTCCATCCCCTTGAGAGGTACTTAGGTACTATTTTAGAGAAAATAGAGAAAATATTCCTCGTAGGTAATGGGGTTCATGGTGATGATCCCAAAACCTATAACAAGGTGATATTGGATATCGACTCCAAGAAATGGTTAGAGGCAATGAAGTCAAAAATTGACTCGATGCACTCAAACCAAGTCTGTACCTTGGTAGATCAACTAGATGGTATAGTACCTATTGGGTGTAAATGAATCTGTAAGAGAAAGATTGGTGCAGATGTGAATGTGAAGACATTCAAAGCTAGATTAGTGGCAAAAGGATATCGTTAATGCGAAGGCATTGACTATTAGGATACCTTTTTCGTCAGTAGCTATGCTAAAATCCATGCACACATTGTTTGCTATTGCAGCCTATTTCGATTATGAAATATGGCTAATGGATGTGAAAATGGCATTCTAAAATGGATACCTTAAGGAAGATATCTATATGGAACAGCCGCTAGGTTTCACATCCAGTGATGTTGATCATAAGGTATGCAAGCTACAAAGGTCCATATACGGGCTTAAGCAAGCATCTCAGAGCTAGAATACTTATTTCAATGATGTGATCAAATTATTTAGTTTCATCAAGAATGATGAAGAACCATGCATCTTCAAAAAGATCAGTGGGAGAGCTCTTGTCTTCCTCGTATTGTACGTGGATGATATCCTCCTTATTGGGAATGATATTCTCATGTTAACCATAGTTCAATTATGGTTATCTAAAAGAATTCACCATGAAAGACCTAGGTGAAGCATCCTTTTTTCTAGGAATTATGGTCTATAGAGATAGACCAAATAGGATGCTAGGACTTTCACAGAAGATGTACATAGAAAAAGTGCTAAAGGGGTTTAGCATGGAAAACTCTAAGAGGAGTTTGGTACCCTTCAAACATGGCATTCATCTTTCCAAGAAGATGTGCCCTAGCACCCTTAAGGAAATTAGAATGCATGAGTAAGATCTCTTATGCTTCAGCAATAGGGAGCCTCATGTATGCCATGTTATGTATACGACCTGATATAGCTTATGCTGTGAGTGTCACGAGCAGATATTAGTCGAATCTAGATGAAGAACACTGGACTTCTGTGAAATACATCCTTAAGTACTTGAGAAGAACTAAGGATATGTTGTTGGTCTTTGGTAATGGAGAACTCCATGTCCAAGGGTATACAGACTAGGATTTTATGACCGATGTAGATGATCAAAAGTCAACATCTGGGAGTCTGTTTGTGTGTAATAGTGGTGCTATCAGTTAGAAGAGTTTCAAGCAGACTGTAATAGCTGATTCCACCATGGAAGCAGAATATATTGCTGCATCAGAAGCTATGAAGGAGGCATTCTGGTATAAAAAGTTTGCCGCAGAGATCAAAGTGATGCCATCAAATGCCATTCCTCTATACTGTGACAATAATGGCACCATAGCCCTTGCTAAGGAGTCGAGGTCTCATCAGAATCCAACCACATCGAGTGGTGATACTACCTCATCCATGATTACCTCGAGTAGGGTTACATCAAGGTCAAGAGTGTCGACTCCGTAGACAATGTGGTGGACCCGCTCATAAAGCCATTGGACCAACAGAAGATCAAAACCCACTTTGAGAAGATGGAACTTAGATTTGTAGCCAATTGACTTTAGGTCAAGTGGGAGTTTGTTAGATATGTATGCCCTAGAAGCTAGAATTGGCTGACAATTGTAATACACTTCTAGGGCCAAAATTATAATTTTGACTATAAATAAAAAATGGGTTATTTTTTATCATAAATGTGTATTTAGTGTCTGTGATACATTCCTTAAGTTAATGGTAATGATAATTCTTATCTTCAAGAGTTGAAAATTTAAGAAAAGAATTTTCATTATTAACTCATAGAATGCTTTTGATCGTAGGATCATCATAAGGATGGTGATTGATCCGAAAGGATGGTGTACAATTGCTTTTTTATAGTAGATGAGTCTTGAGTATACAATGTAGAGACACCAGAGCAAGAGTACAGATACTCATTAAAAAATGAGGACACTGAGCGTGACCACCTCTAGCAGTCATAAGAAAGTCTACCTTCTCGTAAATGACTGGCTCGAAGCTATAGTGGTGTGTTTGGTTCTTTGACCTGAGGTGCATCGGCAGTTCACCTTGAGGGTGTTATAGTTTGACTATACCATGACTCAGTCTCCTAGCCATTCTGAATCCTAAGGTCTATGTTGGCTATAGCATATTTATTGTAGGAATTGGACTACAGCAAGAGGGAATCTATCTACCTCGGTAGAAGAGGAGTAGCCCTATGATGATCATGAGAATCAAGTCCATAAGCCCATGGCCATGGCAGAGTGAAATAATAGAAAGAGTTTCTATTAAGATTTTTATATCGGACTTGAACCAAATGATTAAATCATATGATAGGAATTAGGGTTTGACGAGTTCACCTTAATCCTAATCTGATCGAGGCTCAAGATAGAAGAACTTAATCACACAGGTAGCTACATCGAGAGGTTCATTTTTAGTTCTAATGGATTGCCACCATATACTGCTAGGTGTCAATAGTGAATTTTGGAAGCAATTAGAATGATTTGGATGATCGATCATTCTAGTTGTATAAATCAGAAGAGTTCTGATCCATCGAAAGGTATTTCGATGATGATGATGATAGAGATCATGATATATCCTATTACCATACAGAACTGAATCTAATTGGATCATACAAATAAGGGTTTGGATCTAGATATCATAAATTAGAATAATCCAGTTCAATTGGTTTGAATTAGATTCAATTAGGTTCAAGAAAATCATGCTAGCACACGATTGAACCTAATGTTCTCCTTCTACTATCATTAAAAGTTATCTTGACCGAGCCAAATGTGTTTGTACTCACTCAGGTACCTTTACTTGGTCTGACTGGAGCTTCTCTAGGTTAGAAAAGGGCTGTCTTAATTTATGAGATAAATTAGAGACAGCACCTGGCATTTTCCATCACCTATCAATTCTTGTCTTTTGACTTTGGTCAAACGTTGACCTTTGATACTTAGATATTTGCCCATGTGTCATGCACCCATAGGAGAGCAAATAGGTGCTTATCCCTTTACTAGAAAATGGAAAGGAGGGGGCGGATGCCTCTCCATGCCCAGACAGGCATGCCCCCAAGGATAGGGACGCTTGGAGTCCCATACACATGGGACTCCAGGTTACTTCTTGGAATCAACTTAGGAAGGCGCCTAGGACTCAGCTTTGATCAGTCTAGGCACCACCTAAGGATGATTTGAGGGGGCTCTCATTTGATTAGATCAGGTGATGTCATTTTATCAATCAGATTTAGATTTGATTGGACAAAGCGACGTGATTGACCAGGATGATGTGGCACTGCATGGCACAGCAGGGTCTATAAAAACCTTGTCTGCGCCAAGCTTTAAAAAGAAAAAAAATCACCCATAGCCCATGGCACAAGGCTGGCCCTCTCCCTCCTCCATGCCCTCTTTAGGTCCTCTCTCTCCTCTCCATGCCCAAGGAGATTTGGGCTCCAGTTTGGTACGATCCAGGCAAGAGAAAGGTGTCGAGAAAGGAAGAAGGCAGCACTATTGCAAGGGACGATTCCAGATCTTCAAAAGAAGTTTTGAAGATCCTCCAAATTAGATCCAGATCTGATATTTGGAGAGATGATAAAAAAGAAGAAGATCTTCAGATCCAACTTGAGTGGATATCAGTAGAGGCTTGGCACTTGCATGGCTAGATCCAGAACTTTAGGCAATCAGCCGGATCATCATAGGATAATCCGATTATCCAATAACAAGGTACAAAATTAAATCAAATTTAATTTATCTTTTATTTTTATTTATTAGATCTATAAAATCAAATCTGAAATATCTCAAATCTGACCTGGATTCAAGGGAAAAATTTTTGAAATATCTCTTTTGATCCAATTAGATCTGAACGAATCTGATCCAAAAAATCTAAATTTTTCCTTCAATGATCCTACGCTTCAGAAATGTAGCTAGGGTTGCTGTTGTGGATGTGGAAACCTATCCTCTTTGACTACAATTTGACTTAGATTTAGTACTTAAGGATTGTTATTATGTGCCTGCTGCAAGCAAAAATTTGATTTCTGTTTCATGTTTAGCATAAGAAGGCTATATAATTAGTTTTCTTAAGAACCATTATAATATTATTTATGAAAGAAATAAAATTGCAAGTGGTTTCCTCATTAACGATCTCTACTAGTTACATAGTGATGTATCTATCTTTAATATCGAGCAAAATGTGAATGTCATAAGATCAAAATAACCCAAAGATAGTTCAAACGATAGATATCTATGGCACCTAAGGCTAGGTCATATAGCAGAAGATAGGATTAACAAATTAGTGAAAATTGGACTATTGAGTTCGTTGACTTTCGAGTCATATCTAATTTATGAATCATGTTTTCATGATAAAATGACTAAGCTACCTTTTATAGGACATGGAGAAAGGGCCACAGAACTACTTGCCCTAGTACATACTGATGTGTGCGTCCCATTTGATGTGCTGGCTAAAGGCAACTTTGACTATTTCATAAACTTTATCGATGATTTATCTCGGTATGGGTATGTGTATCTTATGAGACACAAGTCTGAAGCCTTTGAAAAGTTTAAGAAATTCAGACATGAAGTTGAATAGCAAACTGAAAAATCTATTATGGTTCTTCGATTAGATCAAGGAGGTGAATACCTTAGTTGGAAATTTTTGGACTATCTCAAGCAAAATAGCATAGTCTCTCAATGGACTCCAGCTGAAATTTCTCAACTCAATAGGATTTTAGAATGGAGGAACCGAACCCTATTAGATATAGTCCAATCCATGATGAGCTTCACAGACCTTCCTGATTTTCTTTGGGGACATAGTCTATTAACTGCTATATATTTATTGAATAGAATTTTCTCTAAAACCATTCCTACCACACCATATGAGATATGGCATGGTAAGAAACCAAGTCTGAGTCATCTTAGAATTTGAGGTTGTCCGACTCATGTCAAAAGACAACAAGCAGACAAGTTAGATTTTAGGTCCTTTAGAGCTCAATTCATAGGATATCCCAAAAAGAGTCATTAGGATATTATTTCTACATTTTAGAAGACCACAATGTGATTGTGAGTCGGCATGCCATCTTTCTTGAAAAATAGTTTATTCAAGATGGTGGCACTGGAATGTAGATCAAGCTCGAGGAGAAAATCTAACAAAAGCAAGGAGCTAAGGACCCTATGGAACCAAATCAGGTTGAGCCAATACAATCACTACCTCCTCCACCTCGTAGATCGAAAAGAATTTTTCGTCCCCCTGAGAGGTACATAGGTACAATATTAGAGGAAGTAGAGGAAATATTCCTCGTAGGTAATGGGGTTCATCGTGATGATCCTGAAACCTATGATGAGGTGATATCGGATATCGACTCCGAGAAATGGTTAGAGGCAATGAAGTCAGAAATTGACCCGATGCATTCAAACCAAGTATGGACCTTGGTAGATCCATCAAAAGGTATAGTACCTATTGGATGTAAATGGATCTACAAGAGAAAGATTGGTGTAGATGAAAATGTGGAGACATTCAAAGCTAGATTAGTGGCAAAAGGGTATAGTCAGCACGAAGGCTTTGACTATTAGGATACCTTTTCATCAGTAGTCATGCTAAAATCCATCCGCACATTGCTTGTTGTTGCAGCCTATTTCAATTATGAAATATGGCAAATGGATATGAAAATAGCATTCTTAAATGGATACCTTGAGGAAGATATTTATATAAAATAGTCACTAGGTTTCACATCAAGTGATGTTGATCATAAAGTATGCAAGCTGCAAAGGTCCATATATGGACTTAAGCAAGCATCTCAGAGATGGAATACTCGTTTTAATGATGTGATCAAATTATTTGATTTCATCAAGAATGAGGAGGAACCATGTATTTTCAAAAAGGTTAGTAGGAGTGCTATTGTCTTCCTCATACTATACGTGGATGATATTCTCCATATTAGGAATGATATTTTCATGTTGACCATAGTTAAAATGTGGTTATCTAAAGAATTCTCCATGAAAGACCTAAGAGAAGCATCCTTTATTCTAGGAATTAAGGTCTATATAGATAGACCGAATGGGATGCTAGGTGTTTCACAAATGTATACATAAAGAAAGTGCTAAAGAGGTTTAGCATGAAAAACTCCAAGAGCGGATTGGTACCCTTCAAACATGGCATTCATCTCTCCAAGAAAGTGTGTCCTAACACACCTGAGGAGATTGAACGCATGAGCAAGATCCCTTATGCTTCAGCAATAGGAAGCCTCATGTATGCCATGTTATGTATATGACTTGATATAGCCCAAGCTATGAGTGTCACGAATAGATATCAATCGAATTCAGTGAAGAACACTGGACTTCTATGAAATGTATTCTTAAGTACTTGAGAGGAACTAAGGATATGATATTGGTTTTTGGTAATGGAGAATTCCAAGTCCAAATATATATAGACTCAGATTTTATGTTCGATATAGATGATTGAAAGTCGACATTTGGGAGTCGGTTTGTGTGTGATGGTGGTGCTGTCAGTTGGAAGAATTCCAAGCAGACAGTGATAACAGATTCCACCATGGAAGCAGAGTACATCGCTGCATCAAAAGCTATAAAGGAGGCATTCTGGTATAAGAAGTTCACAATAGAGATTGAAGTGATGACATCGGATGCCATTCCTCTGTACCGCAATAATAATGGCACCACAGCCCTGGCTAAGGAGTCGAGGTTTCATCAGAAATCCAAGTACATCGAGCAGTGATACCACCTCATCCATGATTACCTTGAGAAAGGTTATGTCGAGATCAGGAGGGTTGACTTCACAGACAATGTGGCAGACCCACTTACAAAGCCGTTGGGTCTGTAGAAGATCGAAGCCCACCTTGAGAAGATGGGACTTAGATTTATAGCCAATTAGCTTTAGGTCAAGTGGGAGTTTGTTAGATATGTATACCCTAGAAGCCAGATTGGCTGACACTTGTAATATACTTCTAAGAGTAAAATTATAATTTTAATTATAAATAATAAAATAAATTATTTTCTATCATAGTATATATTTGAAAGTGTCTGTGATACATCCTCCGAGTTAATGGTAATGATAGTTCATATTTTTAAGAGTTGAAAATTTAAGACATGAATTTTCATTATTAACTCATAAAATGCTCCCGACCGTAGGATCATCATGAGGATGGTTACGATCACTTTTTTTGGATAGATGAGTCTCGAGTCTATGGTGTAGAGACATCAAAGTGAGAGTACAGGTACTCATTAGAGAATGAGGGCACTGAGCGTGACCACCTCAAGTAGTCATGAGGAAGTCTACCTTCTCGTCGATGACTGCCTCGAAGCTGTAGTAGTATGTCTGGTTCTTTGACCTGAGGTGCATCGATAGTTCATCTTGAGGATGTTATAGTTTGACTACACCATAACTCAGTCTTTTAGCTATTTGGAATCCTGAGGTGTATGTTGGCTATAGCATGTTCATTGTAGGAATTAGATTGCACCAATAAGGGATCTATCTACCTCGGTAGATGAGAAGCAGCCCTATGACGATCATGAGAATCAAGTCTATAAGCCCATGGCCATGGCAGAGTGAAATAATAAAAAGAGTTTCTATTAGGATTTTCATATTGGACTTGAATCGAATGATTAATTCATATGATAGTAATTAGTGTTTGACGATATCACCTTAACCCTAATCCGGTCGGAGCTCAAGATAGAGGAACTTAATCACATAAGTAACTATTCTGAGAGGTTCACTTTCAATTCTAATGGGTTGCCACCATATGTTGCTAGGTGTCGCTGGTGGATTTTGAGAGTAATTAGAATGATTTGGATGATCGATCATACTAGTTGTCTGAATCAAAAAAGTTCTGATCCATTGGAAGGTGTTTTAATGATGTCGATGATAGAGATCATGACATATCCCATTACCATATGGGACTGAACCTAACTAGGTCATACAAATAAGGGTTTAGTTTTGAATATCATCAATTGGATTAACCCAGTTCAATTGATTTCAATAAGATTCAATTAGATTCAAGAAAATCGTGCTAGCACACAATTAAGCCTAATGTTCTCCTTTAACAATCATTAAAGCTTATCTCAACTGAGCTAAATATGTTTGGGCTCACTCAGGAATCTTTACATGGTCTGACTAGAGCTTGTCTAGGTCAGAAAAAGATTGTCTTAATTTATGAGATGAATTTGAGATAACACCTGCCATTTTTCATCACCTGCTAAATTTTGTCTTTGAACATTGGTCAAATGTTGATCCTGGATACTTAGACATCTGTCTATGTGTCATGCACCCATAGAAGAGTACCTAGAAACTTGTCCTCCTAAAAAGCATATAGGAAGGGGGCGCATGCCTCCCTAGTCATGCGCCCCATTAGGAAAAAACATGGAGTCCCATATAGATGGGACTCTTGGTTACTTTAGGGGTTAATCTGTGTGGCACCAAGAAGTCTTGTTTGACCAGTCTTGGCGCAACCTAAGGAGAGTTTTGAGAGTCTCTCATCTAATTGGATCAGATGATGTCATCCCGCCAATCATATTTAGATCTGATTGCACAAAAGACCATGATTGGCCAGGATGATGTGGCAATGCATGGCATAATAGGGTCTATATAAACCCTGTATGCACCTAGAATTCACTTCTTCTGCCTTTGTTCCATGCCACATAGCCCCTTTCCCTCCTTCTCTCCACCACCCTCTTGTCCTCTCTCTCCTCTCCATGTCCAAGGGACTTTGGACATGAAGAAGGTGCGATCCAAGCAAGTGAAAGGTGCCAAAAAAGGAAGAAGGTAGCACTACTGCAAGAGATAATGGCTGTTCTTCAAAAATCATTTTGAAGACCTTCAAGATCAGATCTAGATCTGATTTTTGGAGGATTGATTGAGAAGGAGATGTTCTGTAGATCCTACCTGAGTAGATATCGGTAGAGGCCAGGCACTTGCATGGCTACATCCAAAACCTCAAGCAAACATCGAAATCATCATAGGATAATTGGATTATCCAAAATAAAGGTATAATTAATTTAGATTTAATTTTTATTTTTATTTTTTTATTAGATTAATAAGATTAGATCTGAGGAGTCTCATATCTGATTAGGGTCTTAGATAAAAAATTTTTGAAATATTCCTCCTGATCCAATTAGATCTGAACGAACTTGATCCAGAAAATAGATTTTTTCCTTCACTCGACTGCAACCATAGAATGCTGGTTTCATTCCATTCAAGCTCCGCTTCATCCATGGTACATTCCACTATAAAATCTACCAATATTTGGGATTTGATTGATGGCTGAGGTTAAAAATTGATATCAAATTTTGTAAGTTCAATTGCCCATTTCGCTACTCTTTCGATGTATCTATTCGATGAAGGACTGCTTTGATTGGTTGATCAGTGAGGAGTGTTATGGTATGCCCCTAGAAGTAGGGTTGAAGTCTCCTAGCTACAATCAAAAGAGCATATGTCAATTTTTCTAATTTAGTATACTTAGTCTCCGCATCTCTCAAGACTCAGCACATGTAATAGATCGATCATTGCACTTTTGCCTCTTCCTTGACCAGGACCACTGCTAGGGCTGCAGGAGAGACCGCTAGGTACAAAAATAATTCTTCTCCAGGCTCAAGCTTTGCCAATAGTTGGAAAAAATTGGGGTAGCTCTTGAGATCTTCGATTGCCTGTTGGCACTCTGCCATCCAGCAAAAATTCTTCGATTGCTTGAGAACCTGGAAGAAGGGCATACATTGCTCGACCGACTTTGAGATAAAGTAATTTAAGGATGCCACCTTTTCAATCAGGCATTGAATTTTTTTTATTGATTTTGGAGTGGTCATCTCCTGAATGGCTTGGATCTTCTCTGAATTAGTCTCAATCTCCCACCTTGAGATCATGAATCCTAAGAATTTTCCTAAGGTCACTCTAAAGGTGCATTTAGTCAGGTTCAGCTTCATCTTGCATCTTCAAAGGATGTTGAAGATCTCTTCAAGGTCGGCGATGTGATTAGACGAGGTCCGACTCTTGACAAGCATATCATCCACGTAGACTTTCATGTTGTGGTCGATCTACTCTTTGAAGATCTTATTGACCAAGCATTGGTAGGTTGTGCCTGCATTTTTAAGCCCGAAGGGCATGATCCTATAACAATAAAGACCATAGTCAGTACTAAAGGTAGTTTTCTCCTCATCCTCTAGTGCCATCCAGATTTGATTGTAGCTGGAAAAGGCATCCATAAAGGTAAGGATTTCATGACCCAAGGTTGCATCCACTAGTTGATCAATTCTAGACAGGGGGTAGCTATCCTTTGGGTAGGCCTTGTTCAGCTTCTTGAAGTCGATACATATTCTCCATTTACCATTGGCTTTCTTGACTAGGACTACATTAGAAATCCAATTTGGATAGTGGACTTCTCGGATGAATCCAACTTTGTGGAGTTTATCCACTTCTTTCGCTATCGCCTTCTACCGTTTTGGTGCATGGCCCCAAATTTTTTCTTTAACCAGCTTGTATTTGGGATCAATAGTTAGCCGATGTTCCATGACCACGGCATCAATTCCTGGCATATCTACTACGATCCAAGCGAAGATATGTTGGAAAATATGTCCTAAAGCCAATCATCTAAGTAGTAGATGATTGGAATTAGTATATGAATTATCTAATAATAATAGTAATTTGGTTGTTTCATCATAAAAGTTCTATCTTCCTTAAATGAACTCCTAAATTATGATGAAGTCCTTAGAATCCTAATCAATTGATAAAGGAAGATTTATCAGATGGTTCTTAAATTGTTCATGATCAAATGATAAGTTATTAATAAGGATGATAACTTATGGAGTGTAGGTCGTTGTATGCCATATGCATTGGTTGTCCTTATAACCTATCGTGTGGAGATACTGGTATGGCATCTAGGTGAGATGTAGGAGTACATCTATACTAAACGTGATCAATATAGTACTCTACTATCAAGAGTAGCCAGCTAAGGCCAATGGGTATAAGTGTCCCTCTGACCTGAGATCGCCATGGTGACTTGCGAGCAACTCACTGTACTTTGGTGCTGGATTGTCTGTATTTCTAATATAGATGATGAAAGATTTTTAGATACAGTCAAGTACTTATAGTGTCGGTGTGTGAGTCAAGATGGGATTGACCACTTCTGATTAACTTCAAGAAGAGAATGACTCACTGTATTTTAATTTAGCAAAATTTAGGCCTGGGTAGTCCTCGTGAGGTGTCATGGGATTTGCAAAATTTTGAGATACAATAGAGATGACTTGTATGAGTGTTTGATAGCATACTCGAAGTCATCTTTAGCATTATTGGTTATAGGGATGAATAATTTGATAACCATGGGCCAGGGTTCTAAGAATGTTGCTTTGCACACATTCGACCTATCCAGACGTCGGAAACCATTACTATATGGTAACTTTGATTGGTACAAAAATTACTTCCTATGCTACTAGCTTAGGTTTGAACCTATGGAGTCACACATATTAGAGATTGTAATCTGATCGGATGGTTAATCGATGATTGAGAATTGTTTTGAGGTCAAACATTCAATGCGATTGATGTTTGACCTAATGTAAGTGTTGTAGAAAGATCGATTAGCAATTGGATTGCTAATTGGCTCAATTTGATTGAGCAATCAGGCTGAGATCAAGTCTAATTGAATTAGATTCAATTAGAATTGATTTGAATTTAATTAGATTAAGTCTAATTGGTTTATTGGATAAGCCAATTGCATGGGAAGAATAATTTCTTATTTGATTAGGACTTGGGTGCACCTGATTGACTTAGGATTTAAATTAGATTTAAATCTTAATTTAATTTAATTTAATTAGGCTCCTCATTAGACTAGGATCATCCTTAATTAGATTATATTTAATTTAGTTTAAATAAGATTTAAATTAGATTTAAAATAATTTTGACCTAGTCAAACAAGAGGAGTCCTAGTTGGACTGGGACTCTCTCTCTTTCACTTGCACCTAAGAAAGCCCACACCATATTTTAATTTCAAATTTTTTTCTATGTTTTTTCATGCCTAATAAAAGGCTTCCCATACCCCATATCCAATTATTTGGAATAAATTTTGACTTGGTCAAAAGCAGGAAGTTGTTAGGATTAGTTTCCTTCTTAGAAGAGCCCTCTTTGACCTAAACTCTTCCCTCCTCTTATGTGCCCACTTTTCCCACACCTCCAATATTATTTTCACCCTTTCTCCTTTTCTTTAGGGTATTCGTTTTCTATTTCACACACCAAAAATCAAGGGAGGGGCATCCAAGAGTTGGACGCCCCATAGAAGTCCTCCTTTGACTAGGTTTTGACCTAGGTTTGCAATATCAAGGGGACGCCTCTTTCTTTGACCATAGAGGGTGTGAAAAATCCTAGAAAAATCATGAAAAATCTGAGGAGAAGGAGGAGAAGGCATGGATGATTTATAGTGCCATGATTCTTAGAGAAGAGTCCTCAATTAAGACATCAAAGGTTGATGTCTTGAAGAGATAAGGTAAGCAAAGATTATCATCTCTTATATTTTTCTTTTATGTTTCTCTCTTTCTATTTTATTTATGATTTTTATATGATAAAAATATAAGAGAGAAGAGAGGATTTGAGTGTGGGGATGAGTGCTCCAAGTTGTTTGGGCATGGTGTTAATTTTGAACATGATCTGATCATGTCTTGATGAGAGAAGGAGAAGAGAAGAAAGGTCTTATCTTAGGGTTTCTTGGAGAACCATTCCTCTCTAATTTTTATGGGATTTTTGTATGAATAAAATCAAAAATATTATATCTAGAAGCTTAGAAAAAATCCTAAAGAAGAAGGTCTCCTCTTATCCTAGCATAGAGATGTTTTCAGCACATCAACCATTGATGTCCTAAAGAAGAAGATTTGTCTTCTCTTAGAATTTATTTTTCCTTGATTTTATTTTTTGATTTATAGAAGATCCAAGGGCTGGATTTCTTCCTTATTCCTCCTCATGTTCTTCATCTCTTGGAGTGTCCAAGAGATCTGAAGAATATATATTTGATTAACCATCAGGATGGATCCACGAAAAGCTAGCACTTCGAGCGGATCTTCATTCGACGAACCTCCGATCTATGTTGCACGTTTGTGTGGATCATCCATAGAGGTCGGATGCTTGTGCGGCTCCAAAGATAACAATGGATTCAACCATGAAGTTCTCAATCTATGCAAAGGTAAGAGATATGATCTCTTGTTGACCTAGATGCGATCTAGGATTAGATCTAGAATTATTCTAGATCTAGGTATTGATGTGATCAATACCACTTATGATTAATTTAATTTTAGATTTATATTTGTATCATAACATGTTATGGATCCTTGATGTAGGGTTTTGTAATTTGATTACATGCATTTGTAGATTAAATATTTTAATCTATATCTTCTACTGCTCTTTATTTCAAAAAAGTTTTAAAATTTATGCATAAAACCCTGCATGTTTTCTATCAGTGGTATTAGAGCATCTAGATTCTATTATAACATGTTTATGTATTCTTTAGATTAAATCTAAAAATTAAAGTTAATTAAAGATCGCATATACTACCATAAGGTTGTCCTGTTGTAAGGTTAACCCCTTACAATGAAAAGGTTGTCCTAGTATGTGTTGATCTAAATCAAAATCATGAATTATTTAGATTAGATCTAAGAAAATTTATGATTTAATTTTTTATTTTAAATTTAAAATTTAATAGATATTAGATCTATTTTAGATTATTTAGATTAGATCTAAATAATATAAAGATTGCACATACTGCCATAAGTTTGTCCTGCTGTAAGGTTTATCCCTTACAGTGGAAAAGTTGTCTAAGTATGTGCTGATCCAAGAAGCCGAAGTCATAAATATGTTAGATGAGATCTAAAGTAATTTATGGTTTATTTTTAAATTTTAAATTTAATTCTAAATGATTTATGATCTGATCCACATGATGTATTTTATGTTTAGATCTAATCCTCTTATTACATATATTGATATATAATTTTTATTTTGAATCTAGAATGTATATGTATGACATATTTATTTTATAGAAATTAAATGATGAACCTACTTTCTACAAAATCCTATATTTGAAATCCTAGGACATGATCTAAATAATAAAACAAATCAGATCTAAAAGTTTATATTGAATATGATTCAATACAATTTAAAAATGTTTCAAACAATAAAATCAAAAACTAGTTCTAAGATTCCATAAACCTAAACCCATAAGAGTTAAACTTAATTGAGAATTAAATGATTGTTTAGGATCTAGGTTTGTGATTTGAAGATCCTACGATAATTTCATAATACATGAGTTAAAGGAAAATGGGTTAGCTTTGATCAGATCCTTAATTGGGTTAGACCTAGGGTTAGATTAAATATGAACATAGTTAAGAAATTGATCAAACCTAATTAATAGTTAATTAGGATTAGGTCATTTCTATAGATCACTTCAATAGTTGTAGTTGATCAAAGTCCATACATCTAACAAAAGGATGCTGATCGTGGCTCAGTGGTCGAGCTCATGTCTTTAGGCAGACCAAATCTAAATTGATAAATCAATTGGTGTCTAAGATAAATCTGGCATCCCAGATCGATGGTTTTTAATTGGCAGCCTGCTTATCTGACCATTTCTGATGGTGTCTAAGGTAAGCCTTGGCAGACCCTTCCACCGATCTCACTTACCTGGCTAATATGGTTAATCAAATTTTTAATTAGGTTGCTCATTGATTCATGCTAACCCATGTCACATAGAAAATCAGTGAGACTAATTTTATTTAGTGAGACTGATTTACGTACCCATGGACCGTAATTAATCCTAGTCCTCATTAGTGACTTGCAAAGTCAGTGTGAGGACTTGACTTGGTGAAGTCAGTGGGAGCAAATTGGTCAATATCTTTTCTATCCTTAAATCACTAATAATTTAAATTCTCTAAAATTATTAGGTCCTTAAAATGACAAAGTTATGGGGATAATGGAGCCATAGCCTCCCATTAAGGTGTTTGATAATGGGTCCATTAACTCAATAATCATTGGAGGCCCAAAAGCCTGGTGCTTGTTGACTAATGAAATTATCATCCATCATATGATGACTTGGATATGTCTCTCTAATGGTGGTTGGATTGGCCAACTAAAGTTGGGCCTGATCATTCATTGGTTGGATGCACTAAGTATGGTCATGATAATGGTTGGACATAACTGGACCCTTTTTTGAGAAGGTCAAAGCCAACTGATCAAGGCCTAGGGAAAAATTAAAATTACTAGAAATTATTTGGAGAAATAATTGGTTATGAACCTACCCTTAGACGTACATGGATGGGCCAACCAAAGTTGGGCTCGTGTGTAGTCTATGTGGATTCTAGCACCTACTAGGAAATTAAAGTAATTCCTTGAATTGAAGGTAGAGGATACCAATTTGAATAAAATAGTGGAAGAACCTTTAGACTAAAATCCAAGTCTTTAGGCTTAAAATGATTCATATACAATAGGTCATTGTTCTCTATTAAGGCTATATCCTAATTGCTCCTATCACTGTTAGACAGTGAAGACTTATGGACCCAACTTCGATAATCAGTATCGAAAGTTGAATATTGCTTCAGTAGTATGAATGGATTCGTATTGCGGTTTCTGAGCCCAGTCAAAATAATTAGTCCAAGGTTAATCCAAGTCAGGCATAGTTCTTCTAATGTCTGAAATAGGGTCATAAAAAGAAGAATTATCTTGCTTCTCTTAATCACAACAGGCTGAACAAGAGAAAGGAGCAAAAGTTGCTCATTAAAGACATTATATGATAACATCTTAAAACTTCTCTATATTTAATTCTACTACTTGGGTATTAGATACTAGTGGTCTTATGTAATTTGTTGCAAGGACTTAAGGTAAGTAGAATGTACGCACCCTAGTTAGATTATGTAATGGATGTCTATGTTTGGCATTACACGCTTAGTCATATTGACAAGAATAGCATAAATGGGTTAGCTTGACAGGAAAACCTCGATATCAATGATTGTGAATCATTGATAGCTTGTGAATCTTATCTTCTTAGAAGGATAACAAAGTCACCTTTTACTAAAAAAGATGAAGGAGCTTATAACATTCTAAGTCTCATACATAGTGATGTATGTGGACCTTGAACTTATGTGCCAAAGAAAGACATTAATATTTCATTACAGACGATCTATCTGGGCATGGGTACGTCTAGGATGAATCATTTAAAATATTCAAATGATTCAATAATGAAAAAGAAAAACAAACTAGATAAGGTATTAAAACTCTTCGATCAGAGTTTGTGACATATCTAAGAGAGAATAGAATTCTCTCTCAGTGGATTCCTTCTCAGAACATATTGTATCTAAAAAAAGAAATTAAACTTTATTAGACATAGTTCAATCCATAATAGGGTATACTTGTTTGCCTGTTGCAGGGTTGTGCTCTTGTGACTATTTTTTTACTCTAAAAATTTATACCAAGTTAATCTATTGTATTAACTCCATATGGGATATGGATCGGGCATAGACCTAGACTCTCTCACTTTTGGGTTTGGAGTTGATTAGCCTATGTCGTATATTTGCACATAGATAAACTTGGATCCTGGTCCAATAAGTGTTTAAGGGTTATTAATTCCACTATTGTAAAGAACATAAGATGTTCATCAGCAGTAAGGCATTCCTTTTAGAAAGGAGTTTCTTAAAGAAGGAAGTGATGCCTATCAAGTTGAACTTATAAAAGTTTGACTGGTAGAAAGAAATCAACGTTATCTGATAAACCTACAGAATTGAATTTAATCAGATTAAATCTGAGGCCCATTA
The DNA here is from genome assembly GCA_006176705.1 of Cocos nucifera. Classification (NCBI taxonomy): domain Eukaryota; kingdom Viridiplantae; phylum Streptophyta; class Magnoliopsida; order Arecales; family Arecaceae; genus Cocos; species Cocos nucifera. Next base: position 154,196 of record QRFJ01001768.1, read on the forward strand.
AAGTGTCACTTTTAAGGAGATCTGATAGAGTACCACGTTAGTCAGACAGATACTTCATTGTCTAGGTTTGGGATGGCGATCATGTTAAGCTTGATGAGAATAACAAGGATCCAATCACTTATAAGGATACATTGCGGTGGCCTGATTCTTAGAAGTGGCTTGGAGCCATATGATCCAAATTGAAGTCTATGAAAATCAATAGTGTATGGACACTAGTTGATCACCTGAAGGAATAAAATCTATTGGGTGTGAATGAATTTTTAGTAAGATCAGAGTAGCATAGATGGGAAGGTAAGGACCTATAAAGTCGATCTGAGTATCATCTCAGAGTTTAAACATACATTCTAAACATATATCTTAGTTATGAACAAAGACAAATCCTGCACTTATTATTGGGCAAAATATTTTATAGTTTTATTACTTGTGATGTTTGAGAATGAAATTCTCTTAATCCAGAATAGCATTCCAACATTGTAAGGAATAAAGGTTTAGCTGTCATCTTATTTATCCATGTACGAGATTAGATATGGTATACTCATTAGAGGTAGTGAGCAGATAGCAGTTTGATCCAATTAAGATCCATTGGAGGATTGTATAGACAATCCCTAAGTATTTGGAAAATACTAAGATCCAATGACTCAAATATGAAAGTACTAACTTAAAATATGTGGATGTTTTAATTTCAGTCAGAACAAGATGACAACTAGAGAATGTCAGCTCATACCCTAATTGTAGGAGCAATCTACTGGAAAGGTTCCAAGTAGGATACTTTAGCCTATTCAGTTAGTAATGTAGAGTACATTATGGAATATGATGCTACCATATTAGCTGTGTAGTTACTGAGGTTCATTAGCAGGTTGGGAGTGGCACTCTCCACCAATGGTCTAGTCCTATCGTAGCACTGGAGCCATAGCTCAGGCTAAAGAATCGAAGGACCAGCATATTCTGCATCATTTTCATCTTAGATATTTGATCTGGATGACGTCGATCTTTAGAAGATCGATGTAAAAGGAGAACTTGACCGACTCATTTACTAAGGCATCGGAACTAAGGAGTTCTATGAACTCAAGTGAAAGATAGGATATTTGATATCGTTTTGATTGGCTTTAGTCCAAGTGGGAGTTGTTGAAAAATATGTCCTAAAGCCAATCATCTAAGTAGTAGATGATTGAAATTAGTATATGAATTATCTAATAATAATAGTAATTTGGCTATTTCATCATAAAAGTTCTATCTTTCTTAAATGAACTTCTAAATTATGATGAAGTTCTTAGAACCACAATTAATCGATAATGGAGGATTTATCGGATGGTTCTTAAATTATTCATGATCAAATAATAAGTTATTAACAAGGATGATAACTTATCGAGTGTAGGTCACTACATGCCATATGCATTGGTTGTTCTCATAACCAAGTGATGTGGAGACACTGGTATGAAATCCAAATAAGATGTAGGAGTACACTTGCACTGAACGTGACCAATGTAGCACTCTACTGTCAAGAGTAGCTAACTAAGGCCAATGAGTGTAAGTGTCCCTCTGACCTGAGATTGCTAGGATGACTTGCAAGCAACTCACTGTACTTTGGTGCTAGATTGCCTGTATTTCTAATATAGGTGATGAAATATTTTTGGGTACAGTCAAATACTTGTAGAGTTATTGTGTGAGTCAAAATGGGATTGACCACTCCTGATTAACTTCAGAAAGAATGATTCGCTGCGTTTCAATTTAGCAAAACCTAGGCCTGGGCAGTCCTTGTGAGATGTCACAAAATTTGTAAAATTTTGAGATACAATAGAGATGACTTATATGAGTGTTTGATAGCATACCTGAAGTCATCTTAAGCATTATTAGTTATGGTGATGAATTATATGGTAACCATAGGCCAGGGTTCTAAGAATGTTGCTTTGCATACATTCGACCTATCCTGACGTCGGAAACCATTGCTAGATGGTAACTTTGATTAGTATAGCAATTGGTTCCTATGTGACCAGCATAGATTCAAACATACGGGGTCACTCACATTAGAGTTTGTAATCTGATCGAATGGTTAATCGATGATTGAGAATCGTTGCGAGGTCAAACATTCAATGCAATTGATGTTTGACCTAATGCAAGTGTTGTAGGAGGATCGATTAGCAATTGGATTGCTAATTGGCTCAATTTGATTGAGCAATTGGGCTGAGATCAAGTCTAATTGAATTAGATTTAATTAAAATTAACTAATATTTAATTAGATTAAGTGTAATTAGTTTATTGGATAAGCCAATTGTAAGGAAAGAATAATTTCTTGTTTGACTAGGACATGGATGCATCTGATTGACTTAGGATTTAAATTAGATTCAAATCTTGATTTAATCTAATTTAATTAAGCTTCTAGTTGAACTAAGATCACCCTTAATTGGGTTGTATTTAATCTAGTTTAAATAAGATTTAAATCACATTTAAAATAATTTTGACCTAGTCAAACAAGAGGAGTCCTAGTTGGACTGGGACTCTCTCTCTTTCACTTGCGCCTAAGAAAGCCCATGCCATATTTTAATTCTAAATTTTTTTCT